>CM037093.1:74011013-74561111 GCA_020916435.1 Oxytropis ochrocephala | reverse complement strand
GGTGGTACATTTCAAATAAAACATCATCAAAACATAATTAAAATCCAAACGCATTAACGCCGTATCATGCATAACATAGTCAAGTGGGTTACAATCCTCAAAATAACCTCGCTTAACGCTTACATTAATCCATCAATAGTTTGCGAAGACAATGAAATAAAATTGAGTTCACATACTCAATACATAGGTTCAAAATAAGTTTAATACATAACCATAAATAATACTAAGACCCAACCCCTGGTGTTACTATCGAGTGACTCAATAAAACCCCTGCAGGCACAAAGACCATCACTCGGAATCACTGCTTGTCGCCACGAGCAGTAACAAGAAATGCTAGGGTGAGTCTCTTTACATAATTTATAACAAGTAAGATAAGCATTATAATTAGGAAGCATCTAGCAATAACAAAGACATAGTAATCATGCTAATTGCCATTCAATTATAATATCCACAAACAAGAAGATTCAATCATTTGAGCACCAACAAGATTTCTATGAATGTATGAATGTAAGCATGTATGCAATATGCATGTGGATCCATACTACCACCAAACCCCGTCGGGCAACACACCACCAATTTTGGCCAAGCCACATCACCATCCTCACCTTCACAGAATGCATATGATTTATGTGACACTATGACAAATGCATCATCACACCATCAAAATATATATTAAATTACCTTTGTGACCGGCCCACGCCATTTATTAACTCACCACCAAGATTGTCAATCATTGACCATCACCATCTCAATTATTAATCACCACCACCTCAATTATTGATCACCACCACCTCAATTATTAATCATCACCTCATCATTTATTAATCATCACCTCATCATTTATTAATCATCACCTCATCATTTATTAATTTAAATCACACCTAAGGACCTTTTCTTCACTTAGTGGACCATTTTGACACACCAAAATAAATTTAAGAACTTAGGAATTCAACAAAGACAAGGTTTTGGAAGATCCCCACTCGAGGCGCGCACACACCGGCGCGCGAGGAGAGGCGCGCGAGAAGCGCGCGATAGGTCACTCTAACTCTCAAAGTTTCGTCCTTCCGGGGAGGTGTGCGCACGAGGTTACGCTGCAGGGGCGCCACGCGCAAGATGGCGCGCAGCCTTGATCAAGCCTTGCCTTCTTGCGCGTAAGTTTGCGCGCACAAGGCAAGATGGCGCGCAAAGACACCATTTCAGACACAGCGCCAAGTTGCCCAAAGAATCGCGCCTCCCCGCCACACACACACACACACTCGCCTTGACACAGCGCGCCAAGTTGCCCAAAGAATCGCGCCCCTCCGCACAATCCCCACACGCACAATTTCAAGAAACCAGCGCCAAAATGCTAGGCATTTGGCGCCCCTTCCAACCCATACCCAACACACTTCAAAACCTAATTTCTTCCAAACAAATTAATTCTCACATAACTACACCAACATAGCCAATGAATTATTAATGCTAATTATCATATTTACTTGTTCATGCTCATATGACCAAATCATCAAACATACACTATGCATATATCACAGCTCATGCTTCCAAAACAACAATCAACATGCTATAACCAAATTCAAGCATTTAAACATCAATCATACAATCAACATACAATCAACATACAATCAACATACAATCAACACAATCATTCCTAGAGCTATTCTCACTATAATACACATCCTACAAGCTATAAAAGATGTATGGAGAATCCCCTAACCTTGGGTGAGCTAGGAATCCACTCCAACACCACAAATTAGCCAAAAGAAGCAAGCCTCCTACTAATTCCCAGCTAGGCCGAAACCTCCTCTCACTTGGTAACCATGGAAAATCAAAATAGTGGAAATGAGCTTATGGAACTCTTAGAAATGGAACAAGGAAAGAAAATAAGGGTGTTTAGGACCAAAGCCTTCACTTACCAACACAAAACTTGAGCAAAGTCTCTTCCTTTTTCTCCCTCAATGCTGAAAACGTGACTCTCTACCTTTGGGTGGCCATGGAAATTTAAAATGGGAAGGAATAAGCTCAAGGAATTAAGGAAATGGAATGGGGAAGAAAAATGATGAAGAAGGAGATCAAAATCTCACTTACCAACCAAGAACTCAAGCAAAACCCTCACCTTTTTCCTCCCTCTCCCTTACGCAGCTGCTGAGTTCTTCCTCCTCCTCTATTGTTTCGAATGTTCCTTTCAATTTGGGGGTTATGTGACCTTGTGTAGGGTTTTGGGGTTTTAAGGTAATTGGGCTTGGGTCATTTAAGTGACTTGGGCCCTTTTATTTGCATCACCCATTTTACTTATTCACATACTCCCTGAAATTAAAATAAAATAACTCTAACTCAATTATTCCACTTAATAAACTAAATCCCTATTTGATAAAATAACTTTGACTATTTAATTTAACTTAATTAAATGTTGCAAGTTCCAAATAACTTAATTAATTAAATAATTAAATTATTTTGGGCGCATAGAAACACCTAAGAAACTCTCTAACCATCGGCACATCTTCAATCTTGACTTGATTCTCTATCACAATGACGCCCATAATGCAAACAGAGTAACCCTTCTACCAACAACTTGCGCACTTGCCTAGCGAGAAGTAGAGCCGATTCCTTCACCTCGGTAGCGTGAAAACTAACCGATCTTCAACAAGAATGGATATGAACATGGTTGTCTACTAACCACCCATACCAAGGATGACGCCCATTCCTCTAGTGGTAAACAAATTAAATTAACAGAGAAGTCCCCGAATACAATCAAGGGCACTTCGAACATACCTGCAGGTAGTACTTCCTCATAAACTCCTCTTGAAAATATCCCATGTGATTCCTTCCTCAGCCTTCCAACCTTTGAAGAGATTCAAGCCACCAATGCCGTCGGCTTCTCAATGAGCATGTGAGTCCCAAACCTCACCTTTTGCTCATCTGCAATCCATCACTCAAAATTCTCTATCTCTTTCAACCATACTAGAGCCCCATCGGATCATACTCTCCTCAAGGTGTATGGATTCTCCTCCGAAAGTAGCAAGTCTACGAGCTCCAAAGATCCTCGGCATTCTCACCGAGGTCGATTCCCATAGCATTTGCCATCGCCTCCAACGCAGCAGCCTATAGCAAATCATTTCTTCCAATTTCTCCCACCATTTCTACTTCACTAGTCACACAATCAAGAATCGGTTTAGAACGAGCCTAAGACTCGAGGCTTAAGACACTTAGACTCAACTACGTGGTCGGACAAGACCGAACTTATGCTCGATACCAACAATGTAACACCCCTTATCTTAATCAATTCGGTCTACTAAATTAAAATCGAGTTTCAAAATTCCACTCAAAGGAGCGCTACATTTGGTGTTAAAAGGAAAACAGAAAATCAATTAAGTTCAAAATAGCCACAAAGATTATACAAGCATGCAATCATATGCGCATCACCACGCAGAAAAGTGGACTCACCATCATCATATAAGGCACCTCGGCCAAGAATACAACAAGTCATATTACATAGTAATAGTTACACAAATATGATAGTTTTAGTTCCAAAAGACTATCTAGCAAAATATACACAAGATCGGATAAAGAGTACAAAATAATCTACTCGGCCCCACCCTGTGTTACCGCGACCGAGAGCAGACTCAACCAACATCAACTAGGCACAAATTTATCACTCATGAGTACTGCAAGTTGCCACGAGAGCAGCAACAATAAGCGGCTAGGGTGAGTCTCTTAACACAAGTAATATAATGTGAAGAAAGCTTAAGGATGAGATAGCACTAAAAACACCTCGGCTCAAAGAATTACAATCCACTCACCGATAGTCCACATAAACACAACAATTATCAACCACTCAAACACAACAATTCATGTAATGTATGCATGTATGCAACCCATCCACGTGGCATTATGCAATGAGGTACCTCCACCGCCGTTATTTAGCCCGGCTTCAAGATCTCCGCTGTTAACTCGCTGCGTTATTTGATATGGAGACCGGAAGTCCTACCATATCCGAGGCCGAGACCTCCTCCGTCGTAATATGCACATGAACATGTGACTTCATGACAAATACAATCACACACAAATCAACCATAACATATGTGAATGTTTACACCGCTGCTCACCGTTACTCATTCGCCGTTCTACTCGTCGCCGCCACTCAAGTCGCTCACACCGACGCCTACACCACCTATACATCATCATCACGGTGCTAAGGTCGACCCTACAACACCTGTGAGAATCACCTTAGGACCTACAACCGACTTCTCGCCACCTCGGCAATCCATGGTGGACTACTTTTCACACCGAGGACCACAACGACACTTAGGGACCAAAATGTCACCTAAGGACAAAAATGGACTTAATCGCCTCCCTTACTTATGCACATTGGTGCTAAAGTAGCACTCCCAGAGAGGCCCCACAATGTGTTAGATAACATTGGCGCTTAACCTCACCTCGGCACACTATATGTGTACCTCGCTAACCACGCAACATCACCTCGGCACACTATGTGTGTACCTCGCCTAACCACACCTAAACCCTCACCTCGTGAACGCGCCTCACGCTCTACGCACTCCTTACACCAAAATTATCTAAGTCATGGGAAATTCACTCCTCGGTATCCCATGGTTCAGGTTCACCTACTCTTAGGCACTTGGGCGCTCACCTCGATGACGCCACCTCTACCGAGGACCTCTACACCCTCGGTAACCTAAGGCGAGACACCTACACTTCCTGGTTTATGCGCCCCTACCCTCGTTAATGGTGTTTAGACACATACTCTCCTCAAACTCACCAATGCACCCTCAACACTAAGACACTCTGCCGCGTTGACTTCCTCAAGCTTCTGGTTTCTCTCAATCTAGGCTTAAGGTATTTCTTTTCCACGCGCATAATAAGGCGCTTAACTCCCTTCACGCATGCTCTGCTTCTTCACTTAAACTCAACATGCAAGCTCATTTCCACTCACTTCACGCATGCTCACTCGGATACTCACTCCATTTGCTCCGATCCTCTCCTTAACTCTACATGCAAGCTCATTTCTTCACACTACACCGATTTACACTTTGATGCCTCACCATGCAAAGCTCACTGTGACCACACTGCAATGCAGAGAGTTACACTCCTCTCTCTTTCCCAACCGATCACCGTCGTATCTCACCACAAATCTCAAAGAAGGAGCAAACACTGCAAAGATACATCATGAACAACACCTAAAACACACATGCAAGGTGATCAAAACCACTCACACCAAAACACTATCAAACACAGAATATTACAAGGATTAAAAGACCCCTAACCTTAATGATTCGAGAAGAGATGAGAAACCTTCACTCTCCAACAAACCACAAAGAACAAGCTCTCCTCTCCTCTCCTAGCTTGAACTCTCCATGCTCAAGTTCTCTTCCTTCTCTCTTCGGTTCTCACTTCTCTCTCTACTTCCCTCAATTTAGAAACTTAACTATATTTATGAACTGAATGGGATGTCTCCTTCGAAGGTACCATTTAATATGTCCCAATGGACTTAAATGGGACTTGGCCTTATTTAGGCCGTGGGCTTGCTACTACCCACACCCTTTACCTACTTTGACATTTCCCTAAAATAGTAACACATGCTTAGCTTTTACTTGATGAATTACTTGACTTAAGAGTAAAATGTTGCAAACCCTTAATAACTCAACTAAGTTAATTAATTGAATTATTTTGGCGTGTTACACTTACAACTACACTTCAGCAACTACACTTCGGTATATATACACTAGGCAACTACACTTCGGTATACACACGCTACACTTCGGCAACTACACCTCAGTATACATACGCTACAGTTCAACAACTACACTTCGATATACATCTATAGTTCCGCAACTACACTTCGGCTCACACACACTTACACTTCATCACCTACACTTCGTCATCTATACTTCGACAACTACATTTCGGCTTATATACACTGTCTCGGTTACACTTCCTCACTTAACCATCACTCACCTCGGTTACACTATGATCGTACCTTGATCACCAAGTGTAGATGTTGTATGTTGCTCCTTCGTCCGGTCGTTGATGTGGGATGAGGACCGGTCTTGAGAGCACCTCGGGTGGTACCTGCAAAGACACTCCGACGCTCTAGTCAGAAGTGTGCTAATGGGCAGGGTATCACAGGGTAGGAATTGCGTACCTGACAGTATGGATGGAGATGGTATTTATACTATTAGGCGACCGCCGCTATGAAACACTACGGCCGCCGAGTATTGCGGACCAAGACACGGTCTCGGGCCGTTTTCGCTGGGTTGGGCCGCTGGCCCATTTCTAAATGCACCTCCTCGTATTTGCTGATATGCCCCGGAACAGCTGCCCCCCAAGCCTAGGTCGCTTCAGGGCGGGCTAAGGCTTGAATCAGTGCCCCCGGTGAAATGAAGTGTTTCTACACTTTCGTCAGGAGTAGGTCAGTCGTGGCCGGAGTGCTGTCCGACCGCGCGTGGCGTTTGGGCTTCGACCCTGCCATTAATGCACAATGAATGAGGTGACTTTTGCGTGTCTCGAGACACCTTTTGAGATTCCCCATGCAACAGGATGGGGGAAGCGGCAAAGCAGCCCGTGGCGCTTAAATGCGGTGGGCCCTCCTATAAATAGGGCATTTGGTCAGCATGACTTCTACACCTGAAAATCACATCTCTGCTGCCGACCAAGCCTTCTGCAAGCGATCTGAGAGCTGCTGTACCAGAGTTACTCGTCCGCTCCTTTCTTCTCAGGCCTTTTCTTCCAGGTAAGCCGCCCATTTTAAGCCTTATTTTTTAGTTTCTGCATTTTACTGCTTTAGCTTTTAGTTAGTTTCCACGCCTCGTGAAAGAGGAGGCGTCCGGTCGGGGGACGACCACGTCGTCCCCTTTTCTCGAGCGCGCTGGCTTGGTCGACCTGACGTGATTTCCCTTTCATAGGTGGATCTGGCCAGAACAAAGCAGACTGCCCGAATCTCTGGTGCCCCCCAGCAGAGTCTTGCGCTTATGGCGACGCGGCCCTCACAAGAGCCAGAACGGGCTGAGTCAGTGTTGTCCGGAGGATCGTCTGGGCCCTCCCAAATCTTCGAAGTGTAGAGGCGTTCTCCTGCGGACGCTTCACCGTCCGGCTCTTCTAGCTCTGACTCGAGCGATAGTGTCTCATTATCTACCTCCACGGAGTCATGGGTCCCCCCGCCACCACCTCAAACAACTGTGCGGGATGGAGAAGGAAGCGACCAACTGGCCGACATTGTAGGTGACGAGGAAATGGTCGATGTCACTCAGTCCTCTTTGGGAAGTCTTCAGGACGAAGTGATTGACTTGGAAGCCGATCCTCGAGAGCCCGAGCCAATCCACGTTGAAGAGCGGGCAGCCGATGGAGAGGGTTCCAGCCGGAGAGAAGATGCAGGCGACGGTGTTGACCAGGCCGGCAAACAAGTGGAGGACAATACTAGCGAACGGGCGGAGGGAGAGGCCGAGCCAACTACGGTTATCGATGAAAAGGATATTTCATGGGTGTCCGAGAAGATGAGAGCCTTTAAGAGTTTCATCGGCCTGGAGCATCCCTGCTTAGACGACCTGAATGCCCTCTTCACCAAGCCGGGGTGGAAGGTGAAGGGTATGCGTGAAGATGAGAATATTGCGACTGTTGCCTCGAACTTGAAGTTTACTATGCACCGTGTTGTTTTCGAGAAGATGGGGATCGTCCCCCCTTTCAATGCGTTTCAGCAGGACGTCCTTACATACCTGGGCGTCACCCCATCTCAGATCCACCCGAACGGCTGGGGCTTTATGAAGACGTTTGAGCATATATGCGACCGGTTGGAGCGAAATCTATCAACCAAACTCTTTCTCACCTTGTTCGAATTGAGTTGGCATGGTGAGTATGGCACCAACATGGCCCGCAAGGAACAAGTGTCCTTTAAGAATTAGAAAGCGTTCCCCCGCAAATTCTTCAGAGCTTACTCGGATTCGTTGCCGGGCGGGTGGAAAAATCAATACTTTTGGGGCATTCCTGATGTGAAGGCCGCTAAAGACATTGCGGAGATTTTTCCGGACGGCACAGCAGGAGCCCCTTTCTTTCCACTCTCGTGGCGGGCGACCCACTTTACTCGAAAACCGGGCGAGTACACTTTCGCCGTATCAACCTTGGATGAGGAAGATGCTGCAACTTTGGGCATGATCACAAATCGTCCGCCTCGCCGCAGAATCCTCGAAGGGATATCCTCGCCGGCCGCTCGCTCTGCACGGGGGATAAGCTGGTGTCCGAGCTCGGTCGGTGAATTTGACTTATTATATTTGATCGCTTTTCTTTGATCGGTCGTCTGACGTCCTTATGTCTTATGCAGGAAAAACTTTGAAGATGTCGACCTCAGACTGGCTCAGCCTTGAGAAGTATGTCTCCGCCAAATAAAAGAAAACTTCGCCTCAACTCTCAAAGAACGCCAACACTCCTAAACCACATGAGAGGAGTGCCGGGGGCGGTCCCCAAGGCAAGGACGGTCGCACCATAGTTAAGCGACCGAGGAGAGAGGAGGAACCCTGGGTTGAGTCCCCCATTTTCGAGCTTGAAGACTTCGGCGATGCCGAGGTAGTGCACTTCAAGAAGGACCCCCTGGACTTTTGTGGCGACCTGCTCAAGTCTGCCAAAAAGACGCTGAAAGAGTTGAAGATCAATCAAGCACGTAAGTTGCTCGTTATGTTAACTTCTTGGCCGGATATATGATGTTCGTCCGCTGACATTACTTTCCATTTCAAGTGCTGAGGCAGAGCGGAATGCGGCCGAGCGGAAACTTAAAGAGCTTGAGCCTGAGATCGCCGCCCTGGAACAGACCAAATCCAAGCTGGTGGCCGCTTAGAAAGACAAAAAGCTGGCAATCGAAGATAAGGCCAAGCTGGGGTCTAGAAACAAAGAACTTGCTGAACTGGTGAAGACCCTTAAAGCCGAGGTCACTCGCTTTGACGAGGTCAAGAAGGCCGCCATCCAGGAGGAGGTCGCTAAGGTAGCTTCTGTGGCAAAGAGAGCGGCCCTATACCAATTTGACAATGTTGTGGCTCAGATGAAGTTGCTCGCCACCCGAGGCATCCAATACGAGGACCGACTGGTGCAGCCCGATCATGTGGTCGAAGGCGAGGAGATCGTCTTGCCTGTGAGGATTGATGACGACGGCAAGATGATCCGCAAACGGTCGGTGATCCTTGGCCGTGCCAAGAAATGATCAACTTTTTATTTTGCCCGCCTGCGAGCGGTGTAACACTTGTAATTCTGCTACTTTAAATCTGCCTTCGAGCGGTTGAACAATTTGGGCGCCCGGCTTCCACCGGGTGTCTTCCTTTGTAATGAATTTTAACTTGTTTCCTTTCCTTGAATTATTTGTCTTTTTATCTTCGCGCATTTCTAAGTTACGAAATATAGGCCGGTCGTAGGCCGCTTATCTCGAAGGCACTCGTTTTAGGGCGATCGTCGGCCGATTCGTGCTTTTTCGAAACATTCGTTGTGGGTTGCTCGGCGCCCTATGGTCATGCGGATCATTACTTGACCCAAGTGTCATTCAATGACTCGATTTTGGGCCGTTCGACGACACTCTTTGTAGGTCGCTCGGCGTCCTACGATCGACTGTGGGTTATTACTTAACCCTTGTGCCATTTTGATGGCACTTTTTGCAGGTCGCTCAGCGGCCTACGGTCGATTGGGTCAACGCGGTGACACTCGTTTAGGTCGACTCGGTGGCCTTTAATTGGGCCAGCTCGGTGGCGCTTATTGTAGATCGCTCGGGTTCTACGTTCGTTTGGACCAACCAGGTGGCCATACGGTCGCTCCGTTATACGTGCGTTGTGAGCGACCGGTCATTCGTTGTTGCAAGTAATTAACACACAATAATTTAAAGAACGGGCCTCTGTAAAAAAACCCAGTGGGGAAAAAGAGCGCCCGCTTGACATTTATTCATTCCATTGTTGATCGATTACAAAATGAGGTACTAAACGTAGTACTGCTTTTGTTTATCACTATTCCATGTCCTGGGGATGATCCCCCCTTCAATGGTTTCTAGTTCGTACGCCTCACGGCCGGTCTTGTTGATGACACGGTACGGGCCTTCCCAATTTGGGGCGAGCTTTCCTTGACGAGCATTCTTATACCGAGACATCCGCACGCCCGAGACCACCGCTTCGATGGGAAAGTCTCTTTCTCGCACACGGGCGTTGTATCTAGCAGCGACCTTCTGTTTGATCAATGCTTCTCTAAGGGACGCTTGATTGCGCAGCTCTTCAACCAAATCCAATTCTTCTCTTAACGCCCGGTCGTTGTCGACCGATGTTGGGGGATTGGTCGTTCTCCAGTTTAGCTCGTTCATTTTTTGGGAATTACAGCGTCCATTCCGTAGACATGTTTGAAAGGCGACTCCCCGGTCGATGAATGGGGGGTCGTCCTGTACGCCCAGAGAACGGACTGTAGCTCTTCGACCCAATTTCCCTTAGCTTCATCAAGTCTTCTCTTCAACCCACGCAGGATGACCCTGTTGGCCGCTTCGACTTGCCCGTTCGTCTGCGGGTGTTCGATCGAAGTGAAACACTGTTTCACTCCTAGGCCGGCCAACATTTCTCTGACTTTCCTATCTGCGAATTGGGTGCCATTATCTGTTATGAGTTGTTGAGGAACTCCGAAACGGGCTAGGACATTCCGGCCGAAGAACTTGTTGACCTTTGCCGAGGTTATGGTCGCCAGAGGCTCGGCCTCTATCCACTTTGTGAAGTAGTCCACTGCCACGATCAAGAATTTGAACTGGCCTGGTGCAGGTGGAAAAGGACCTAGCAAATCCATTCCCCACCAAGCGAACGGCCAAGGTGAGGTGAGGCTTTGAAGCTCTGATGAGGGGGCGACGTGGACGTCCACATGCACTTAGCATTTCTTGCATTTCTGTACTAGCTTCTTGGCGTCTTCGTCCATGGTCGGCCAGTAGTAACCAGCTCTTAGCACTTTTCTCGCTATGGACCGTCCGCCCTGATGGCTGCTACACATCCCCTCATGGATATCTCTTAAGACATGGTCGGCTTCGACCGACGACAAGCATCTGAGGAGCGGGCAGGAGAATCCTCTTCGATATAATATCCCTTCGATCACGGAGTATTTGGTGGATCGTAACCTCATGGTCTTGGCCTTTTTTGGATCGGTCGGCTCTTCGCCCGTTGTTATGTAGCGCAGAATGGGAGCGATCCAATCTTCTTCTGTTCCAATGGTGAGAACGGCCAAGGATTTGCTAGGCTTGGTTGAGACGCTCGGCCGAGTCAGGGTTTCTTGGATCAAACTTCTATGACCGCCAGGTGTCTTTGTACTGGCCAACTTTGATAAGATGTCAGCCCGGACGTTTTCTGTCCTTGGCACGTGTTTGACCTCTGCCCGGTCGAATTACTGGAGGAGCTCCCTTACTTTGGCCAAGTAGTTTTTCAACACTTCGTCTTTTGCATCATATAATTCTTGGATCTGGGAAACGACCAAGAAGGAATCTGAGTGTAGTTCTACTCGATCGACGTTGAATTCCTTTGCGAGCTGCAGCCCGGCTATGCATGCCTCGTACTCAGCCTGATTGTTGGAGCTGTGGAATGCAAATGTCAAAGACACTTCTACTGCAAGGCCTTCTGAATTTTCTAATATAAGGCCTGCTCCGCTGCCTTTGTTGTTGGAGGAACCGTCCACATGTAATGTCCACATTGTTTCTGGTCGGCCGTCCTGAGTTGGAGTCATTTCTGCAATGAAGTCGGCCAACACTTGAGATTTAGCGGCCGATCTGGATTCGAACTTGATGCCGAATTCACTAAGTTCCACTGCCCATTTGATCATTCGTCCTGCCAGGTCTGGCCGATGAAGGACTTGTCTTATAGGTTGATCTGTCCTTACCACGACCTGGTGAGCCACGAAATAAGGTCTCAAACGCCGGGCGGCCACTAGTAATGCAAGGGCTAGCTTCTCGATCCTCTGGTATCTCAACTCTGGTCCTTGCAAAACCTTGCTGATGAAGTAGACCGGATTCTACTTTAGGTCGTTCTCTCTGACCAGGACGGCACTCAATACCTCTTCTGTTATCGCTAAGTACAGATATAGGATTTCTCCCGGCTCTGGCTTAGTCATGATGGGCGGGTTGGTCAGAGCTGTAACGCCCCGAAGATTATAGGATATTTATTTAATAAATTATTGGGGATTTGTTGCGCCCCGAAAAATCCGGTTTGGACTTTTCAGTTTGACAACGTGAAAATAGTAGAGCCGCCACCAATATTTATTTAGGAAAACATTGAAAAAACCTTTTTTGGAAAACGGGTGGTCTTTTGAAAACACAGAGATGTAGGTTCGGGGGTCGGTTGCGCATGGGGAAGGTATTAGCACCCCACGCGCCCTTTCTACCGAAAGGGAACCATTAACTTGATGTGGTTTTGAAATATATTGTTCTACCTCTTTTCTTTTCTTTTCTTTCTTTTGAGAGATTGCTTTATTAAAAACGGGGGAAGAAGAAATGTTTTTGGCATCTTTGAAAAGCGGAACAAAACAAAGATTTTTGAAAAGGGTGCTTGACGGGACATGAACCCGGTCCTACGTACCCTCACGGAATGAGGGATCAAAGCTACGTAGTCCTCTTTCCTCTCTTAGGGTTTTGTAGTTTTCTTTTCTCTTTTTGATTTATGTAAATAAAATGCTTGATTTGCATAATGTGTTCCTTGTGTTGATTATGAATTTAGGCATGAAATAACTTGTTGTTTTGCTCATATAAGGTGAAAACAACAAGAAACCTCTCATCAAGGCCAAGGGTTCACTTCAAACACCCAAGGCTCCCAAAGTCCTTGACATAGTGTTTGAAATGAACCCTCTAAACCTCTTAGAGAGGAAAGAGGAGTAGAAAGGAGATTCACATGCTAATAGTTAAAATGCAAGAGATAAGATATTTACCTCAAGATCAAAGCTACACAAGAGTAAGAAAATGAAGATCAAGAATAAATCAACAAAACTCTTCACAAATCACCAACAATTCCACGCAAACTTGAAGAAAGCAAGCTCCTTGGTGATGTGAAAATGGAATCAAGGATGAAAAGAAGATGATATGTGGATGTGGAGTGGATTTGAGGTGATTTGGTGGATGAAACTTGAAAGAAAAGATGGAGGAGAAAGGAGGGAGAGGCTACGGTTTTGAGAGGAGGAGGGGAGGAGAGAATGCTAGCTAGGGTAAAATGAGAGTGTGTGTATGAGAGGCTCTTATTTTTGGGTTTTATATGAAGTGAAAACTTAAGGGTACTTAGGGTAATGTGCTTCTTGCAAACCAATAGGATTTGAGATAAATTTTGAATCAATGGTCAAGATGCAATATCACATGGATCAAGGGCAATTAGAAAGCACAAAATTGGAGAGAGAGAGGGCTGGGTGCGCAGCTTAGTAAGTGTGGTGAAGGATAAGTTTAATTACAAAATTGTATTTTTCCATAAAGCTTATTACACAAGTGTCATTTTGATTCAAATGAAGGGTGGGGATTGCATTTCACATTTAAATGGAAGGCTATGATTTAGTACAATTTGCAAACAATAAAAATAAATGAAAATGGGGTGTATATGGCTGATTATGCGCAACTATGGGGAGTGGGAGAGTGAGTGGAATTGCAAATTGTACTATTGTACTATTCTTATCTTTTCAAAATTCAAAAGAATGTAGAATATTCCATTCTAGATCATTCTTCTAAATTCATGCCATTTTGGACCAAATCCTATGATTCAATGATTGGGCTCTGAATTTTATGATCTCATCAATCCCAAAATTGATTTATTTACCCAACTTCAAAGGAAATGACCATTTTACCCTTCTACCTAAAAACTAGGTTTTTAGGCCAAAAAGTTTAATACTTGCGGACAAAAATAATCACAATGGAGCACAAAATATCCCTCAAATAAATCATTGGTGATTGTTCAAGGATTTGGGACAAAAGACCATTTTTGTTGTGAAATGACCAAAATGCCCTTTCACTCAAAAAACCCTAGTTCTTTGCCCAGAGCACATTTTCACTTCAAAACTGATTTTTCACCCTAGGAATGACCTCTAATACCTTAAAAATGCATGTTGAATGATTTGTCCTGAGAAATTGCCCCTTATTTGCAAAATGACCAAAATACCCTTTTGCACTAAAAAAAAACCTAGTTTGTCCAAAAAGTGCATTCTAACTCTAAAAATGATTTTAGAAGCTTTGAAATGACTTTTAGAACCCTCAATGCAATGCATGATGCTCTTTCTCCTTTGTTTATTTATTTTGGGGAAAATTAGGGTTTTGACCTGTTTGACAAAATTGGGGTATGACAAATTGCCTCTTTATCTAGATTTTAACAAGGAATATGGATTGGCCGAAGCATATTCCGAGGCAAAATAGAGATAAAGAATTCAGAAATTATACCGATTTTGTCTTCCTAGGAAAAACCCGATTTTTTTTTTTTTTTTTAAAAAAAAATAAAAAATTCTTTTTGGGTGAATGGATGCCAGCCAAAAACAACTGTAATGAATGAAGTGCTAACCCTCAGTAAGCTAACAAAAACAGAAATAAATTGGCGCCAACCTCAAAGCAAAAGCAAGAAGTAAATTGGTGCCAACCCTGGTGGCATAAACAAAGTGAAATAAAGCGATAAATAAAACGAGAAAGAGGGTACCGCCCTCCTCGATAAGTCGACACCGGCGGTAACGAGTGCGGTAAAGAAGGAGCGCTCGTTGCTCTGAAGGAACACTTGGGTTCTGAAGGAGCATTTGCAGCTCTAAAGGAACACTTGGGCTCTGAAGGAACACTTGGGCTCTGAAGGAACACTTGGGCTCTGAAGGTGGCCTATTCGAGCGGCCTGAGGCTCAATATCAAGTTGTAGGACTGATACATTTTACCTTGATGGACTTGCGCTATGCTTTATACTGACACAGCTAGTCTGAAGGACACGAGGTCTGGGGGGCCAATCTGTCATGCTCCGTGATGACTTGGCAAAATGAAGGACGCGAGGTCTGAGGGGCCGATCCGTCATACTCCGTGATGACTTGGCGAGGTGAAGGTCGAGTTCAAAGTCGCCGTTTGGATCCGTTGATTTGAACTAAACTAAAGGACTCTAGGGTCCGATGATTCGCTTGGTGCTCGATAACGACGGGATCTCGAAGGAAGCATAAGTCCCGGGGGATTAGCAAATCTCGCTGATTGATCGATTGAGATGGCCAATGTTGGCGTATTGAGGTGAGGTACCGCGCTCGAATATGAGGTGAAGTCTGCTTTTGGAGGGACGCTCGGGTCTTGGGGGGATTCACGAATCCTATTTTAGTCATTCTGTGCTTCTGCACCGATCCAGGGTGTCTGCTCAGGCTAGCGGACCTTTCTTCTGCTTTATCTGGTTGGTGGTCAGTGCCCTTGTACTGATCTAGGGTGTCTGCCCAGGCCAGCGGACCTTTCTTTAGGGACCTTCCGGCGGTCAATGCCACTATACTGTTTTAGGGAGTCTGCTCTGGAATACTAGGACTCTTCTTAAACTTTCTCTGATAATGTGTACCTGCACATGTTAGCAGATGCAAATGCATGGTGCATGGGATGAGGATGCATGTTATGCAGGGGCATGTTATGCGAGTGCATGCAATGTTATGATTTTGGTGTGATGATGCATGCAGTAGACTGCTTTCTTCTTTTTTTTTCTAAATTCTTTTCTGACTAGCTTTCTTTTTCCGGTCATTTGATTTTTTCTGTGTTTTTTTCCGATCAGCTTTCTCTTTTCTGATCATTTGTTTTCGCTTTTTTGACAAAGGCTCATTCTTTTACTGGTTCAACCGACTCCCGATACTCCTGGCACGAGACTGAGAAGCCGATGGAGACCGCAGGGCTCATGAATCGAACGCAAGTTTGCTTTATGGTTCGCCGACTTGAATGGTCTGCGAGGGCAACTTTCTTAGTAAGATTAATTTTATTTAGGAAATCACTTGTTTCCCGTGACTTTTAAAGATTTCGCAATGATTTGTAATGCTCTATGATGTATGCACAGGTTTTACAGTTCAGGATCATCATCATCATAAAACACTTATTTTGAGCAGAAAAAGCAGAAATAACAACAAACAAGACATGAGAAAATTGAGCTTTATTGATGTTGAAGCCGATCGTACAGAATGTTACGACGACTGTTCAATACATTTGAAACTACAAAAAGACACGAAAAACGAGAGAGCAGCTAAATTTTGACTGTCCGTCTCTGTGGAGCAGTGCCGACATCTGTGTCCTCGATCTTGATCACTCCCTCATTCAAGTATTCGGGGAAGTTGTATGCCTTTCTTTACTTTTCATGCCCAAGTTTTCTGACCCTAATTTTTGCCTGGATCGCCCTTTGCGGGTTTTCAATCCACCGGGTCGCTCTGATTTTGCCTAGGCCGCCCTTTCGGGTTTTCAACCTAGCGAGCTAATTCTTGCTTGGCTCGTCTTTCTCTTTTTTCACTTATTTCTTTCAGGCATAATACTTCTTTACTGAGTCTGAATTGACTGGGTTCTTGAGATCTTCTCCATCCATGTTGGTGAGTATCGGCGCTCCTCCCGAAAAGGCTTTCTTGACTACATACGGACCATCATAAGTGGGTGCCCACTTCCCTCGAGAGTCGCTCTGAATAGGCAGTATCATAAGTGGGTGCCCACTCCCTCATTGAACTCACGGGGGCGGACTTTCTTGTCGAAAGCAGTTCTCATTCTCTGTTGGTACAAATTGTCCCATGGCACAAAGTCGCAATCCTCTTTTCTTCAATGAGGTTTAGTTGATCCATACGGGCCTGTACCCACTCTATTTCTTCCAACTTGGTTTCCATTAATACTCGCAGGGAAGGTATTTCAACCTCAATGGGAAGTATCGCTCAATTCGTATACCGAGAGAAAAAGGGGTTGCCCTGGGGCGATGTACGCGACCGAGGTACTGTGAGCCATGCAAGGCGAAAGGGAGCATTTCATGCCGCCTTTGTAGGTTACCACCATTTTTCGCACTATTTTCTTGATATTCTTGTTGGTCGCTTCAACCGCCCCATTCATCTTTGGGCGGTAGGGAGAGGAATTATGATGCTGGATTTTGAATTCTTCGCACAGGTCTTTCATCATTTTACTGTTCAGGTTGCTGCCGTTATCCGTGATGATTTTGTAAGGAAGACCATAACGGCAAATCGATCTTTCTTCACAAATTTGGTAACTCTGAAATGGTTATACCGAGTATGGCGGCTTCACCCACTTGGTAAAGTAGTCAATTGCAACCAGATGAAGCGATGCCCGCTTGACGCTTTGGGTTCAATAGGACCTATGACGCCCATGCCCCACATTGAAAACGCCAAGATGCGAATAACGCTTTAGTTTGGCAAAGCGACACATGGATATGATCAAAGCATAGATCCGCACTTGTGGCACCTTCTTACAAAGCTATAACAATCCGATTCCATCTCGCAACCGAATAACCCGCCTCTTAAGATTTTTCTAGCCATAGTGTGCCCACTTTGGAATGGGTCCCAAATGAGCCTTCGTGCACATCTCTCATGATTCTTTCAAACTTCTTTTTTGGCAACACACCTCGTGAGAACCATATTGTAGTTTCTTTTGTAGAGAACTTCACCACTCAAGAAAAAATTCCTTGACAATCTTCTCGAGGTCCTCTTGTCATTTTCGATGCCCCGGTGGGTATTCCCGATTAGTGATGTATTGCTTAATGTCATGATACCAAGGCTTCTCGTTGGGCTCTCATCTATTGTTGTGCAAGAGTGATGCGCGAGTAGGTTCCGTCTTTGATTCTCGATATTAGTCAAGCTCTTGTCACAAATGCAACATTGAACATGGAAGACAATGTTGCCAATGCGTCGACCAACCGTTTTCACCTCGAGGATATGTTTGAAGGTGATCTCATCAAAAGACTTCATCAACTCTTGCATATAATCACAATAAGGAATCAATTTGGGATCTCTCGGTCTCCCAATCACCTCTTACTTGATGAATAACTGTACGAGTCCCCATACACATCTAGCCTTTTAACATTCCAATCTAGGGCTGCTTGAACACCTAGGATGCATGCTACATACTCTGCTATGTTATTTGTGACATAGAAGCTCATCTTGCAGATGAAGGGAATGAAACGGTTGTCGAGATATCAACACAAAGACCGCCCCCCATGCCCCCATACATTTGACGCACCATCGAATATCATTCTCCATCTTTCACTTTCATGGGATTTCCCCTCGTCGAACAAAGCGCCATGATGTCTTCATCGGAAAATCATGCCGCATTGGTCGGTAGTCCAAAATCGGTGACATGCCAAATATTCGTGAGTGCGCTACCTTTAATCGCCTTTTGTGTGACATACGTGATATCGTGATTCTCGATAATTGCATCCGCCACCGGGCAATTCGCCCCGTGAGAGCCGGCTTCTCAAATATGTACTTGATTGGATCCATTTTTGACACCAACCAAGTTGTGTGACTCAAAGATGTACCGCTTTAAACGATGAGCGACTTTCAAACTAAAGCACAACAGTCTTTTCCAAAGATAGAATACCTTGTCTCACAATCGGTGAACTTTTTGCTTAGATAGTATATTGCATGCTCCTTTTTCCGGATTCATCGTGGCCGCCCAACACACAAAACCATTGAACTATCTAGCACCGTAAGGTATAGGATGAGAGGCCCGCTCGACACGTGTGGCATTAAGACCGTGGATTCTCGCAAGTACACCTTGATTTTCTCGGCGCGCTTTGACACCGATCATTCCACTTCAACTCTTGACTTTTGCATAGCAATTTGAAGATTGGCTCACAAGTAGCGATCCACCGGAAGATGAATCGGAGATATAATTCAACCTTCCGAGGAAACCACGCACTTCTTTCTCTCGCTTTTGGGCACCGGCATCTCGTGGATGGCTTTTACTTTGTCCGGATCCACCTCAATGCCTTTCGGGTGACAATGAAGCCTAACAACTTCCCCGATCTCACACCAAACGCGCACTTGGCCGGGTTTAACTTGAGTTTATATTTCCTCAACCGCTCAAAAGCTTCTGCAGATTGGCAATGTGCTCTCTCGTCGGTTTTAGATTTTACGATCATGTCATCAACATAAACCTCAATCTCTTTATGCATCATATCATGGAATAAGGTAACCATGGCCCTCCTCTCGTAGGTTGCGCCAAAGATTCTTCAATCCGAATGGCATGACCTTATAAATGAATGTTCCCAAAGTGTTATGAAAGTTGTCTTTTCCATGTCCTCGTGGTCCATCTTGATTTGATTATATCCCGAATATCCATCCTTGAAGGAGAATAACGAGTGTTGAGTCGCACTCATCCACTAAGACATCAATGTGAGGCAAAGGAAAATCGTCTTTAGGGCTAGCACGGTTCGGATCTCTGTAGTCGACGCACATTCGACCTTCCCATCCTTCTTGGGAATCGGGACAATATTGGCAACCCATCGCGGTACTTGGCCACCGCTAGGAACCCCGCATCAAATTGCTTCTTCACTTCGCCTCTCGATTTTGAGGACATCTCCGCTTCATCCTTCTCAACTTCGCTTTGACAAAGTGCATTCAGCTTGATCGGGTAACTTGTGTACCACAATGTCGGTGTCCAACCTTGGTCATATCTTGGTAGGACCATGCAAACACATCCACATAATCGCGCAACAGCTGAACCAACTTTATGCGATCTTCATCATTCATGGTGGTACCCACTTTGACCTCTTTCTTATTCTCGGCTGTACCCAAGTTGATCACTTCAGTATATTTCCTGTGAGGCTGAATAACCTTTTCTTCTTGTTTCATTAATCTCATGATTTCTGGAGGAGTTTCCCAGTCTTCCTCAACATCCCCCTCAGCTTGATTGATAGGGTAATCAAAGTCAAAATACAGACTGTCGGCATTGTTGTTTTTAGAGACTATTGCTGTGGATCTGCCTTTTGCCGAAGCGAAAAAGCAGAATGAAAAGCGAAACAAACAAGCAAACAATAACGAAACAGGAAAAAGGACATATGAAATGAAGAGAAATGATTTTTATTGATGGAAATTCAAAAACAACGTTTTTATTGATGATGATGGTTCTGAAAATAAAAACATGTGTGCCCCTAACAACTTGTCCTATGGCCTTGGGCAGAGCCACAGGGTTGCATTACAAATTATTACTTTAATTTAAAAGTCACAGGAGAATCAGCAGCCTTCCAATTCTTTAATTCTTCACCGATACCGCAACGACGAACTGCACTCGCCCCACCCTCTTCGATGACTAAACATCCTTGATGACAAAGAATTTGGTCGGGATCCCACAAACCAAAGACTCACGGCTCGATCGATGTTGCAAATTGGGATCCTCTGGGGCCATGGGTCCTCTGCAACATGAGCCTCACTGAGCACTTTCATCAGGGTTGTTCTGTGTGCTTCCGAACTGAGCAACAATGATAGCATGGATATCTTTGATGGCGCCTGTTTCAACCGATCAACCACTCTATAATCACTTTGCCGAATGATCTTCGTGAATTCATTTGCCTCCTTTTCCATTACTTTTTCTCGAGTAACCTCTCGCTCTTTTCCTCTCTCTTTTCGGCCTCCCCCTGCTCACCTCTCTAGGTATTTCTCGTCTCGGGAGGGTTTCTGAGCATACACCCTTCCGCTTCTTGTGATCCCACTTGATCCCGCTATGTTGGTTACAGTGGTAGCGCTAGGAGAGCATTCTGCTGTATACTTCCAGGGGACTGCCTTATTTGACTCATAATGAAATGGAGCTGGAACTTCAATTACTATTGGTTGAGCACTTTCCCGCACCAATCTGGGATTGAAATTGTAAGGGATTTCAATGGGCTTTCTGATTCTTCTATTTTCGTCAGAGTATAGTGTCCACACCTCTTCAGATTCAGAACTATCCATGATGACAGCCACTTGGCTGTGTTGCTCATCTTCTTCATTCCATCCCGTAGGCTGGATATCTTCTATTCGAATTTGAGCACTCTCGGGAGCATCATATCTGACCAAGTAATCAAACTTTCCACTAGGCTCTCCTAGGGTGTCCCAACATCCCTCTTTTGTAGGCACCACTGTTACATCTTCATTGCTTTCTTCTTCGCATGAGAAGGAACTGGGTCTTCAAAGTGGCTATTGGTCGACCACGCTTGAACCAATCTTGGCTCGAGATTGCATGTAATTTCAATTGGCTTTTTGGCCTCTCTACCACTGTCTCGAATATAGAGTCAACACTTCATCTTTCATACCATAGGTTCCTATCCGACCACATACCGCTCCATCAGTCTTGCGATCATCCCGAAAGTTTCACAACCTCCCACGCATAAAGAGTCAAGACACCCTTCTTTCATGGCAACATCCCTTTTAACAACCTCGGCCAAGATAACTCAAAGATAAATGACACTTAGAGGAGTCTTGATCTCATGCACTTTTTCAACAACTTGCCAACAACACTTTCTATAGCATTGGTAGCCGCCCGATGACCGGGCAATGGATTGATTGTTGTATTTGGACGGTTCTGCTTTAAACGAAATCCAACCAAAGATCTATCAAATCTTGCACCACATGCTTAAAGGCTTTACAATCTTCCACAACATGACCGACCCCGCTTTCATGGAAATGCGCAGTGGCATTAGCATTGTATCCTCCGGGAAATGGTGGTCGAACTTCTTTCATGGACCGAGTGTTGATCAGATTATTGGAGGTCAACTGATTAAACATTTCAAGATATGCCATCGGAATTGGGTCAAAATCGTCCGCTTCTTGAACCGATAACCTTGGGTCTTGGGACTGCTGATGCCTTCTTTGAGGTGGCACGGAGCAGAGAATGGAATAGTTTGGGGTGGAGGAGTACCAAAAGATGAATTTCCCCCTGAGATGACATTAGTTTCTCCTTCTTTCTTTTTAGGGAAATGAGGTTGGTACTTCTTCTGGTTGTTGGACCCACCAGAGCTCCCTGCATTACCGAGGTGATTCAAAATCTTCCCGCTTCGAAGGCCATGTTCAAGTCTTTCCCCGAAGACTATCATGTCGGAGAAACCGGTTGAGACACTTCTGTGATCACCATGTCATAATAGATTGGCTTGGGCGAGTTTCCAGAACATGTACACCATCTCTTTCTCGATCAAAGGAGGTTGAACTCAGCGCGGTGCTTCGCCATTTCTCGGGCATACTCCTTGAAAGTCTCCTTCTCACCCTTGCTCATGTGCTGCAACTGCGACCTATCCGGAGCCATGTCCATGTTGTACTTATACTGTCTCATGAAGGCTTCAGACAAATCCTTCCAACAACGGATTTCAGAGGATTGCAACTTCATATACCAATCTAGAGGAGCTCCCGCCAAACTGTTTTGGAAGCAGTAAATCGCCAGACTTGTCATCATTGGCATAAGGACCCATTTTTCTGACAAACATTGTAACATGGCTCTCTCGATGTACCGATCCCCTGCACTTGTCTACCTCGGAGCTTTGAACTTTGGCGGTAAGACCAAGTCCGGGACTAAACACACCACGGGCTTCTTTGGCTCTAACACTGTGCCTTCCACGCTGCCCTTACTCTTTATTCAAGTGCACGGATCAGATCATTTGGCTGAGCTCCCTCAAACGTGTACCCACGGGGTGACTCCCCATACTATAGTAATACCCTCCTTCTGGCTGAAGAACATTTTGGGGTCGTCTTTGTAAGCCCCGGAGTGGAACTGCGTACGGCATGAGGATAGGAGTCGATTCGGGTCCTCGGCAGCTTCCCGAACGCGACGGCGGTGACTTGATTAGGTGCAGCTACACCAACGATTGTAAGTCTAACAGTCATGGCAGTACCCGGTAGAGCATACCCCAAGGATATCTCTGTGCAGTGTTCTGGTTCGACACATTCATTTCTGAAGCAAACACTGGATGATCGACCCGGATCCCGTGAGGAACTGTGGGTCGTGATTCAGCGATCGACATCGAGAGGAGGGACGAAAGAAGTGACCCCATCCGACCCACTACTGGCGACGGCCTCAAAGCGCTTGTCCCACTCTTCAAACCTTGCAACATGACCATCATCTCATGGACTTGGGCCTCCATAGTACCCATCTTATCCTTCAAGGCTCGGTTTTCCCGAGCCACCGCTCAGATTCGTAATTTGTACGCCCCATCTTCCTCGTTTCGGATTACTCTCAATTTCAACCTCCTGATGCTCTTGCGATGAGCCATTAGCTTGGCTTGTAGTCGGGTGAAGTATCGGTGACGGAGAACCAGCGTGCCTTTTCTAATTATTTAGACACTTATTGCATAAGAAACAAGATAAATCCATGAATGAATGTATGAATGCATGCACAATGTTTGCTTGATGCCGGGAACCACAGAATACCCTATCTTGTCATAAGCGCATAATCTTTTTGATTTACGAATTGAAGTAAACAAGGAATCGAAATAGCATACTTCATTCATCAAGATTTCAAAGCTTCACCAATTTTCATTAAAGGAAAAAAGACGAGACAATGTTCATAAAAAGAAACGAAGATAATATTCTTGAATACAAAGCTCAGAATAAACTCTTAAGTCGAAAAATACAAGTAGACAACTCAAATATAAATAGCTTCAAGCTCCCCAACTCTTTTCCTCTTCCTGCTTACACTTGCACCTTGAGATTGTTCTTTGAACTCTTTGATCAATGCTCTGCAGTACTTCACAAACTGATACACCTCGGGTGGGGTATTGAAGAAATGCATTTCGGCCTCAGCCATCCTCAGATTCTTAGGGACCCCCAACATAGCCTGACTGGCCAGCTCTGATAACTTTGAAAACTTGCTCTTCCACAGCTGTATCTCATCCCTAAGCTCCTTAATGATCTCTTGATCTTCAATTTTTCCGATCAAATCTAAGAGGCGCTTTTCCCAGTATTGGCTCTCAGCTCGGACCTGCCTATAGGCATCTTCTAGACAACGAAGGTCCCTCTTCAATTCACCAAATATTTCTCTTTCAAAGCTTTAAGCTTGCTGGTATTCCTTGAGAGTTTCATTAATGGCACTTCTCTCTTGCTCGAGGTTTCTCAGCTGACCCCTCAACTTTGCCACCAGATGTGATTCTTGTCCTGATTCAATGGCTAGTGTCTTTCACTCCTGGGCTTCTTCAAGTGCCTTCCTTGTCTTCTGTTTATACCTTTGGAGCTCCTCTCTGGCTCCCTTCAGATATCTTTGGGTTTCTATCTTGCCTTGCTCTTCTTTCTTGAATCGTTTGACACTTTTTTCCACAGCGATCATTTTGACATTGTTTTCCTCCTCTAGCTTTTCTTTCTCTACGGCCATCTCTTCTAACTTAGCCTGCAATGCTTTCTTTTCCTCTTCTACCTTTGCTAAAGCGGACGTGACTGTTGAACTCTTCGAAGCAAATCACCGCATTTAGGCATCCCCTTATAGAGGTAAACACGGGACAACATGCTTTCGGAGAGTGAGTTCCTCATCGGGTAACCGAGTTGCCTTAAAGTCAATGCAGGATTGTAATTGATACACCCTTGAGTTCCCATGAGAGGCACATTTTTTGAAAACTTCCACAACCAACACTACCACAGTCTGTCCTCCCAAAGAAGCTGGTCAGATACCAACGGATTTGGAGTTCATTGAGGTTTTTCAAAAACTCAACCCAACCCATAGCAGTTCTGACCTCCACATCACAACTTAGAGCATAAGAAATTAGCCAGGCATAGAGAACATGAGAAGAAAGACACATTTTCTTTTTATGGAACTGACTATAGTGAGTAAGAGCATGGTATGTATTAGCAAGAACAGCAGGCACAGGATTGATAGGGTTCTTGGCGTCCTTGAAGGCTAAAAATACACCAATTGCATCTTCATCAACATATCTCTCTATTTGAGGAAAGAGAACAATCCCAAATATGGTAAGAGCGAGCACCAACTTGAATGGACCCCACTTCTTAGCCAAGGCATAAGATTACAATAGGCCCTCGAAGTACTCTTGCGGATACCCCACTACACCATTTCTTTTTAACTTCTGCAACCTTAATTCCTCCACACCTATCCTAAGCAACATTGCAAGCTACTCATCAGTATAGTACTGCCCCTGATATTGGTAGGGCCTAGCATGAGATCTGGAGAACCCCAAAAGCTGCTCATATTCCTCCAATGTAGGTGACAATTGAAAGTTTTTTGAAGAAACACCTCACATCAGAGTCATAGAACTGGCTCAAAGCTACGAGAGCATCCTCTTGAACACCCAACTGCAAAAGTCACTACAACATTTTTGAGTTTAGGCGACGCCTCTCATTGCCACGGCTAAAAAACCGTGGTCTAAACATGGAAAAGGCCACGGGTTTACAATTGTGGCTATTGAGATGGGTATAGGCCACGGTTTTCAACACTTCTTTGTGGCTACTCTGATTTAAAATCAGATAGGCGATGCTTAAAAATCGTGGATACCTAAGACCACACTTGTCGTGCCGTGGCCTTAAAAATTAAATAGGCAACGAATTAAACGTAGCGTGAAAGGTTGCCTTTGTGTATAGACCACATCTAAAAACCGTAGACTAAAATGTAAATCAAAACCGCGTGAACTATGCGTTTACAAAAAACTAGGCGCCAACTAATAAAATTTAGGCTAAATTATCGTTTTGGTCCTTTATCTTTGGTCTTAATTTCATTTTGGTCCTTTATCTTTTTTTTTTTCTTTGGTCCCTCATGTTTCATTTTTGTGTCAATTTGGTCCTTTTTGTAATTTTTGTGTCAAAGAAGATGGATGGAAAATTACAAAAAGGACCAAATTGACACAAATTGACACAAAAATGAAACATGAGGGACCAAAACGAGAAAAAAAAAAGATAAAGGACCAAAATGAAATTAATGCTAAAGATAAAGGACCAAAACAGCAATTTAGCCTAAAATTTAAGCGCTTCTTTTCCTGACAAAAAAAAGTGCTTCTTTTCCAAAAAAAACCCTCTTTTTACTCCTTTCCAAAAAAAAACCCTCTTTTTACTCTTTTCTTTAATCTCCTTTCCAAAAAACCCAACGTCGACTAATTGCTGCGTTTCTCTCTACGCAGACCCACCGTCGACCAATTGCTCGCGCTTTCTCTCGCGCACTCCACCGCCGAAAGCCGCGTTTTTCTCCCCTCACTTCGCGTTTCTTCTCTACGCAAAAACACCCACTTCGCGTTCCTTCTCGCTTTCTACGCAGAACACTCACGCAAAAACCCTTCTCCAAAAACCCCACACTTTATCTCCCGCGCTTCTTCTCCCCTCACCTTTGAAGTCGGTTCTTCTAGGATTCTACGCAGAACATGATCGCTTATTGAGCCGATGTGTTTGTTCCCTTTCTCACCTTCTATTTTTTCCCCTTCTTCTTCTTTAGAGCTTCTATTTTAATTTGGGATGGATTTTGTTTTCTAGGTTGTTGGTTTGTTGATGTTTAGGGTTAAAGTTGTTCCATTTATGCATGATTTGTGGATTCTGTTGTGCCTATTTTATTGATTTGTTGATTTTAGGGTTTAAAGGGTTTCATTCATATATAATAAAAAAGGGTTTAATATTGTGGAACCTGATTTTGCTGTGTTTGGGAAAAAAGATTATCAGCAGTGGAGAATTATTCAGAGAATGGTAAATTATTCTTCATAACTACCCTCTCTTTTGCTTTGTCTTATTTAAATTTTGTAATTTACTTTCTTTTGTTTTTGTTTTATTTTGGATATTAGTGTGTAGTTTCCAAATCTTGCTAGATATTATTATTATTCTCGTCTCGTGTTATTGTCACAACACAACTCACAACTATTGCATAATGAAGCATTTTTTTGTTAGACCAAAAATGTACTTGAATAGTTGTCTCTGGTTTGGTTTTTAGTTTATTGTCCGCCATCCTCTTCTTTTGCATTGCTTAGCAACCCACATTTGAAACTATTGAAATATTATTGTTGAATTGAAAATGAAATTCGTGGTCCCCTTTTCCCTAAAACGTGATTCTTGTGGTGCTATATGCATTTCCTCGGTAGTTATTCATGCACAATACTAGTTTGATAGTTTTATGTCCGTATAGTTTATATCGTATAAGTAATTATATCGAGATATTATTTTCGCTAAATCAAGAGATCGAAGCATGTTAGAAATACAAGTACTTTATTATTGATTTAATATTGCTAATCCCTCATGTCTGTTACTGATTTTGGTATGCTAAATAGGGATCTGTATAGCAAAAGGTTTTCTTACACTCCTCTCTAGTTTAATAGCTAGCACACAGAATTTAAGATTAAAAGTGAGAATGAAACAGAATAACAAATAGTAGATAACTACATACTCTTTTAGGGGTCTGCTGACTCTCTCCCAAAAGTTCCACTCAATTCTCACCTCTTTCCTCCAGTCCTCCACCTTTATCCCAAATTCCTCTGATTATGCTATCAAAGGGAATAGCATTCCCACGATGTCCATCAACCACACATGCTTATAGTCCCTGCAGCAGTCCGACTATGACCATCAACTACACATGCTTATAGTCCCTGCCCCTGCAGTCCTTTATGTTATCCTATAGAGGAAAATCTGGAGATATTTGTTCCTATATCTCTGCATTTGATTCTCAGGATCTTTCAAAGATTGGTAGACCTTTCCATTAAATGAGCACTGAAGTTCTGTCATAGTGTCCTATTCTGACTCTTAAAACTTCAACTGGCTGTCCCCTTAACCTCCCCCGCCACAAGGTTCTGCAAGTGAAGTTGGAAATTGTTGGGTGGTGAAAGATTATGCTATTATGTCATAGAAACATGAAATACAGGTTGAATACTAAGTAATTATATCAGTATATTATTTTCGCTAAATCAAGAGATCGAAGCATGTTAGAAATACAAGTACTTTATTATTGATTTAATATCGCTAATCCTCATGTCTCATTATCGATTTTGGTATGCTAAATAGGGATCTCAGATAGCAAAAGGTTTTCTTACACTCCTCTCTGGTTTAATAGCTAGCACACAGTAATTTAAGATTAAAACCGAGAATAAAACAGAAATAACAAATAGTACATAACTACATACTCTTTTAGGGTCTCACGACTCTTTCCCAAAGTTTAACTAGGCAAGCAAACAATTTTAGTGAAATTTTTATTTTAATCATTAATAAAATATTTTTCCTCCGGCAATAGATAGATAGATAGATAGATATAAATAAAGAGAGAAAGAAAGCTTTGTACGATATCCTACTTTTGAATCTCTTGTTATACTAGGCCAACCACTACCACCAACACAGACTTGCAAAACATAATAAGCACTTTAATCTAAGGAAGGTTAGCTAATAAGAAGAAACTTGTAAGGGTTGCAAACTTGCAATGCTTCTATAAAAGGCCAGCCACTAATTAGTCTTAGCAACATACATTCATAATTCAGTTCCTAAGAGCAAAATCCTAAACTTTCATAGTATCACAGTATTCACAACATGGCTTCCTACTACAACAACAGATTCATCATCTTTGCATTTTTCTTTGTTATCTCATTCTCAAGCATGGACATTGGCATAGCGAAGACGCAATCTCCTACAGCATAACAAATTCTGCTTTTTTACTAGCGTTGTTTTGATGATTTTGTTCTGTTTTTTTACTAGCGTTGTTTTCTTTTTCTGCCTGGAAATTTAAATGGAAGCTGCTCATTCAGCCTATTCAATAAATTTTGTTTTGAAGATTTTGTTCTGCTTTTTTACTAGCGTGTTTTCTTTTTTCTCTGCTGAAATTTAAATGGAAGTCGCTCATTCAAATATTCATGGTTAAATTTACATTAGTAGGTTCACACATTAGCGAGTTTGACTCTGCTTGGTTGCAATCCAACTCTCGACGGCATTCATGCGCTTTGTCCTAAACTTGCATCTCATCCAAAGTCGCTTGTCTCCGTGTTAAATAACAAAGGCATCCAAAGCAAGTTTTTCTTCAAGGTAAGCTTCAATTAGTTTGTTTTATAAAAATTAATTTGAATAGTTGTGTAAATTGCTCAAGATCAAGTGTGTGTGGAGCAACTATTCTTATTCTACTTGATTTTTTTCTTTGGCTGATTCTACTTAGATTTAATGTCATGGACAAAGAGTGGACTAAACTCCCAAGATATAGTAGAGGGTATAAGAAGGGTGTTAAGTCATTTTTAGATTTTATGTATACTATAGGAAAGCCTCAAGGACGTGAGATTTTATGTCCTTGTCTTTGAGTGTAAAAATGGTTTTTGGTTTAGAAGAAAAGTGGTATTCAATCATTTAGTAGGCAATGGTTTTCTAAACGGCTACAACATTTGGGTAAACCATGGAGAGAATATACCATCGCCCGTGACGAACAATGTCACCGATGATCAAGAGGGCTCACATGACGACATTGGTGGCTTATTGCATGACACATTCGTAAATGTGGCGTGTAGCGGAAAAGGGGAAATGAGGGTCCCAATGAGGATGCTAGAAAGTTTTACAACTTGATTAAGGAGGCTAAACAAGAGCTATACCTGTGATGCAAAGACTTCTACTCTATCATTCATTATTCGACTTTATTTGTTGAAGTGTCTACATGGGTGGAGCAACGCGTCGTTCACCGCCCTTTTAGAATTATTAAAGGAAGCCATGCCAATTTTAAACATTCCTGAATCTTTTAACAAAACAAAAGCCATGATTAGTGACTTGGGCCTTGATTATAAAAAAATTCATGCATGTCCAAATGATTGCATGCTATATTGGAAAGAGCATGAGAATGACACCTCTTGTAGTGTATGTAAGTTGTCACGATGGAAGGAGTTCCCTCAAGTAGAAGGCGAGTTTGAGGAAGCAAAAAGTGAACATAAAGTGCCTGCAAAGATTTTGAGACATTTTCCCTTGATTCCTCGGCTTCAAAGGCTATTTATGTGTTCAAAGACAGTGGAGTCAATGCGATGGCATGATGAAGAACGCTCTAAGGATGGGAAACTGAGGCATCCTGCTGATGGCCAAGCATGGAAGGATTTTCATAGACTTCATCCAGAGTTTGCTTTAGATCCTCATAATGTAAGACTTGGCTTAGCAAGTGATGGCTTCAATCCATTCCGGACCATGAGCATATCACATAGTACGTGGCCTGTCATGATGGTAGTATACAACTACCCACCTTGGTTGTCCATGAAGTCTGAAAGTACATTGTTATCATTGTTGATTCCTGGACCAACGTCACCGGGGAATAATATTGATGTGTACCTTCAACCGCTAATTGAGGAGTTAAAGGAGTTATGGGAATTAGGGGTAGAGACATATGATGCCTCAAGAAATCAAACCTTTAAACTTCGTGCAGCTCTCCTATGGACTATAAGTGACTACCCTGGGTATGCAATGTTGTCAGGTTGGAGCACCAAAGGAAAGTTGGCATGTGCATGTCAGTAATTATAACACAAATTCATCCTACTTGAAACACAAATCACAAGATGTGTTACATGGATCACCGCTGTCTTTTTACCAATGAGTCATGCTTGGAGAGCTAACAAAAGGTCCTTTAATGGAAGGAAAGAACATAGGTCAGCACCACCTTTGTTAAAAGGGACAGAAATTCTAGAGTCCCTAAGATCTTTTAAGAATGAATTTGGAAAGAAAAAAAAGCGAAAAGTTGATGGTCCATGGAAGAAGAGATCAATTTTTTTTGAGCTACCTTATTGGGCTGAAAATACATTGCGTCATAATCTTGATGTAATGCAAATTGAGAAAAACATATTTGATAATATTATTGTGACTCTTTTGGATATGACTGGGAAGTCAAAAGACCATCTTAATGCTCGTTATGATTTGCAAGATATGGGAATTAGAAAGAAACTTCATCCAAAGGAGATTGGTGGTGGTCGTGCGAGTTTGCCAAAGCTTGTTTCTCGATGAACTCACATGAAAAGTCTATTTTCTTGTAGTGTGTTTAGGGGTGCTAAATTACCAGATGGGACTGCATCAAATATTTCTAGGTGTGTGCAAGCCGGGTGATAAGAAAATATCGAACTACAAGAGCCACGACGCACATTTCATGCTACATTACTTATTACAAGTAGCAATTAAAAGCACCATGCCTAATGCGTGGTCGAGCCTCTAATTCATCTTGGGTCCTTTTTTCGCTCTCTGTGTATGAAAGTTATCGAAGTGCAAGATTTGGATTTCTTGGAAGCGGACATTGCAAAAACACTTTGTCAATTGGAGATGATTTTTCCTCCTAGTTTTTTTGACATAATGGTTCACTTGCCTATTCATTTGTCAAATGAAGTGAGATTAGGTGGTCCCGTTCAATTTCGGTGGATGTATCCCATCGAAAGATACTTGTGTAAACTTAAGAGTTATGTCTGTAACAAAGCACATCCAGAAGGTTCTATTGCCGAGGGGTATTTGGCTGAAGAGGCGTTGACTCTTTGCTCAAGATATTTGCATAAAGATGTCGACACACAAGGTGAATAGAAGGAATCAAAAATCATGACAACAATGATTTATGTGAAGTAGATCTAGATGATTATTTTTCATACATTGGTCGTCCTTTGGGGAAGAAAAATGGTGACCCGTTTTCCCTAGATTCAACAACTAAAGCCCTAGCTCATCGATACCTCTTATTCAACTGTGATGCTGTTCAAATATACATTAGGTACCTTAATAGTGAATTGTTCTCATACTCGTATAAAACTTGTTTTAGATTTAATCTAAGAAAATACAATGTTGTATTTGTAGAGAGCATGATGATATTATCAATAGTCGCACTAAAAAAAGAAAGTGGATCAAGGCCAACACCCAAAGCCAAGATTTTAGTGAATGGTTTAGAACTCGAGCCTTGAAAGATGATGTATCGGATCAGCTAAAGGAATTATCTAGAGGTCCAAGTGATGTTGCAAAAAGGTTTTCAGGTTACCTTATCAATGGATATAGATTCCATACTAAGAAACGAGATGCAAGGAGGAAAACCCAAAGTTCCAGTGTCACTTTGGTTTCATTGACTCCAAGTTTTACAAGCTCTAAGGATGGGAATCCTACAACAGCAGCCATCACTTATTATGGAGCAATCAATGATATAATTGAGCTAGACTATTATGGTCACTTCAAATTTGTGTTGTTTAAGTGTGATTGGTTTGAGGTTGAAGAAGACAAATTTGGGCTTACTAGTGTAAAGTTAAATAAAAAGTGTTACCAAAACGATCCTTTCGTGCTTCCTTCTCAAGTCCATCAATGTTTCTATGTGCAAGATCCTCTTGATGCAAATAGGCATTATGCTATGAAAACTGTTCCCAGAGATTTATTTAGCATGGGTGACCAATTAAATTTAATGTTTTCAAGAAGCTTACCAAAATGATCCTTTTGCTGATAATGACGGTGAATTCAGTTGGGCTAGGGATGATATGCCTGCAACAATAATTGAGAATCCTTTAGATGTTATGCAAGAAGCTGAAAATGAAGATTATTCAGATGAGAACTAACATTTAGTAGACTTTTTTGGTCTTCTTTATTATTTTAGTTGAATTTGTAAGTTTGTGGGACTCCAAACATAATCTGTATGCATAATTAGATCAAGAAATTAGTTAATAATCATTTCCCATATGTATGAAATTATATATTTGTTTGTTTGAATGAAATAGATATAGTAATAGTACCAGTGGCTGATAAGTTGATGAAAGCAATCATGTCATTTACTTATAACATAAGCCTTAGCCAAGAGCTTTCATTTAGCGCCTTTTCAGCAAGACTTGAGTAGTGTCGTGAAAATACATGTCTTTCAACTCCACCACTTTCGAGGATTTGGCCTACTTAACTCAATTTTCACTGGACTTAGAGTTCCATTATCTCTCAAGTAAAAGTAGGTTTTGGAAGCATAGCCCGCTTCTACCGGAATTGAGTTAATTCTCTCTAGATATGGCATTACTAAGTCATGGTCATCTAGTACAAAGTATTTCTTCCGCTCTATAGCCCGCTTTCGATCAACAATACTCAACTTGGTTATTTTTATTCATCGCAACCAAAAATAACAACTATATATGACTTCAAAGAAACAACATAAATAGCCATATATAGTGGAACACAATATTTATCTTTACCTCGAGATCATACCATGAACTATATATGACTCCAAACATAATCAGTATGCATAATTAGATCAAGAATCCTTCAATATTCTATCATACTCATTCTTATTAACAAAAATTTTGTGATTGGACTTTTCAGACACAAATGCAAAAGGAAGCAAACTTGACAAGAAATATGAACTCTCAGGAGAGGGGTCAAAGAAGTACTTCCAATATTGATCTAGGTCAATATAGATCAAGTCGTGAATTGCTCCGAGTATTCCAAATCAAGCGTGAAAAGGTATTAAAAAATATTGGAGGATCTAATCCACTTATGACTGAAGCTAAAGGAGAAGGCAAAGGCAAGCTTCCAAACACTAAGCAAGTCAATTCTCAAGCAAAAGCAGTTGCACAATTCAAATTGTCTGACTTTGCAGCAGCTGACCAAAGAATTTTGGATTCAACTAGGGAGCTTGGAACAACAAAAAAAATCTCTGATAGTTCAAGTAACACTCAACCTAATATTCCTACTCAAAGTAAAATAACAACCGAAGGATCAAGGGATATACAACAACTCCTAAAAGCAACAATAGCTGGAAATGACATTTCAATGCAAAAGCATCAACAAAAAAAAAGGGCAATATCTGAAAATCATACTTCAAGGGAAAAGGAGCAACCTAAGAAAAGGATGGTTGAATATGATACCTCAAGGGATATACAACAACTTAAGAAAACAAGTGCTGGAAATAACCTTTCAAAGCAAAAGCATCAAGAAAAAACAAGGGCAATATCTGAAAATCACACTTCAAGGGAAAAGGAGCAATCTAAGAAAACGATGGTTGAATATGATGGATCAAGGGATATACAACAAGTTAGAAAAACAAGTGCTGGAAATGACCTATTTAAAAGCAAAAGCATCAAGAAAAAAGAAGGGTAGTATCTGAAAATCACACTTCAAGTGAAAAGGAGCAACCTAAGAAAAGGATCCCGTTGTGTCAATCCATGACAATCGATGAGTTTCTTAAAGAAAAAGGAGAAGTAAATGAAGAGTTGGAAAATGAAAGTGATGATGAAGAATATGACCCTATGGAAAATGAAAGTGAAGATGAAGAAGAGGAGGAAGAAGAAGTAGGCAATTTTGAAATTAATGGCAATGAAATTGAAGGTAAAATTTTCTTTTTGTTGAAATTGTGTAATGATTAGTTTAATTTTTTTCATTTGATACATGTATATGTGATAGTGAGTATTATTATCATCTTACTTCACACAACTTTAATGTCAAAATCGGGACAAGAAAGAAAAGAACAAGGGGACCAACAAGGTGTTTAAAAATACATGCAAGAACTAGCGAAGATCGTCAAGAAGTTACTTTAGATGAGGATGGAGAACCAATTGGACCCAATGACAAAATCAGATCGACTTGAGCTATTTCCTTGGAACTCGCCGTGAATGCGGAGTTTTGTCCCTTGATATACACAAACTTCAAAGCTTTGCTCAACGATCGTAAGGATCGTTTATGGAAATATGTCAATGTATGAGAATTAAAGTTTCGTATTTGTTTGAAATGATCAAATGCTTGTCCATGGATGATGACAATTATTGGTTTTTTTAGGATAAGTACATTATTTCGATAGAGGATGTAAGTCAGTGTTTTCTCGCATAAATGATGCTTGGAGAAGCTACAAAAGCAAGATAAAAAAAGCATTTCTTGAAGTACAATAGCATGAAGGAAAGGTTACAACACCGCCCCAAGAACATACCTCGTCTCATTTCAAGAAGTTGCTGGCATTTTGGACAAATGAAACCATTCAAGTAAGATAATAGCATTGCTTATTAATTTAAATTTATATTTCATTTTCAGAATTTAATTTCTTTCTCAATGCAGTAATTAGCAAAAAAATGCAAAGAAATAGGGCTAAACAAAAGTACATGCATCGTGTTGGACCAATGAAATTTTGCTAGAATTCGTGCAAAATTGGTATGGTAATCATGTGCTTTTATGTATCATATTCTATATGTAAATAAAATAGTCTCTTAATTAATTTTGATTTCAATCTTTGTAGCGTGCAAAGAAGGAGGATGGAGAAGAAGTTACCTGTGAAATGTTTATCCATACTGCAAAAGCAAGAAAGGGAAAAAGTAGATGATCGGACACAAAATGCAATTGTAAGATTAATTTTTCTATTCTCCAATCATCTCTCATATAGTGCAAATGTTAGACATAAAAGTAGTGGTGGTGTTACATGTTAGGACATAAAAGTAGTAGTCTTTGAAATTTATTGTTGTGTTCTTTGGAAAAGTGTCATTACAAATCATCAGTTTTTAGTTTGTTGTTGGAAATTTATTGCTGTGTTGCTTTGTGGATTAAATACATGCAATTTATTGCTGTGTTGCTTTGAGGATTAAATACATGTTATTATTTGAAATGTGTTGCTCCTGGTTTTGTGTTGCTGCTGCTTAGAATTTTTGTTGTACTTTGTGTTGTTGCTGTTTTTGTTTCAGTTAATGTGCCTTATGTTAAAAATGCTATATATCATTGTATGTATAAGGATATTCTTGAAGAATCAATTGAAACTTCAAGTGAAGATGCAAAAAAAGCATTCCGATCATTGCTTGGCAAAGAAAAGTCTGGTAGAACGCGTTGCCATGGAAGAACTATGACTCCATCATTAATGAAGAAAAATGAAGAAATTGCTTCGGTAAAGAAGCAATATTCTAGTAAAATTACAGCTTTGGAAAGGAAGATGCAAGCATATGATGCTCTTTTAAAAAGTGTGTTGATGCAACAAAATCCAAATTTAAGTGAAGAAGCTGTCAACAACTTAATGCAGAGTGCTTTTGAAAACAACCATAGTGATGCACCACACAATATTGTTAACAATTTGGCACTTTCTTCTACATCAATTAATGCTCCTCTTGAAAAGGTATATGATCTTGTAGAATGTGTTTACAATGTTTGTAATGTTCTTGAATGTCATTGTTCCCAACTATTTCCCTAGAGTAGGATATAGCAAGAACAAGGAATGTAGTGAGTAGAAAATAGAATGTTCGTCCCCTTTCATTGGCCTCTAGGCGTATATTTATATTACAAAGATGTCATAAATGCTCATAATGGTACATGAATGCCCCGAGATCTTAGGCGAGATTCTCGGGCTTGCCTAATATATCTAGTAGGTCTTTACGCGGGCCGAGCCCCTTTAGAGGCGTCGGCCCTTTGATCGGGATGTGGTTTGTGCGTCGGTCTTGAGGTGTTGCCGACGGAAGCTTCGTGATGAGGCGCGAGGACTTCGGTCTTCGCCTTCGAGCCCGATGATCGGCTTGGAGGCGCGTCATATCCGAGCCTTCCCGGTGGTCGGTACGGAACACACCCCGAGGCGGCGAGCACTTTGTGCGAAGTCGTTCTAAGTATCTTCAACTCATCCTCGGTTCCCATAGTCCCTCATTCCGTGCGTTAAGGAGATTTAGCCTTGTTTGCTTTCAGCGCCTTGGATTCTGGTCCTGCGTGGGTTTTTGTGCTCCCTTTGACCCAGTCAGTTTTGACTGGCGTGGGTTTCTGCTGCCTCATAAGTGCGTTTTCTTTGACTCGGTCAGTTTTGACTCTCATGAGTTTCCGTTACGCCATAATCATAACTCCTAGGGGTTTTTGCTCTTCCCTTGTATAAATAGGGGTTTTTTGTTGCTTTGGCTGTTCATGGCTTGGTTGCGCATGCTTTCCTATGGTGAGATCGCGTCCCCTCCTTTGAGTCTTTTGAACAACCCCATCCATTGCAGGTGTGTGGGGGTTGTCCAGAGGCTCAAAGTGGGGGTTATTGATCTTCGTGAACTCTGGCTCTCTTCTTCTTGTAGGTGGCTTTGCTTCTGACTGCTGGAGTTGTTCAAGAGACTCAAAGAGCGATCGGCCGGAGTATTCAGCCGACCGTTCAGGGAAGGGGACACCTCACCGCTGTCCGGAGCCTCGCCATAATTGGCCTAATCCTCGAGTGGGCTTTGGTGTCGCCTTTGGTGCGAAGGGGAGTCGCCCTCTGCTTTACGCTTCGAGGCCGATTGAACATCGATGTAGCAAGTAGGCCGGGAAGCTCGTCGGAGATACTTCAAGGTTGGGCGGTACGCAAAAGAGCCGCCGCGTTGCCGTATATATTAGTGGTTCATTCTTTTGTAGTAATTGGGAACTTTTGCTGCTATTGTAACGTCACATAATGTTGTAATGAAAGTAAATGTATTTAATTAGTACGGAAACCTTCCCTTTTATTGTTGTTCTCCGGTTGTCTGGGTCTTCTTTTTGTCTGCGACCGATTGCGTCTTTCTGCTTTCTAGACTTATTCTTAGCCGAATGGCATTACGGTTCCTTTTTCTGGGCCGATGGTGTAACGCCCCAAATTTTATTAGAAATTATTTGGAGTTGATTTGATAGGGTAGTGGACCAAATTGGAGAGTTTTTGGCATAGGGACCATGTTGAGAAGGACTAAAATTGATGTTATAAATACTTAATATAAGATGATGATGATTATTATTATTATTATTATTATTATTATTATTATTATTATTGTTATTATTAAAAGCAAGTTTCTAGGAAAAACCAAAGTGGTTATAGGAGGGAGGAAAAGTAGGAGGAAAAGTAGGAGGAAAAGTAGCATATGGTTGGGAATTTATAAATCAAATTAAAAATAGGGTATTTAATTTAATTAAGGAGTGGGGTGTAGTAATTAAATGGGGAGTATTTTAGTTAAATAGGGAGGATGTGGGAAAATAATTAGAGGTGTGCAATTAGGGCCCAATGGAGTTAAGTGGCCCAAACCCAATTAATAAAACCTTAGGGTCTTAGGAGAAACCCTCATTAGAAAAAAAGATCAAAAAAATTAGAAAGTGAGAAGACGAGAAGAGAGGGAGTGCGACGGCTAGGGCTAGAGAGAGAGAGATTTGGCGTGAAGCTTTGGAGGAAGAAACAAGGCTTGGAGTGTTGGTGATTTTGGGAGATTTGCTTAGGGTGTGGTCTTCTTCTTCAATTAACAAGGTATGGGGGCTCTCTATCATAGTTAATAATTTATAAACCATGAAATCATAGGGATTAGGTGTTAGGAGTAGTTGTTTAAATTGATTCATGAAGTATTTGATTGATTGGGTGATTGTGTGACCTTATATGTGGTTGAATTGAATTGTTATGTAAATATTGAATTTTGATGTTGTTGTGAGATGAATTGATGATTTTTGATGTTGTTGATGAATTATTGAGGTGATTTCTGAATTTTGATGTTGTTGTGATATGATTTTGTTTAATGGAAGATCAGCTGTTGTTTGCCTTTGAACAGAAAAATTATATGCTGTTGCTGTCTTTTTGTTAAAATCTGAGTTGCTGTATTTTCTTAAAGTGCTGTCATGTTTTTGAAAAATTGATATCTTGCGAACCGGGAACCCGATTGAGGTGTTCTAAAATGCGTTGGAAAGCTTATTCAGAGGCCTAACTGAATATTCTATTTTTAAGGCAAAATAAACTGTTTTGTGGTAGTTGTTATACGAATGAAATGCTGCTGTGTGTCAAAAAAATAAAGTGCTGTCATGTTTTTGAAAAATTGATATCTTGCGAATCGGGAACCCGATTGAGGTGTTCTAAAATGAGTTGGAAAGCTTATTCAGAGGCCTAACTGAATATTCTATTTTTAAGGCGAAATAAACTGTTTTGTGTTGCTGTTTATACAAATAAGAATTCTGCTGTTGGCGCGTAAAAGGTGGTTGTTTTGGTCTGCTGCTTTTCCTCTTTGTATTTGGCGTATAAATCCTACTGTTTTTAAGTTGTTTTGCTGTGGTTTAATTGGCGTTTCAAGTTAGCTGTTTCCACAATTAAAATGTGATGTTTTCCAACCTTGCAAATGTGGTGTTTTTCCCTTAATTTTAAATGTGATGCTTCCTAAGCGTGAAATGAGGTCTGTTTTCCAAAATCTTAAATATATTGTACCCAAATTCTATGTGTTGTTACCTTAAATCTTAGGTGTTAAATTAATCCCTAGGTGTCACATTAGTCCCTAGGAGGTGTTTGGGTCCCTAGGTGTGGGTTTAGTCCTCGGCGTTGACTTTAGTCCTGGAGTGACTTAGTCCTTTGGTGTAGAATTAATCTTGGTGATCTTTTAGTCCCTATAGAATTACTATTTATGGTGTGGTGTATTATCGGTGAATAAATAATGGTGAGTTGGGGTCTATGACCCTTCTTTGATGTTGGTGAGCCTACAAGGCTATTGGTGAGTATGTTATTGATTTCTTTTGGTGTTTCGGTGTTTTTTTTTTGGTGCATAGTCATGGTGTCGCATAATCATATGCATTTTGGTGAATAGGCTTCGGCCTCTAAATTATTTTGGTGTTTGGTGAATGCCCACAGGGCAATTTTGGTGATGGATCCACATGCATATGCCAAGTGGAGTTTTGGGTTGCATCTCATACATTGCATACATGTTCTGGTGATTGATTGTGTCTTCATAAACTAATGGTGTAACTATAATTCTTGGTGTAACTATAATTCTTGGTGTAACTATAATTCTTGGTGTAACTGTATTCTTGGTGTAACTGTATTCTTGGTGTAACTGTATTCTTGGTGTAACTGTATTCTTTGTGTAACTATAATTCTTGGTGTAACTGTATTCTTGGTGTAACTATAATTCTTGGTGTAACTATAATTCTTGGTGTAACTGTATTCTTGGTGTAACTATAATTCTTGGTGTAATCAGTATTCTTGTGTAACTAGTCCCGTGTAGTGTATTAGTAGTGTATTTGAATTGACTGTACCTTTGGTGTGCCTATTCTACTGTGTTTCTGTTTTATTTATTATTATCTATGTATTGAGACTCACCTCTCTCGCGTCGTGTTGCCTCGTATGTCAAGAACTCGCAGTGACGGATCGAAGGTGACTAGAGATCCTTCTTCTAGTATGGTCGAGTCACCTCTCGTACGTAGCAATCGGGGATGTTTAGTTGTTATTTCTTTTATATTTGAACTAAGATGTTAAGTTATTATTTCCATCGGCTTTGTAGTATTTTGTCCTCTGGACATTGTTGGTGCTATGTATCATTTATCAAGTTTATTTTAATTACTATTTTGGAGTTATTTAAGGTGTTTTGTTTTAAATGTGACACCCTCGAGCGGTCGCACTAAAAGTTTTTACGCACTCTGATTTTCAAAATTAATTAAATAGTAGTTATGGTAGAAGGGGGTGTTACATTAGTGGTATCAGAGCAATTCGGTCTGTCCGGCCAAGTTATCGAGTCGTCGAGTCTATTAACCCTCGAGTCTTGGTACTCGTTCTAAGTTTTAGTTATGTTGTTGTCTATTGCTGTCGAATGTTGTGAACGTTTAAGTCTTGTATTGTCTGCTATGATTGATCTTGTATTGCCTTGTGTGTTCTCTGTGTCCCTTGTCGATCTTCGACAGAGACTTTGTTACAAATTTTGTTTGTCGTTGGGTGGGGTAATTGTAATCTTGGGTATGAACTGGTTAGAGCATAACCATGTTCCTATTAGTTAAATTTTCGAGGACGAAAATATTCTAAGTGGGGGAGAGTTGTAACGCCCCAAATTTTATTAGAAATTATTTGGAGTTGATTTGATAGGGTAGTGGACCAAATTGGAGTGTTTTTGGCATAGGGACCATGTTGAGAAGGACTAAAATTGATGTTATAAATACTTAATATAAGATGATGATTATTATTATTATTATTATTATTATTATTATTATTATTATTGTTATTATTAAAAGCAAGTTTCTAGGAAAAACCAAAGTGGTTATAAGAGGGAGGAAAAGTAGGAGGAAAAGTAGGAGGAAAAGTAGCATATGGTTGGGAATTTATAAATCAAATTAAAAATAGGGTATTTAATTTAATTAAGGAGTGGGGTGTAGTAATTAAATGGGGAGTATTTTAGTTAAATAGGGAGGATGTGAGAAAATAATTAGAGGTGTGCAATTAGGGCCCAATGGAGTTAAGTGGCCCAAACCCAATTAATAAAACCTTAGGGTCTTAGGAGAAACCCTCATTAGAAAAAAAGATCAAAAAAATTAGAAAGTGAGAAGAGGAGAAGAGAGGAGTGCGACGGCTAGGGGCTAGAGAGAGAGAGAGATTTGGCGTGAAGCTTTGGAGGAAGAAACAAGGCTTGGAGTGTTGGTGATTTTGGGAGATTTGCTTAGGGTGTGGTCTTCTTCTTCAATTAACAAGGTATGGGGGCTCTCTATCATAGTTAATAATTTATAAACCATGAAATCATAGGGATTAGGTGTTAGGAGTAGTTGTTTAAATTGATTCATGAAGTATTTGATTGATTGGGTGATTGTGTGACTTTATATGTGGTTGAATTGAATTGTTATGTAAATATTGAATTTTGATGTTGTTGTGAGATGAATTGATGATTTTGATGTTGTTGATGAATTATTGAGGTGATTGCTGAATTTTGATGTTGTTGTGATATGATTTTGATGATGTTTGATGTGGTTGATGAATTGTAGAGATGAATTTCGAGTTTGGTAATATTGGGTGGGTAGAATCGATTTTAGGGTGAAGGAGGGCTGCTGTTTTATTAACAATTAGCTGCTGTTTTTGATTTAAATAGAGGTCATCATGTTTTTTTTTGTTTAATGGAAGATCAGTTGTTGTTTGCCTTTGAACAGAAAAAAATTATATGTTTATGTCGTCTTTTTGTTAAAATCTGAGTTGCTGTATTTTCTTAAAGTGTCACATGTTTTTGAAAAATTGATATCTTGCGACCAGGAACCCGATTGAGGTGTTCTAAAATGCGTTGGAAAGCTTATTCAGAGGCCTAACTGAATATTCTATTTTTAAGGCAAAATAAACTGTTTTGTGGTAGCTGTTATACGAATGAAATGCTGCTGTGTGTCAAAAAAATAAAGTGTCATCATGTTTTTGAAAAATTGATATCTTGCGAATCGGGAACCCGATTAAGGTGTTCTAAAATGCGTTGGAAAGCTTATTCAGAGGCCTAACTGAATATTCTGTTTTTAAGGCGAAATAAACTGTTTTGTGTTGCTGTTTATACAAATAAGAATTCTGCTGTTGGCGCGTAAAGGTGGTTGTTTTGGTCATTGTTTTCTGCTGTATTTGGCGTATAAATCCTCTTTGCTTTTTAAGTTGTTTTGCTGTGGTTTAATTGGCGTTTCAATTTAGCTGTTTCCACAATTAAAATGTGATGTTTTCCAACCTTGCAAATGTGGTGTTTTTCCCTTAATTTTAAATGTGATGCTTCCTAAGCGTGAAATGAGGTGTTTTCCAAAATCTTAAATATATTGTACCCAAATTCTATGTGTTGTTACCTTAAATCTTAGGTGTTAAATTAATCCCTAGGTGTCACATTAGTCCCTAGGAGGTGTTTGGGTCCCTAGGTGTGGGTTTAGTCCCTGGAGTGACTTAGTCCTTTGGTGTAGAATTAGTCTTGGTGATCTTTTAGTCCCTATAGAATTACTATTTATGGTGTGGTGTATTATCGGTGAATAAATAATGGTGAGTTGGGGTCTATGACCCTTCTTTGATGTTGGTGAGCCTACAAGGCTATTGGTGAGTATGTTATTGATTTCTTTTGGTGTTTCGGTGTTTTTTTTTTGGTGCATAGTCATGGTGTCGCATAATCATATGCATTTTGGTGAATAGGCTTCGGCCTCTAAATTATTTTGGTGTTTGGTGAATGCCCACAGGGCAATTTTGGTGATGGATCCACATGCATATGCCAAGTGGAGTTTTGGGTTGCATCTCATACATTGCATACATGTTCTGGTGATTGATTGTGTCTTCATAAACTAATGGTGTAACTATAATTCTTGGTGTAACTATAATTCTTGGTGTAACTATAATTCTTGGTGTAATCAGTATTCTTGGTGTAATCAGATTCTTGGTGTAATCAGATTCTTGGTGTAATCGTATTCTTTGTGTAACTATAATTCTTGGTGTAACTCAGTATTCTTGGTGTAACTATAATTCTTGGTGTAACTATAATTCTTGGTGTAATCGTATTCTTGGTGTAACTATAATTCTTGGTGTAATCAGTATTCTTGGTGTAAATCAGTAGTCCCGTGTAGTTGTATTAGTAGTGTATTTGAATTGACTGTACCTTTGGTGTGCCTATTCTATCGTGTGTTTCTGTTTTATTTATTATTATCTATGTATTGAGACTCACCTCTTTCGCGTCGTGTTGCCTCGTATGTCGCAAACTCCGCAGTGACTGATGGATCAAGGTGACTAGAGATCCTTCTTCTAGTATGGTCGAGTCACTCGATACGTGTAGCACCGGGGATGTTTAGTTGTTATTTCTTTTATATTTGAACTAAGATGTTAAGTTATTATTTCCATCATTGTAGTATTTTGTCCTCGGACATTGTTGGTGCTATGTATCATTTATCAAGTTTATTTTAATTACTATTTTGGAGTTATTTAAGGTGTTTTGTTTTAAATGTGACACCTCGAGCGGTCGCACTAAAAGTTTTTACGCACTCTGATTTTCAAAATTAATTAAATAGTAGTTATGGTAGAAGGGGGTGTTACAGATGGCCTATGGGCCGATGTCTACTGATTGACGCGCTGTGACGTGGCGTTTGATTGATTTGATTTTTGGCGGGAGGTGCCATCATGACTTCCTTGGGAACTGTCGCGTCCTTTAAGTGCTCCATTGGGGGCCAGACACGTGTCGTTTGGGATTTGAACCGTTTCAAATAACCACCGTTGATTTTGTTGGTGGGTTTTTTAGCCGTTGGATTGCTTTACTCCGAAAGGGTCTTGTTTAACCTTCGTGTCTCTTCGCCTGGTTTTCTTTTCTGCTTCATTTCCTCTCCGTTGCTGCTACCGTCTTCACGCCTCTCTTCCATTGTGTTCCTTATGTGTCTTTCTCCTCCTTCGGTGGTGTTTGTGGCTTGCCCAGATTTCTTTCTTTAAGGTACGCGGCTTCTCGCATTTTCCCCTTACTTTGTGGCTTCTCTTATTTTCGTTCCTGCTTCTCTTGGGTTGTATTTGCTGCATTTGTTTCCTGCAAAATAGAGATGGTCTCGATAGTTGAAATAAGTAGTGATAGTGAGAGTGAGGTGACCTTTGAATATAAGTGTCCCAATCCCAATTGTACTGCTTCCCTTAAATGTGGTTATTGTTCTCTGCGCAACATTCGTCGAGTGATAGGGGGAATGGGCGATTCTTATAACAGTAGTTCCCCTTCTGATTCCGCAGGACCGGCTGATTTATCTGTTATGGCCGAAGACGAGAGTCCTAGCGAAACGACGACACCGGGAGCGAGGACTTTCTTGGGTAGATCAAGAGGTGCTCGACTGCGTGCTCGGAGCTTCACACCGAGGCCTCCTTCTTGGTCTTCTGCAGATGTCTTTGTGCCACCTGCGGACGAGGGATCGGTCGTAGCTAGTCCGGCCTCCTTGAGGAAGTCGCTTTGAGATGAGTGCATTCCGGGAACGATGTGTATACTTACGCTTATCGGACTGGTTTGAGCACTTGGGGTTCGGTTGCCTTTCTCCCCTTTTATCGCGCCGGTGTTGAAGATGCTTCACGTGGCTCGACGCCATGTTGCATCCCAACGGGTGGGCCCATATGAGGGCCTTCGAGATCCTTTGTGAGTGCCTTGGGAGGAGGTTTCGGCCCGCAAGTTTTTGTATTTCTTCCGCTCGTCGGTGAAGGACCCGAGTAAGGTGGGTATCTTTGTGCAATCATCGCCGCGCCCTCTTATGGCTTTGTACAAGAGCGATTACAAGTATTTTAAGCATTCTCGGTTTCGTTTGTCACCGGGGCCGAAGTGTCCTTTCTTCTTTGGTTGATGAGGTTGGTGATGAACAGTTCCCATTGAGTTTGTGACGAGGCACCCCAAGGATAAGTTTTCTGCTTGAGAGAAGCGGTGCTTAGTTCGGTCGAGAAGCGCGAGGTGGATCTACCGGATGGTTGGGTTAAGTCCTCGTATCTTTGAAATCCTCCCACGTTGTTGGGCTTAGTGGATGACGCCAGTCTTTGATAGACTATTTAAGTAATTCTCTCGCATATTCCCCATTTTTTTTTTTTTCGGATTGCTTTTCCTTAACCATTGTTTCTCCTTTCAGGCGGTTTTGTAATGTCTACCCTTAGTGTTGCTGAACGCAAGAAGTACCGAGAGAGGCAGAAGAAGAAACAAGGGGGAGTTCCCGAGCCTTCTCCTACCCTTAGTGTTGCCAAAAGTCCGGTCAAGGTTCTGCGGTCGCCTCTGGTGTCGGAAGGTGCCACTAATGTTCAAGGTGCAAGTAGTCCTCGTCCTCCTCCCTTCTCGGAGAATCCTGCTGCGAAGAGGCAGCGAGTTGGTGCTGCTGTTGAGATCGGTTTGCCGCAGCGCGGGGAGGGGGTTATTGATACTTCTTGGAAGGGCGTGCTAAAATGCCGGAAGAGGGCCGACGGGCCTGCCGACGAACCTATTCGGTCAACTTTTGACTCAAGGTATCCTCTGAACTCTGTTCTCAATGCCGCTGCTGGTGCAGGTGATGTGGAGAAGGTAGCCACTCTGGGAATTCGGCAAACGCTGGTGGCGGTGAAGACTTACGGCCATTATGCCTCGGTGCTTGCTCACCTTGCCGAGGATGCCTTTAACAAAGCACGGCTGGCGATCAAGGTCGAAAAAGAGCGGCTTGGAAGAAGTCCGAGGAGGAGTTGGAGGTCTGTAAGGCCGACAAGAGCCGCCTGGAACAAGAGTTGGTTAAGTGGGACCTGGAGAAGCGTCGGCTTGAGGAGAGGGTGTTTGAGCTGACTGCCGAAAAGAAGAAGCTGGGAGAGTCCTTGGAGAAGGCAGGCAAAGAGCTGGAGGCCGCGCAAGCTGAAACTGCTAGCAGCAACGGGGTGCTCAAAGGAATTTGGGATTTGTTCCCCAACTTGCCTGTGGGTGGGGACTTGGTTGCCGCTATTGACGAAGTGAAGGCCTCCGTCGCTGAAAGTTTTGACAGCGGTTTTAGCAGAGCGCTGGATCAGGTGAGGGCCATTTTCCCTGAAGTTGATGTGGGGCGGCTTGATCCTGACAAAATTGTGGTGAATGGCGAGCTTGTTGATGAGGAAGTTGCCGAAGGAGTTGTTGGCGAAGCGGCCGACGGTGCCTTGCCTGATTTTGGCAAAGTTGATGCACCGCTTTGTCGCGATGCCGAAGTGGGGGCGGTTTTGGGCGATGGCGAGGACCATGGTGAAGATCTTCCTACTTTGCTCCTAGTTTCTCTGTCGCTCGAAAAAAGACAAAGTCTTGTAATAACATTTTGTAATAGATTCGGGTTACCTTTGTTTCTTTTTATTATGGCTTTTTGGACATCGCCCGTTGGGCCGTTGTATAATTCCTTTCTGTTTTCCTTTGATTGTTGTTTTGCTTAGTTTGCCTAACTGTTTTTGCGCTTTTGGGCGTCTTATTTTACTTCGGTTTTGTTTCACCGGTTATGTTTGCGCCTTTTAGTTAGAGCGTCTTATTTTACTTCGGTTTTGTTTTACTCTGCTATGTTTGCGGCCTTGTTGGTGCCCGGCGGTTGTATGTCGGCTCTAAGGCGATCTACACTGTCGGGTCTTTGGTTTAATGGGCCCTTCTCCTGCGTTTTACACGTTGATCCCGCTCGGCGAGCGCTTAGCATCGCTTGCACCTTCAAGAGCTCTTACATCGCGACCGAAGCGTGTTAGCGTCGCCGGCAGTACTTTAGCCTATGCGATGTAAGCTCCATTTCGGTTTCCGGAGGCGAAGGCCCACGCCGAACCGAATCGTGTGCCCAAGGCGGGGCGTGGCTCGTCACCGCCTCACTGTCGACTTTAGTCTTCATCGCCTGAGGCAACATCGAGACGTTGCTTCGGTCCTTGCCTATCGGGACTTTGTTATTGTGGCGCATTCTTGTTTTGACTCTCGGAATTAGATTTGTTGCGTTTACTTTGTTTGGAGAAAATAAGTGTTGCTTTCTGGAAATGCTTTGAAAATCGATTCTATTTATTCATGATGAAAATGGATTACATTCGGGGCTTTTTATACTGCCACATACAAATGTTACATGAAGTGAATGATGGATGATGATGAGAACCGATGACTAGTAGCTTGACTTTAACTGTAGTAAAACCGGAGGTTGGCTGCGTTCCAGGACCTCGGGATCTTGCCTCCATCTAACTTTTCCAACTTGAATGCTCCTTGGCCGATGACCTCTTTTACTCTGAACGGACCTTCCCAGTTTGCTGATGTAACGCCCCTATTTTTAATTAAAAAAAAAAAAAAAAATTATTTTTGAATTAGTATTCGAAGTATGAATAATTTTGGAAGTTATTTTAGTTTATAGAGTTGTAAGAAAATATCTGTTGTGAAATCGAGATTTAAAAATGAATTAAAATGAGTTTTACTATATTTATGCGCATACACCCCCGTTTTGCTATTCGCACCCCGCTCACCTTACTTACCATGCGCGTGGCCCACCCTGCAGTAACCCGCACTATTCCTTCTTCTTCTTCCTCACAAACGCAGGAGAAAAACCAACGAAAACCCCTTCTTCCTCAATCGCGTTCTCACCGCTTCTCTCCACGGCCGATGCTCAAACTTCACCTTCCCACTCGGATTTCGCGCTGATTCCGCTTTCCATCCTCGCTTTATCGATTGAAGCACCATTTTGCACGAACGAAAACCCCAACCGAACGGTTTTCTCCTCCTTCCGACCACCACGACTTCGGTTGGAAAAACGGACACCGTGATTTGGATTCTACTCGCCGAGACCTTCAAGCAAGCACTAGTCCTTTGTTCGTTTCGTGAAGTTGACATCGAGCCTTTTCTCTCGCCGTGTTTCACTCTCTTTACACCTGCTCGTGCCCGTTAAGTGTTGGGACTGCCGCTACCGCATACTCTGCTCTTGTTGATACCACCTAAGTTTCTATCGAGGTATGGGGACTCTTTCTATGCATATAATACTCTTTAGGATTTGTGTTGTATGTGGTCTAGGTGTTGGATGATTGATTGTAATGTGAAACCTGTTCTTGTTGTTGTGTTTGATGCCTATTGAAATGTTATATGTTCTTGATGATGATTGGAAGTGGTGTGTGATTGAAACTGCATATAAATTGTTTGTGAGAACTCCCCAATAGAGTGAAGTGTGTGAATATGTTAGTTTGTAGAGTAATCAAAGAGATGGTTGATGATTGTTGGTAGTATGGTGTAGATTAATTATAAAAAAAAAAAAAAGCGCTGGGCAATTGGTGTTGTTGAAGTGTTGAAGGAATTAAGCAAGTGAGAGAGTTGGCTACGGCCAGCGCCAATTGCCTAGCAATCTGGCGCCCATGACAATGTGTGTGAGAGTGTGGAATGCGTGTTGCAGGCACGAGCGCCAAATGGGCAGCCCTGATGCGCCTGGGTTTGGCTTAGACGTGCTGTGTTTTCGGTTTAGTGTGTGCAGGTGAAGGGGGGCGCCAAATTGCAGGGCAAATGGCGCCAGGTTGCTGTATGCAACTGCTGTGGTGCGTTATGCGCGAGCCACGTGGCGCCAAATGGGCAGCCACAGTGCGCCCGTGTTTGACTCTGGCGTGTGTGTACCGAGCGGGGCGCCAAATGTGGCTGCCTGCGTGGTGCGTGTGCGCCGGTTGGGCCGGTAGTGCATGAGGTGTGTGAGAGTGTTGTGGGTGGGGCGCCAAAGTGGCTGCCCTGTGGCGCCAAGTGGCGCCTAGTGTGGTTCCTAGGTGTCTTATGGTCCCTAGGGTGTTAGTTGGTGCAACTCTTGGGTTGTGAAGTGATTGTGAGCTAAAATATTAACGTAAGAGTATAAATTAAGTTGTAATTAAGCGGAGTGTGAAAGCGAAGTGGGACTTCGGTCCAAAAGTGATGAGAGCCCTCAAGGCTAATTGTTGGTGAGATGGAGGTGAATAAATAATTAAAAGAAATGGTGAGCCTATTATATTTGTGGTGCATTGACATAGAGCCTCATGATGCATATGCATAAAGCGATGTGTAGGCTTCGGCCAAAGCGACGTGGGACTCCTGGTCCAAAGCGATGAGTGCCCTCAAGGCAAATAGTGGTGATGAAGGATCCTCATGCATGTTGCATACATGCATACACTCATACATATGTTAATGAACTTAGTGATGATGTGTTGATAATGTGGTGAACCGATTGTAGTGTTTGTTGCCTTGCCGATATATAATGCCTATCCTAACCATTATTATTTGTATGAAAGACTCACCCATTCTCGCTTGGAATGTTGCTCTTATGTGGCAACGCTCGCAGTACTCGCGAGTGAGGGCATCCTTATGCCCGCCTACTAGTAGTCGTGTCTCTCACTGATATGTAGCACCGGGGAGGCGTAGTCGTCTTTTATTTCATTATTTGATGCTTTAGACATTTATTGATGATGTATTAAGTGATTTGTTAAAAACTAGTAATTCTTCCACTGTGTTGGAAACGTCCTTTATTTCTGCATCAAACTAAAACAGTGTTTGAGGTCCGACCCTAAACTATGTGTTGCGTATCATTTTAATATTTTATAAACTTCTTATGATTTTGACTATGAGTGATTGTTTTTATAAGCGTTGAAATGCGACATTCCTTTCGTGATTTTAAATTTAAAAACTCGATAGAATACAAAGATGATTAACGGTTGTCTAGAAAGGGGTGTTACATTAGTGGTATCGAGAGTGAAGTTTGGTCCGTCCACCAAGTGTCTAGTTGTTGTGTTCATTGCCTCAATTCCAGCCTGACCGCTTGTGTTGTTTATTGTACTTTTCGATGTGTGAACTCTCGAGAAGAGTTGCATACCTTGTTTGTTGATTTTTTTATATAGACGTGAGACTAACCAATTGTGTTGAGTGTCTATTGTGCCTTTTCTCTGTGTGAACTCAGACTTTGTCTCGTTGTTTTGTAACTTCACCGTTCTTTGAACCTCGAATTTTCTTGTTAGGTGTTAACATACATGTTCAACTGCTTTGAATTTAGCTCAATCACCTTAACTCAATTTTAATTAGCACATCGCTCGTGTAAAGTCTTTTAATAGAACATGTTTTATTTTGTACCGATTGATACTCCTTGTTAAGTGTTTTATGGAATTGGCGTGTTACTTGTTTTAGGGCAATGCAATGTTTTGATGACTATAAATGATCAACTCTTTGTTGGATGCTACAATCTTGATTTTTTTTCTTTTCTTTTGAATACAACAAGATGCACTAATTATAAAAGTGGACTACATTTTTGTCTTGCTCTATGTTCTTGATTTTCTTGGATGTGTGATGTTGTGATAATGTGATTTACTATGAGTATAATTTCCTCGCCTAAATGTTACAATTACTAATTTCTTTTATTGTCGTCGGTGAGATTATATGTAATTTGCGCTAGGTGGTTTTGAAAACTTAGATTAAAATTGTGCACTTCTATTAACCTATCTCTTATTGTCGATGCTTTCAAAGGTATTTATTTATTGTAAAATAGTTGTATAAGATCCATTTTTATAACGTGTTTTCATCACTTATGTTGATGCTCTAGGCTAAGTGATTTGCGGAGTTATTTCACTAATTGTTTTAGGTGCCATTCCCGACTAACATGCTATTTTCAGCTCCATTCACCTTACCTTGTTTCACTCGATTTCTTGATTTTTCTCAAATCAAAAGCCGTGAACCCACTAGTATATGAAATAGCGTTTGCTCTCATGCATGGTGTTATCTTGTTTCGTCTTTATAGGGGCCTAGAGGTGTTGTAGTAACTTTCCTTAACATAATTTTATGTATGAAACTTCTAAAGTTAGACCATTGATGTTTGTATTCGTGTTTTAATTATATTTGACAATGCGTAATTGATCAATGTTGTAGTATTAAGTATTCTATCTTATCTTCTACGAAGCTATAATAGAATACGCCTCACTTACTTCTTTATGACCCAAAGAAAAAGATTTTTGAACCGCTTTGAACTATTCCTTGGCTTGTTTTAACTATTTCGTTGGCGCATATATGCGATTAATTTGATTATTTCTTAATAGGCATTGTGTTTATACAACTTAGCAAAGTGACCCCGTGAACTAAGTGCTTTGTGAAGTTATTTTGTTAGTCGTTGTTAGTGGGCCTTATTTGACGTCGCCAAATCTTTTTAATCGATGAAATTTATGTAATACAAAGTCGTTGTTATTTTATCGAGATAGGCGTAGTTAAAAGGATTTTAACGGTGTCAAAAGAGTGGGAGTCGTGGACGACGCCGCACTCTAGATTGCGTTAAAAGCCTTTTAGTGTGAAATGTGTAATTTTGAAAAGGTTGTAATTTCATTACCTTCACTAATTGGTTACGTGAGTGGGAGGGGACCGATCACCCCAAGTACTCACCACCGATGAAAGAGGCGACAATAACTAATGGTTTTGTTTTGAGTACTATTTTATTTGGATGTGTTAAGGAGCATCTTCACCCTAGGTTTGTTTCATTTATTTCACTTATCTAAATTTTTCTCAATACGTGATGTGGTGAGCGTGTTTCACTGTGAAGGTGCATAAGTTATTAAACAAGTAGTATATTTGGAAGTTATTTTATCTATGTATCTTGAATTATGCTAAGTGTGTGCTAACAAAGTTTGAAGTAATTATCTAATTTTGTGAATTGAACGAGATGTATGTGATAACCGATTGTTCTTGTGTTAATTGATGATTCATGTTGTTGTTGATGATTTCGCAACATGATGTTGTTTCGTGTCAAATTGATGTACCGTGTTGTTGTTATGAATTGTGATGGTGATGTTGATATTGCGTGTGGTTGTTTTGGATTTGTGTTTTTGATTCGTTTAATTGGCAAATTGATGTGTTGTGATTACATGAATCGTGACAATGTGTTGGAGGTGTTAGGCGGAATATCCGAACGAGTTTGAGTATATGAGTATGAAGTAAACCGGGTGTCTAATGTTTGAGTCATGAGTCGGGGATTGGAGTTAGCGTGGGGTTGGGTGAAATGGTGTTGTTTTTAAAAGGTTGTTGTTTGTTTGCTTTACTCCTTTTAAAAAAAAAGTCATTGTAGGTGTCTTTATTTTCTTAAAATCATTGCCGCTTTGCCGCTTTTAAAAATAGATGTTCTTTGTATTCTCAACTTTATGTTGTTTGTTTCCCAAGATTTAGAAGTGTTGTTTTCTTGAGCCAATAGGTGTTGTTTTCTTCAAATTTTAATGTGTCATTTACTAAGTAGAATGTTGTACAAACGTAAGAGCCAAGGAATACCAAATCATGCCTTTATTGGAAACTTTATGGGATGGCCATGTTAATTATTTTAAGGTGTTGTCATGTCTTTAATGCTTTGATTTCTATGAGAATGATTCTAAATGTCGAGTGTATTTTATGATGTGCACTTCACTTTGTTTTATCCTATGTGCCTAATGGTCCTCAGCGTGCAATGCGTGAACTCTGATTTTATGATCTTGACTTGCAATAGTTGTGTCCTTCTAGGTGTAGTAGGAATTTATCTTGAACCGTATTTCAAGTTTATGTCCATAATGAGCCCTTGGTAGTGTCTCGATGCTAGATTGGGAGAAGATGGTAGTGAGACGTAAAGATTAGAGTTTTGGTACAAAAGTAACGATGTAAGAGGGGGCATGATCTGGATCAAGTTAGGTATGAGGACTTAAGCTCAATATTGTTTTCATGGTTTTGGCGTCAAATTTTCGAGGACGAAAATATTCCAAGTGGGGGAGAGTTGTAACGCCCCTATTTTTAATTAAAAAAAAAAAAAAATTATTTTTGAATTAGTATTCGAAGTATGAATAATTTTGGAAGTTATTTTAGTTTATAGAGTTGTAAGAAAATATCTGTTGTGAAATCGAGATTTAAAAATGAATTAAAATGAGTTTTTACTATATTTATGCGCATACACCCCCTGTTTTGCTATTCGCACCCCCTGCTCACCTTACTTACCATGCGCGTGGCCCACCCCAGAGTAACCCGGGCACTATTCCTTCTTCTTCTTCCTCGCTGAAACGCAGGAGAAAAACCAACGAAAACCCCCTTCTTCCTCAATCGCGTTCTCACGCTCTCCACTACGACGCTCGAACTTCACCTTCCCACTTCGGATTTCGCGCTACCGATTCCGTTTCCATCCTCGCTTTATCGATTGAAGAACCGCTTTTGCACGAACGAAAACCCCAACCGAACGGTTTTCTCCTCCTTCCGACCACCACAGCACTTCGGTTGGAAAAATGGACACCGTGATTTGGATTCTACTCGTCCGAGACCTTCAAGCACACTAGTCCTTTGTTCGCTTCGGTGAAGTTGACATCGGAGCCTTTTCTCTCGCCGTGTTTCACTCTCTTTACACCACTGCTCGTGCCCGTTAAGTGTTGGATCGCCGCTACCGCATACTCGCTCTTGTTGATACCACCTAAGTTTCTATCGAGGTATGGGGACTCTTTCTATGCATATAATACTCTTTAGGATTTGTGTTGTATGTGGTCTAGGTGTTGGATGATTGATTGTAATCTGTGAAACCTGTTCTTGTTGTTGTGTTTGATGCCTATTGAAATGTTATATGTTCTGATGATTGGAAGTGGTGTGTGATTGAAACTGTGCATATAAATTGTTTGTGAGAACTCCCCAATAGAGTGAAGTGTGTGAATATGTTAGCTGTAGAGTAATCAAAGAGATGGTTGATGATTGTTGGTAGTATGGTGTAGATTAATTATAAAAAAAAAAAAAGTTGGGCAATTGGTGTTGTTGAAGTGTTGAAGGAATTAAGCAAGTGAGAGGAGTTGGCTACGGCCAGCGCCAATTGCCTAGCAATCTGGCGCCCATGACAATGTGTGTGAGTGTGGAATGCGTGTTGCAGGGCACAGGGCGCCAAATGGGCAGCCCTGATGCGCCTGGGTTTGGCTTAGACGTGCTGTGTTTTCGGTTTAGTGTGTGCAGGTGAAGGGGGGCGCCAAATTGCAGGGCAAATGGCGCCAGGTTGCTGTATGCAACTGCTGTGTGCGTTGTGCAGGCCACAGGGCGCCAAATGGGCAGCCCAGTGCGCCCGTCCGACTCACGGGCGTGTGTATGCGGCGGGCGCCAAATGTGGCTGCCCTGCGTGTCTGTGTGCGCCGGTTGGGCTGGTAGTGCATGAGGGTGTGTGAGAGTGTTGTGGTGGGGCGCCAAAGTGGCTGCCCCGTGGCGCCAAGTGGCGCCTAGTGTGGTTCCTAGGTGTCTTATGGTCCCTAGGGTGTTAGTTGGTGCAACTCTTGGGTTGTGAAGTGATTGTGAGCTAAAATATTAACGTAAGAGTATAAATTAAGTTGTAATTAAGCGGAGTGTGAAAGCGAAGTGGGACTTCGGTCCAAAAAGTGATGAGAGCCCTCAAGGATAATTGTTGGTGAGATGGAGGTGAATAAATAATTAAAAGAAATGGTGAGCCTATTATATTTGTGGTGCATTGACATAGAGCCTCATGATGCATATGCATAAAGCGATGTGTAGGCTTCCTACCAAAGCGACGTGGGACTCGGTCCCAAAGCGATGAGTGCCCTCAAGGCAAATAGTGGTGATGAAGGATCCTCATGCATGTTGCATACATGCATACACTCATACATATGTTAATGAACTTAGTGATGATGTGTTGATAATGTGGTGAACTGATTGTAGTGTTTGTTGCCTTGCCGATATATAATGCCTATCCTAACCATTATTATTTGTATGAAAGACTCACCCATTCTCGCTTGGAATGTTGCTCTTATGTGGCAACGCTGCAGTACTCGCGAGTGAGGGCATCCTTATGCCCGCCTACTAGTAGTCGTGTCTCAGCTCTGATATGTAGCACCAGGGGAGGGGCGTAGTCGTCTTTTATTTCATTATTTGATGCTTTAGACATTTATTGATGATGTATTAAGTGATTTGTTAAAAACTAGTAATTCTTCCATTTGTGTTGGAAACGTCCTTTATTTCGATCAGTAAACTAAAACAGTGTTTGAGGTCCGACCACTAAACTATGTCTTTGCGTATCATTTTAATATTTTATAAACTTCTTATGATTTTGACTATGAGTGATTGTTTTTATAAGCGTTGAAATGCGACATTCCTTTTCGTGATTTTAAATTTAAAAACTCGATAGAATCAAAGTGATTAACGGTTGTCTAGAAAGGGTGTTGCAATGACGGTTTACTCTGTGGGCGCCGACACGGCTTGATCTTCTAAGTACTAGGTCTCCAGCTCTGAAAGTCCTTGGTAGTACCTTCGAGTTGTATTTTCTCGCACTCATTGTTTCTTTCGCGCTCCTTTACCTTTGCCACTTCTCTTACTTCCTCTACCAAGTCTAAGTTTGCTCACGAGGAGGCTTCATCCGGGATCGCTTTGGTGAAAGTTCGCCTTGGGCTAGGCTCCAACACCTCTATGGGGATGAGGGTGTCGCTGCCGTATACCAACCGAAAGGGGGCCTCCTGAGTGGAAGACTGCGGAGTGGTGTTGTATGACCATAGCACGAGTGGTAACTCTTCAGCCCATCCTCCTTTGGTGGTGCTCGACCGAGGTGAAGGCTTGATAGATGTTCCATTTTCTAGCAGAGTTCGGCTACTGAGTCTGAAGCAAACTGAGTGCCATTGTCTGTCACTATGGTAGCTGGAATACCGAAGCGGCAGATGAGTCTTTGCCAGTAGAATTTCTTCACCCTCTGCGCTGAGATGGTGGTTATGGGTTCGGCCTCTATCCACTTAGAGAAGTAGTCGATGGCCACGAGCAAGTATCTGACCTGTCCTGCTGATGGGGTGAACGGACCGAGGATATCAACTCCCCATACGGCAAACGGCCATGGAGAGACCATTGCCTGAAGGTTGGTTGGTGGAGCTCTTGGGACGGCGGCATGGCGCCGCACTTGTCACATTTTTTTTTCACATATTCTAAGGCGCCCTTTTTGAGGTTCGGCCAATAATAGCCGCCTCTGGGGTTTTTGCTTTGCGAGGGCTTGTCCTCCTATGTGGTCTGCTTTGCACACTCCTCGTGGATTTCTTTCAAGACTTTTTCACTTTTTCTCACCGCCAGGGCATTTGAGGAGCGGCCGAGAATCCCCTTTTGAATAGCTCGGTCTCAATGAGGATGTACTTAGCGGCCATCTTCTCTAATTTTTTCACCTCCTTTTCCTGCAACTGCAGCTGTTCACCCTTGCTGCAATATTTGCTGAGTAGTTCATCTTTGGCGCTGAAGGCGTTGGTAACCTGTCCTGTCACTAGGAGGGAGTCGCTCCGCACCCTCAGGTGTTTGACGCCGAGGTCAGCTGCAAGGGTCATACCGGCGATCAGTGCTTCGTATTCCGCCTGGTTGTTGGTGGCTTTGAAGTTGAACCTGAGAGATTGCTCGATGAGGATACCATCTGGTCCCTCTAAAGTTATCCCAGCACCACTTCCCCTCGTGTTGGAGGATCCGTCTACGCAAAGTGTCCAAAAGGGGTCGGCTGTTGGGGCGACCTCATTTTCTGCTTCTACCAATTCTGCCACGAAATCTGCCAGTGCTTGTGCTTTGATGGGGCCCCTGGGTACATACTTTATGTCAAATCTGATAATTCAATAGACCACGCCCATTCTCCCGCTAGATCCGCTTTGCTAAGACTTGGCGAATTGGCAACCGATTTTCACCACGACCGAGTAGCTTTGGAAGTCTTGCTGAGTTTTCTTGTTGCGAAACGATCGCGATAGGCGCTTTCTCAATTTTTGGTATCTCACCTGCTCCCTCCACATTCTCACGACGTAGTATATTGGCAATCGGGCTCCGCTCTTGTTCTGCACGGCTATCGCATCGCAAGCGCGTCTTTGGAAACAACTAGGTATAGTAGTAGGGGTATACCTTGCTTTGGTCTTGGTGAGAATTGGAGGTGATGCCAGTACTGTCTGAGCCGTTGGAGTGCGTGCTCACATTCTTCCGACCAATTGAAGCTTGAATTTTTCTTGAAGATCCCGCCCATCAACCGATAGGTTGCGCCAGGCGTTTTTCAAGCCGAATCGCATCACTGGTAACAATAGTTGGAACGGCCGGTCATGAAGGCAGTCTTTTCTTCATCGGTGTGGCTCATCCCGATCCGTTATAACCGAGTATGCATCCATGGTGAGAAGCTTGAAGCCGATGCTCGTCGACGAGGCCATCAATGCTCGGCGGGGATCGCGCGTCTTTTGGGCAGGCCTTGTTGAGGTCTGTATAGTTGATGCACATCCTCCACTTGCCGTTGGACTTCTTGACAAGTACAGGGTTCGCCAGCCATGTTGGGTACTCCACTTCCCGGATGAATTCTGCGAGAGCAACTTTTCTGTTTCTGCCTTTATGTCCTCTGTTTTCTCTTGCCCCTGTTTTCTTTTTCTTTGGGACACAGGTTGAACAGAAGGGTTCAGTGATAATCTATGACAGATAAAATTTGGGTCGATACCTGGCATGTCTTGGGGAGACCATGCAAATATGTGGACGTTGTCTGCGAGGAGCTTCAGGAGCTGGTCTTCAATCTCCGCCGAGAGTCTCGTTCCTATCTTTGTCTTCTGATGTTGCATCGGGCCTATCAGAACTTCTTTTAGATCACCTGCTGGACGTGGCCTCTTTCCTTCTTTCTTTATTTGGGTCATACATTCAGGGTCCAGTCGAGAAACTACAATGGTTGCTTTTCTCGCTCTCGGCCCTTCCGAATTTGTTTTGATCTTTGGCGCTTTCTGCGTAACACTTGCGAGCCATCGCCTGGTCTCCCTTCACTGTTCCTACTTCCCCGTTGGGCAGGGGGTATTTGAGGCAGAGATGAGGATAAGAGATTGCGGCCATTAGAGCGTTGAGGGTGGGCCTGCCAACAATTATGTTGTAAGAAGATTTTGCGTTCACCACCATGTACCTCAAAGACCACTTGTTTTGATGATCCTCGCTTCGCGAAGGTTGTTCTCGAGTCCAGTAGCCTCGGACCTCCACCATGCACACCGCAAAACCGGCAAGTGTACTGGTAACTTTTCAACAGCTCTCTCTGGTAGCTTGAGCTGCTTTGAAACATTTCCAATACATCACGTTGGCGAGCTTCCGCCATCTACAAGTACTCGGGTCACTTTGTATCCGCTGGTGGTGACGCATATCACGATGGGGTCGTCGGAATGGGTGGACTCCATTGAAATCTGTGATGTCAAAAGAGATCGGCGGGTAGACGGAGGCGGATCTTCGGCGACACTTGTGGAAATCGACATGATAGATCGGGCGTGCTTCTTCTTTCGGCCGAGGATGAGGGGCCTCCACCGAGAAATCCGCCCGATATGGTGTTGACTACTCCCGGTCGGCTACTTCATGGCCTTCTTTACTGCTGTGCCTCCTTTCTTGGTCCTCCCCTCTTGGGGGGTTGTCTTCTCCTTGGGCTCTCTGCCCACCTCTTTCTTTGTTCATCTGAGAGTACGAACTTCTTCAGAAACCCTCGCTGGATGAGCTGTTCAATCTCTTTGCTTCTTCGTCCGTCCAAAGAATCGTCGGTGGTGTGTCCTCCGTCTGTGGAACTCGCAATAAGCTTCGTGGATACTTACCCATGGTGCCGACGAATGGAGCCGGTGCAGTGATGATTCCGTCGATGAGACCGTCGTTCAGAATGGCAGATGGTCGAGCCCTGAGCGGGGTGTAAGTGCTTTCTGGATTCGGACGGGACTTCCTGTTGCGACCTCTTCCTCCCCGGTCTCGGCGGGGGGAGGCCGGGAAGGGTTCGGGTCGGCCTCCTCGTTCTGGAGGCGACTGGGGCCTTCTGGGTCCTCTACCATCTCTGGCGTCCTTGGAAGCGGCAGTGTCCTCGGCGTCGATGTGCTTGTCTGCTCTTGCTCTGACCTCGTCCATGTTCCTGGGAGTGGTGATAGATAGTGCTTCGCTAAAGGTCCCATTTCGAGGCCCTTCATGAAAGCCGCCACGAAAAACTTCGTCCGGGTCTTCCACCATGATCGTGATCTTATTGAAACGCTCTAAGTACTTCTTCGTAGCTCTGTTGGTCCTTGTCTGAGATCGAACAAATCTCCCGGGTGGATAAGCTTCTTTTTGTTGGCAGAGAATTGTTGGACGAAACGGCTGGCAAGGTCCTCGAAACCTGTGATGGATCGAGCGGCTAACCCTTTGAACCACTTGAGAGCAACGCGTCGGTCGTGTGCTGCAAACATCTTGCGGCGGATGGCGTCATTACCTCCGCCGATCATCATCCGGGTGCGAAGGCGTCAACGTGACTCCGGGGTCTCCCGCTCCGTCATAAGTCCCAATGGCAGGCTCTCGAAACCGAGGGGGAATGGGTACTGCCTCGATCTCCTCGGTAAATGGCCGAAATGCCCTCAGGGGCGCTCGGGTGGTATCCGCCCTATTGTTCTGGAGGGCGACTAACTGTTCATGGAGCCGAGCCTCCCTGGCCTCTAGCGCCTGAGCGCGCAAAGTCTGTTCTTCGTTCCTTCGTGCTTGTTCTGCATTCTGCTCCTGGAGTGTTCTCACTGCTTCCATCAACTCGAGTATCCTAGGATCTGTGGTGCTTGTGGAGGCACCACCGTTATTTCTGGTTCCTACCATGGCGAGGTAGGGCTTGCTGTTCTGACGTGGGGTGGGGAAGTTCTACCGGGCCCCACGGTGGGCGCCAATGCTCCCAACTATTTCCCTAGAGTAGGATATAGCAAGAACAAGGAATGTAGTGAGAAGAAAATAGAATGTTCGTCCCCTTTCATTGGCCTCTAGGGCGTATATTTATATTACAGTATGTCATAAATGCTCATAATGGTACATGAATGCCCCGAGATCTTAGGCGAGATTCTCGGGCTTGCCTAATATATCTAGTAGGTCTTTCGCTTTGGCCGAGCCCTTCGAGCGTCGGCCCTTTGATCGGGATGTGGTGCAAGCGTCGGTCTTGAGGTGTTGCCGACTAAGCTTCGGTGATGAGGGCGCAGGGACTTCGGTCTTCGTCTTCTGAGCCCAGATGATCGGCTAGGAGGCGCGTCATATCCGAGCCTTCCTGGGTGGTCGGCTGGGAACAGTCATGGATATGTAACTTTTGTAATATTTTATGTTTATAGGTTGGAAATGATTTTGAAGATCCTAGAGATGATTTTGAAGATCCTAGAGATGATTTTGAAGAGTGATGTCATACAAGTGGAAAAGACTACTTTTGGATTTTGATGAGCAATGTTGCTACAAGCATATGAAGATTTTATTGTGGATCTTATATTAATTGATGAATGTGCTTTTTATATTTTTTAGATTCAGTTTATGTTGCTATATTTTGACTATTAATGACAATCGACATGATGAACATATTGCTTAATGCATAATATTAACTTTCAAAATTTGCTTGTAAATCTTTTCTTAATATATTGTTCATATTTAAAAAATTGATGTTTATATCTTGTTTAGCGTTAAATTAATGTCATATGATTATTTAAATATTGTCTTGAATGATAACTTAAATGAAAGTAGTATAAAATATTAAAATAAAAGCAATTTATAGGCCACAGTTGTAAATGCGTAGCTTAAAATTAGTTCCACGGTTGAAAAATCGTAGCTTGAAATATTGGTTTAAAATGTGGCTTAAAATTAGGCCACAGTTTTTAAAATGTGGTTTAAACATAAGGGTCACAATTTTAAAACTGTGGCTTAAACGTATAGGCCACAGTTATTTATGTGTGGCCAATTGTTAACCGTGGCCGGAAGCTACACTACTAACCGTGACCTGTTTTAATAACTCTGGCCACGGTTTTATTGTTTCGTAGCCTAATGTGCCAGAACCGTGGCTTAAAACAAAAGGCGACGCCCACCTAGGCGCGCGCTTTAACAACCGTGGCCAACTCATGGCCTAAAGTTACGCCACGGTTTTTGACTTCGCCCACGGTTTTACATTGTTGCCTAAAGTCAAAAATGTTGTAGTGAGTCTACGGATATTCCCATGCGCCTGATCAAAGGAGTCCCTCTCAATCGGGCCCATAAGGGCTGCACAGTGTCTCAGACTACCAACATCAACCTTTTTCACAATTGGGAAGCGGGAAGTGAGTGAAGTCTTGCTATTCGATTCCATTCTGATGCACCTATAACAAGACGGTACATTATTCAGTGGTTCCCGACAAGCAAATGCAAATGAAATGCTGTACGAATGCAAATATTCACAACATTTAGCTTTAATGAATGCAGCATGATGCGGCTATGATGTGAATGATGTATGTGAAGAAAATAAAAGTGATGCATATGGACGGAATTTCAAAAATTTAGGAAACACGCTACGTGCCGCCTCACGCAGTGATTTATTTGAAAGAAGGAAAATATTTTTTGTATATTTTTTGAAAAAACTTTGAAAAGATCCCTTTGAGGAAGACATGTCCTAAACTACCATGCAGCACACAATTCGTATGCCCTCGTGTCCTACAAAGGTGGGAATCCTGAGTTCTAGGGCAACTTCAAAGGTTCCTCCCATGTAGTTCTAATTCACACCCTCACAATTGCTACCGGAGCTATAGAATCCTCATGCCGACACCCACAAATGTAGAATGCTACCAAGTGTGAGGCGTCATGAGAAAGCGTACTCCGGTTGAGACTTTCATGAGTATCGACAGCACAAAGGTCTTGAATGACGAGTCCACTAATCGCCTCCACTCCCCTAAGTGTTTGTTGGATCCGGGTATAGGAGCCCACTCATAGTACACAAATCATAAGCTGTGAAAGTGTGTGATCGAGGACATACTTCCTAAAATCTACCCAACCCCACCTGCAAGGAAACCAGAACAGTCCAGACAAGAAGGTCGTCTACCCTAGGGTTCAACATGCATACATCATTTCAACATACAACTCATCCTTAAGAGGTCAACAGTAATTACACGCATTACTTACCACAAGAAAGGGAGCTAAGAAGAGGGGACATGGGAATTGAGGAATGCATGCATAAACATAACCACAGGCATACAAAAGAAGAGAAAAGAAAAGAAGAAAGGGAATAGGTAAAACTAACTTTCAAATCAAACATGTTAAATACACATCAAGTTAACTAGGCTTGACCCTCATCTCTCTCTTTTTTTTTAAAAAAGAAAAGTTGTCCCCAGTGGAGTCGCCAGCTGTTCCGCCCCGAAAAATTTGGTTTGGACTTTTCAGTTTGACAACGTGAAAATAGTAGAGCCACCACCAATATTTATTTAGGAAAACATTGAAAAAACCTTTTTGGAAAACGGGTGGTCTTTTGAAAACACGAGAGATGTAGGTTCGGGGTCGCTTGCGCATGGGAAGGTATTAGCACCCCACACGCCCCTTTCTACCGAAAGGAACCATTAACTTGATGTGGTTTTGAAATATTTGATTTGAAATATATTGTTCTACCTATTTTCTTTTCTTTTCTTTCTTTTGAGAGATTGCTTTATTAAAAACGGGGGAAGAAGAAATGTTTTTGGCATCTTTGAAAAGCGGAACAAAACAAAGATTTTTGAAAAGGGTGCTTGACGGGACATGAACCCGGTCCTCCGCACCCTCACGGAATGAGGATCAAAGCTACGTAGTTCTCGCTTTGCGCCCAAAAACGGCTTAAGGGTTTGAGTTTTGAAGTTTTTTGAAATAAGACTCGAGTGTTCGCGAATACCAAACAAGCAAGGGCTTCGAGTGGCATTCATGATTAACTCGAAAGAAAAGAGAGTTGAAACCGGAAATCAAACAAGCAATGGCTTGAGTGATTTCAAGTAACAACGTTGCATTATTCTTTTTGGAAATTGTTTTGAAAAAAAGAAGTGGTGAGCTTCATGATGATGATCACTAATAGCTCATGTTATTTTGGAAGTTTGAATTTGTTTTTGTTGTTTAATTAATGTGTGGGAGCTTTCATAATAGTCAAACAAGCAAAGGCTTCGGTGACTATCACTAATAACTCCTCATTAACGATCAAACAAGCAATGGCTTCGAGTGATGGTCAATGATTTGTTTAGGAAAATGCCTTAGGGTTTTTGTTTGAAAACATTTAAATTTGGGATTGAAAAGAAGTAGATTATTACAAATCCTTTTTCAAGTCAAAACCGAGGCAACAATGAGAGCATAAGCAAGACAAACATAAAGAGTATTTACAAGTAGCCATGAACAATAGCATACATGAGTAGGCGAGCATGTAGATGCATGAATATACAATTATAGAATGTAAGGTATAAAATTATTGAAATGCATGATTAGGCAAGTGCATGAATGCATGAGCATACAATTGTGGAATGCAAAGCATAACATTGTTGAATGCATGATTAAGCAAGTGTATGAATGCATGAGCATACAATTGTGGATGCAAGACATGAAATTAATATATATGCATGAGCATTTAAGAGAATATAGAGATGCAAGAGATATAAGCTCATATGAGTGCATGAACATGTAAACACAAATGATGAGATGCAAAATATGAAAATGTTTTGGGTATTTTTGCAAAAAGTTAATGAATGGTAAAGTAAAAATGCATGAGGTGAATGGTAATTATTTAATGAGATAGTAAAGTAAAGAGTTAACATGTTTTTTTACTTTTGGTAAAATATTAATGAGTGGTAAGGTAAAAATGAGAATGAGTGGTAAAAAGGTTAAAAACATATTAACACAATTATACTCATCTACACAAGATCAAGCAACACAATTTTAGCACAAAGATGAGCATCAAAAAGGGCCTCTAAGGCCGAAACCTTATATGAGCAAAACAACAAGTTATTTCATGCCTAAATTCATAATCAACACAAGGAACACATTATGCAAATCAAGCATTTTATTTACATAAATCAAAAAGAGAAAAGAAAACTACAAAACCCTAAATTTTAGAGCTCAAAACCGAAACCCCTAATCCTCATGAATCAAACCAAAATTCAAACTTGTAAGTTATGACATGAACAATAGGATGCATACATTACATGAAAATTATTTATTCATGAAAAAGTGACAAAATGAGTGTGAAAAATACAACAACAATATGGTGAAAACACAAGAAACCTCTCATCAAGGCCAAGGGTTCACTTCAAACACCCAAGGCTCCCAAAGTCCTTGACATAGTGTTTGAAATGAACCCTCTAAACCTCTTAGAGAGGAAAGAGGAGTAGAAAGGAGATTCACATGCTAATAGTTAAAATGCAAGAGATAAGATAGTTACCTCAAGATCAAAGCTACACAAGAGTAAGAAAATGAAGATCACACTACAACATTTTGACCCTACGGCAACGGTCAAAAACCGTCTCCTTAAGCCATAAAACCGTTGCCAAAGCCTACGGCAACGGTTTTGAAACCGTTAATACTGCGGGCGTTGCCTAAACTAAAGGCAACGGTTTTTACGCACCTAAGGCAACGTATAGAAAAAACCGCTTGCCATTGACGGATAGAAGGCAACGGTTTTTGTTTCCACTCTATGGAAACAATTTCAAACCGTTGTCCCTTTTGGCAACATTTAAAAACCGTTGCCACCTATGGCAACATGTTAAAACCGTTGTCAGATATGACAACAGTGGATAACCGTTGCCTTATACATCGAAACAAAAGCATTGCCACTAATGGCAACACTCTTAAACCGTTGCTATAACACGAAAAACCGTTCTCTTTATTTTAATAATCTATGTCAACAACAACGCTATAAAATCTGCATTATTACAGCATAACAACAAATAACCACCCCTATTCGCATCTCATTCTTAATTGAAACAATTTGTTACTAAAATGAAACAATTTAAAAGACATAATGATCCTTATATTGCAACTTCAAGTACACAACAAAAGTAACAATTCATGTATCTTAAATGAAAATTTGTTACTACAAAAAGCACAACAAAAGTAACAAGTCATCGTCCAAAACACACGGCAAAAGTACCAAAAAAATAAAACTTCAGTCTTCAACATGTCTTCAAACTCTTCATCATCCAAGCCATGAAGACCATCATCTCCTTCATCATTTTCCTACAAAAGTAACAAAATTCGATTAATGCAATATTTGTACTTTATTACTCTAGTATACTTTTGGATTAATGTTAATCTCCTTCTAATTTCCTACAAGCTAGGAAACTAGAAATACTGCACCTAAGTATCATAAAAAATCATCTTTAATTAGCATTGATAATTTTTTGATAATTTAATTACAAATAAGCCTGCCGAAATAGTTTACATCAGATCAAACGTACCAAGAGGCAAGGGGCAAGGACTATAATAAGGCTGTGTAACAACTAAAAAACAACACTAGTAAGAAGGAAATCAATAGATGAAAGGTTCATACAGTTAGATGTTTGGTAACCAACCAACCCCATGGACCGCAATTTTAGCGAAGGTAATAACTTATCAGCAAGCAATTCTCATTTTGTGGTGACTCTTAAATTTCAGTTTCAACATGCATTCTGTAAGTGGCAAAACTATCACATTTGTATAAAAGTCATTTTGAAGCTACAAAAGAAACAACTTTTCTGACCTTAAGAGTAGTGGTAATAAACAAAAGCACGCTTACAACAAATTCCAATATAAACAAATGAGAAGAAACAAAATCTAGAATGTGGTAGGAAATCAAATAACATGCTTACATGCGAGAAGAGCATTCAGTGAGAGCTACTTGGCTTTTCATAAGATTAGAAAATCTTTCATTCCATGAGAATGAGAATCCATGATGGTAAAGTAAATCAACCTTGGAGGAGGACTCAATAGAGAGCTTGAGAAATCTCACATTGACCAAATTTCAACACTCAAATCACCTAAACACTCCAAAGAAAAAAATTAAAAGAATTTCGAAAGATATTTGCATTGTTTCTACCACCAATTAGAGGATCCAAAAGGATATGAACAACTATAAATGGCACAACTATAAAAATACATTTCAAATTTGGTCCAATAAAAACCATGTGCGAAAAGAATTAATATGCACACGAGAGTACCTCAACCACTAATTTACCTTTAATAATGTTTGACTATCAAAGTTACAACACTTTAACAGAGAGACCGTTGGCAATCCGTCTTCCTCCTACCGGACCACGTAGATTTGTTTCAACCGTTACTTTTGATGGCCTTGCAAAAGAAATCTAACACAGGTTTCCAAGGTTGATTGGCCCAGTGTGGGTCCTTCCATGAGACGGATAAGGCCATCAACCTAACACATCTTATAAATAACCATAATCACATTACATGCAATGATTCAAATATACACAAAGGATATATGAGATATATACAGTGTCGGAGACATAGCGAGAAACTCCGAGTTTGGGTTCCCGGAGATTGGACCGCATCAAGGGCTCACCACTATAATGAACCAAAGATTAAGTGACGAAAAATGAAAACCATAGCTAGTCAAAGAAAATCGTGGTATTAAAATAATTAAATCGGTAATTGATTTAGCAAGTGAAGTGCGCACACACAAACCAGAAAAATCAAAGTAATTACCGGAGTGCTTAGGCAATGAAGTTGCTAACAACGCGCCCATCATCGATATTCATGCGTGGTCCATATGTGTTAAAGATTCTTGCAATACGTATTTCTATGTTGAAAGGATATAAGCTAATAAGCACCTCAAGGAGTTAAATAACAAAGGAAAGTTTTTCTCACATATAAACGAAAGGAGAAGTGATTATAAGGAAAAGAAGACAAAAAATTACCAAGCCCATGCTGCCTATGATAATCAAACATCAAAGTCTCAGCTACATGTTTCCCCTCGTCATAGCAACTACGAACTCCTGTTATTATCTATATACTATGTAGACAATACAATCCGATGGCTAATCGAATTGCGGTTAAATTTGAAATAGCGGAGATGCTTTAATTTGTGGTGTAACAAGCTGTGAAGCTTATCTTTGATTGCATGCCTTAAGTTAATGTAAATCGGTTTACAAACTAGATTTAAAAAGTCAAAATATATAGAGCCCAATGAGCAAAGGATAAATAAACGAAACCTCCAATGCATCTTATATATGTGACAATATCAATGACATGGAAAATTAATGGTAAACAAAGAGGACACTATACCATGACTGATAAGCTCAAATCTTGGATGACCAATCCATTTTTGAGGTTGTCCTTGGTTCCATGAAATAGTTATCAAACAACAATAACTTTGATTAAACACAAGGAAATTGAATCAACTTGAAAAGGGTAACCGAGAAGAACTTTATCAAATCAAAATTAGTTCTACATGCTCTAGCTTATTTTATCACCAAAAACATGAATGGCCAAGAGAAGTAGTATAACATTATACGCAAAAGGATAACGTGCTGACCTCATTTTTTTCATTTTCCATCAATCTGTCAACTAGGTGAGACCCAATGAATTTGGAATCAAGCAAGCAATTGTTATATGGCAGGGGAGGTGCTGATCAAAATAAAAGATTTGATGGTTGACCTGAAAGAATTTGGAAAAACGCAAGAGGATGGCAAGGAGGTTGCTTAGTTGTTGTTTGGTGATTTTCATTAGAATTAGAAGAATCGATTGCCATTGTCGAACCTCCCAAATTTAATTCCTGCACAAATTTCCAACAAGGTCAATCAAAGTCTTGCACAGATCAGATAAGGAATAATTTATACAGAGAGTCGGTGGTGTCAAGTGTCAACCTATCATTAGATTCACAAAAGAACAACCCAAAACCCTAACCACTCTTTCTTCCGATGCAAGCACTATTTGACCCATTTATATAGATAGAAAAAGAAAGAAAGAAAACTTTGAAAGTTCTCTTGGATCTTTTACCTTTAATATGAAACAGAATAATGCTTGGAACTACTGCACCACGAGAGCAAATCAAAGAAAAGAGAATGTTAAAAGACAAAGAAGTGGAATAGAAGTGAAATAGAAGTGGAACAGCGAAGAAAAGAGAAGAACGTGAGGGTTTTCACTTTACCTCTGGTTCTTTGGCGTTTAAATGCGAGCGAATCGTGAGAGGGTAATCGTCCGAGCGCTTCGTGCGAGCAAATCGGAGAGGGTAATCGTCGAGCGAATCGGAGAGGTAATCGTCTCAAGGGTTCGTTTTCTTTGAGCAAATCGGAGAGGAACGTGAGGGCTTCGTTTGTGTTTCAAGAAGAGCGTGAAGGGTTTTCACGATGATCTTGAGAGGAACGTGAGGGTTTGAGGTTTTTTGTGTTTCGAGTGTTTTTGATTTTTGTGAGTTAAGTGTTTGAGAAGAACGTGAGATTTGAGCCAATTTTTAATTTTTAATAATTTTCTCTATGGCAACGTTTCCTAACCGTTGTCCAAAGCTTAAATAAAAAACCGTTCTTTGTAGACCTTATGGGAGCGGTTTTTAGCCGCTACCATTAAAAAAAGTGAACCAAAGAACGGGTTCAAAAACCGTTGCCATTGTTGGCTAAGGCAACGGTTTTTTTGGCTTTGCAATTTTAGGCGTTGCCATAGGGTCCAAATGTTGTAGTGTCAAGAATAAATCAACAAAACTCTTCACAAATCACCAACAATGCCACGCAAACTTGAAGAAAGCAAGCTCCTTGGTGATGTGAAAATGGAATCAAGGATGAAAAGAAGAGGATATGTGGATGTGGAGTGGATTTGAGGTGATTTGGTGGATGAAACTTGAAAGAAAAGATGGAGGAGAAAGGAGGGAGAGGCTACGGTTTTGAGAGGAGGAGGGGAGGAGAGAATGCTAGCTAGGGCAAAATGAGAGTGTGTGTATGAGAGGCTCTTATTTTTGGGTTTTATATGAAGTGAAAACTTAAGGGTAATTAGGGTAATGTGCTTCTTGCAAACCAATAGGATTTGAGATAAATTTTGAATCAATGGTCAAGATGCAATATCACATGGATCAAGGGCAATTAGAAAGCACAAAATTGGAAAGAGAGAGGGCTGGGTGCGCAGCTTAGTAAGTGTGGTGAAGGATAAGTTTAATTACAAAATTGTATTTTTCCATAAAGCTTATTACACAAGTGCAATTTTGATTCAAATGAAGGGTGGGGATTGCATTTCACATTTAAATGGAAGGCTATGATTTAGTACAATTTGCAAACAATAAAAATAAATGAAAATGGGGTGTATATGGCTGATTATGCGCAGCTATGGGGAGTGGGAGAGTGAGTGGAATTGCAAATTGTACTATTGTACTATTCTTATCTTTTCAAAATTCAAAAGAATGTAGAATATTCCATTCTAGATCATTCTTCTAAATTCATGCCATTTTGGGCCAAATCCTATGATTCAATGATTGGGCTCTGAATTTTATGATCTCATCAATCCCAAAATTGATTTATTTACCCCACTTCAAAGGAAATGACCATTTTACCCTTCTACCTAAAAACTAGGTTTTTAGGCCAAAAAGTTTAATACTTGCGCACAAAAATAATCACAATGGAGCACAAATATCCCTCAAATAAATCATTGGTGATTGTTCAAGGATTTGGGACAAAAGACCATTTTTGTTGTGAAATGACCAAAATGCCCTTTCACTCTAAAAACCCTAGTTCTTTGCCCAGAGCACATTTTCACTTCAAAACTGATTTTTCACCCTAGGAATGACCTCTAATACCTTAAAAATGCATGTTGAATGATTTGTCCTGAGAAATTTCCCCTTATTTGCAAAATGACCAAAATACCCTTTTGCACTAAAAAAAAAACCTAGTTTGTCCAAAAAGTGCATTCTAACTCTAAAAATGATTTTAGAAGCTTTTAAATGACTTTTAGAACCCTCAATGCAATGCATGATGCTCTTTCTCCTTTGTTTATTTATTTTGGGGAAAATTAGGGTTTTGACCTAAGCCGAACAAAATTGTGGTATGACAGGATTAGATTGTGGAAAAATATTAGAAACAAAAATATGGTATTGGTAACATATGATTAATAATATTATATATTTATTTATTTCTATTAAATACTAGTGTTGGAGATATTATTTATTTAGGGAGTTATTTTGGTCTATTGAGATGTTAAAATAATAGTTATAGGGATGTTGGGTCCTAAAAGTATTTAAAATGAGTTTTTGGGCTGTTTTACTCGCATGCACCCCCTTGTTACCTACTGGACGCACCCCCACTGCAACTCACTTAAGCCCAGCGCATCTCCCAGCCCACGAATGTAACACCCCTTTTCCACCCCTTAATTTCCAACGTCATTATCACAAAGATTCTCTCAGTATTCAAAATATTATTTAAGTAGTAGAAAGAAATGTTACGTCTTCATTAAATTAAACTCATCAGATGCACCATTAAGTTTGTGCAACAACACATACATCATAAAGTTAAAACTTCAGAAATCATCTCATCACAATGAAATGAATGTTGACTCACTAGTCCACTCAAACACGCCTCATAATCCTCAAATAAATCTCATACATAGAAGTAATTTAACATCAATCCCAAATCGTCCCTAGGTGCTACGGTATCGTAGAGCGACTCAATAGACATCCCCATAGCTAACACGGAAGGCAGCAAGACCTTCACTCGCGATTACCTGCAGCGTTGCCACAAAAGAGCAACATTTCAAGCAGAAGAAGTGAGAATTTCAATAAAACATAATTAAGCACATAACAGAGTAATGTGAACAAACAATCCAACAACATCATCATCCTCACCACATCATCGTCACTGCACACCAACTCAAAACACAATTTTTCAACAAGTCGCAGTCATGAAAATGCATGGAAATGCAACCCACACAAGGGCATATGCATGATGGTACCATATTCATCACAATTAAGAGGCCGAAGCCTATTCTTCACTGGAGGCCGAAGCCTATTCTTCACTGGAGGTCGAAGCCTATTCTTCACTGGAGGCCGAAGCCTATTCTTCACAATTATGCACATGCCATGAGATTCTATTTACACATGTGCATTTCATCCAAATACTCACCATCATCATCATAAAACACTCATAGAGTGTATTCGTATAATTCATCACAATCACATAACAAAGATTATTAAAACTATACTCATAGAGTATATTCTTCACAATTCATCATAACTCGTGTTACCTCATCATTATAGTCATACTCTTAGAGTATATTAAATCACAAATCATCGTAAATCATATTATATCATCATAGTCATACTCATAGAGTATATTCGTCACAAGTCATCATAATTCATATTACATCATCATAATCACTCATAGAGTGAACTCGTCATATTCGTCAAAATCATATAGCAACATCATCACAGTCATACTTTTTCTCATCATCATTGAGCATATATATATATATATATATATATATATATATATATGTATATTTTTCAGTTGTCTTTTAGCTTAATGTGTTATAAAATACTGAACTGATTGACTATGGGATTACTCAGGTAACTGATACTACTTGCAATAGGCATTGGCCACCTTTGCAAGACTCTCAGTGATGCCCTTGTAAATACACCAGTGAAAGAAATTCTGACCTTAGTGGTAAACCACAGCCTAGCCATAGTCAATTAGCACACTAGTAGTATAACCTTTAACCGAGACTCATTTATATAAACATAGCATCACAAAATTTTTGTTAAGAATCATCATGTTTCAATTCGGGAAAACACCTCATTCTTAAGTTTAGACACCCACATTGGAAAAAGGGGGACATCACATTTTTAATTTGTATAAACGGAAACACAAAACAGTTTATTTTGCCTTAAAAATAGAATATTCAGTTAGGCCTCTGAATAAGCTTTCCAACGCATCTTAGAACACCTCGATCGGGTTCCCGGTTCGCAAAATATCAATTTTTCAAAAACGTTACAGCACTTCACTTTTAGGCACACAACAGCATTTCATTCGTATAACAGCTACCACAAAACAATTTATTTTGCCTTAAAAATAGAATATTCAGTTAGGCCTCTGAATAAGCTTTCCAACGCATTTTAGAACACCTCAATCGGGTTCCCGGTTCAAAAGATATTCAATTTACAAAAACATAAGGAAAACAGTGAGAAAACAGTGAAAAATAGTGACCCGCGCTCCGGAGCGCGAGTCAGGCGCGACCGGGGCGCGATTGGGCAAGAACGCACACTAGCTGTGCATCTCACCTGCGCTTGGGGCGTGATCGAGCGCGATGGCGGAAGCGCGGCAACAAATAAAAGTGCGTAAAATTCAGATTTAACAACACCAAAACACGTTTTTATCACCAAATTCCGTTCTTCTTCTCAGTGTAACGCCCCAAAATAATTTAATTAATTATTTTAATTAAATTATTCTAATATCAATTGATCTAAATATATTGAATAAGTTATATGTGTTTTGTTATAATAGGAGGTGGTGGGAGTAATGCAAGTAGGGTGTAAAAAGGGCCCATTTACATGAGCCCAACCCACACCACTTAGGTTTAGTAACCATAAAACAAAACAAACAAAAAAAAAGGAGAAGACAGTGAAAGAAAGAAGAAAAAACGCGACGGGTGAGAAGAAAGAAAAGAAGGAGAAGGCGCCGTGAGAGAGAGAGAGAGGCGAAGGCTTGCGTTTGAGGGTGGGAATCCGTGGTGTGGTTTTTGTGGTGACTCAAGGAAGGCTTCATCTTCTTCATCTAGTTTTAAAGGTAAGGGGGGTTAAATCACATAAGGGTTTATATGATGGGGTTATGTGGGAATTTAGTAACTATGATGCTAGTTAGAATTCTGAGTAGTTGTAGGATTGAATTATGATGAGTATTTGATGTTGAATTGGTTGGTGATTGAATATGTATGTTGAGGAATTTGTTGTTACAATTGTACCCTCCATGTGTTTGATGTTATGTGCAAGTGAAGCTTAGTGACATTCTAGGTGTATTATGAGGGGTCAATTGTGTTGTTTGATGTCTTGTGGTTGCTTAAATGTTGGTTGTTCTTTGGTTGTTAGTAAAAGAAATTAAGGAATGAGGTTGAGACACTCCTAGCGCCATTGTGCTAGTGTTTAGCGCCATGGCGCAACAAGGTTGTCTGCTGGCGCCATTTTAGTGGTTGTTTTGGCGCTCGCGAAACAAGGTTCTTCTTGCGCGCCAAGTTCTTTGGTTATTATTCTTTGTTTGGCGCCATGGCGCAAGCTATCGTATTCTTGCCGCCGCGCCACTTTGCTAAGGATTTGGCGCCCTGGTGCAGCCAAGTTGCTGCTAGCGCCACTTTCCCTCTGTTTTGGCGCCCCAGTGCAGCAGGTTGCTGCCTGGCGCCTTGTGTTGCTGGTTTTGGCGCCCTGGCGCAGCAATTCTTGCCAGCGCCTCTTGTCTTCTTTATTTTAGCGCCCCAGTCTGCAGCGAGTTCTTTACTGGCGCCTTGTGTTGCTGTTTTGGCGCCCTGGCGCAACCCAATTCTTGCCAGCGCCACTTTGCTTAATTGAGGTTCTTTGTTTAGGCGCCATGGCGCAACCGTATTCTTGCTGGCGCCAAGTTGCTTGAAATTAGCGCGCTCGCGCGCGTTGTCTTCTTTCTGGCGCCAAATGTTAGGGATTAGCGCCCTGTGCGGCCAGTTCTTCTTGGCGCCATTTGTGTTGTTGGTTACGCCACGGCGCATGTATTCTTGCCGCCGCCTTTTTTGACGTTGTTTGTGGCACCCGAGTTGCCCAAGATTCTTGGAGAGTACCAATAGGTGTTGCTCGAGTCTTTCGTGTTGTGGTTGGGTCATTGTGAGTTGTTGTGCCCAAATATGGGTGAATGTGATGTGTCGTTGCTTTTGTGATAGAAGTACAAATATTAAGTCGTTGATAATTGTTGTTGTGAACCATGAGACTTGCTATTTTAAGTTGTTGTTGTTGTTGTTGGGTCGGTGAGACCAAAACCACGTTATTGTTCTTTGTGAGTCCATGAGACTCTTATGTAAGTTGTTGTTGTAGTTGAAAATTCGTCAGCCGTTGTTTGGTTGTGTTGTTTCATGAGTCCATCGCATGGCATATGCATACCCCGTGTTGAAGGTCTGCGGTCTTGGAGCTCGCTCAACGTGTTGAAGGTCAGTGGTCTTAGAGCTCATTTCAAAGTGTTGATGTTGTAACCATAAAGGTTGTTTTATGTTGACCGGTACCACATGCATATACCCGTGTTGTGGGTTGCATTTCCATGCATATGTCTCGATCGTGTTGTTGCCATTCGTGTTGTAGTAATATGGTTGTGCTTCTTGATGGCGTTGTTTGTGATAATCTTTGTATGTTGTCTTTGTCACAGTAGTTATGGTTGCTAAGACCTCACATATTACTTATCATATATTCCTTTATGTTGTTGGACTCACCCTTTCTCTGCTTTTAATGTTACCCTACGTGGGTGACATGCAGTAATCGTGTGTGAAGGACCTTCTCTCCTTCCTATTTAGAGTCGATTGTCGAGTCGCTCCGATCGTAGCACCGGGGATAGGCGAACACCGTTGATTTTGGCTTGTTTTTACTTTAGACTATCATTCTATTTGCATTATTGTTTTATATGAAGTGTATTTTACACTAAGTTGTGGTTGAGATTATGCATGTGATAGATCATTATATTCCATTTGCGTTGTGATGAATTTTGAGTTGTGCTACGTACTTTATTCGTCGTCTTAATGAAAGACCAAATTTGACTATTAATGTCGTTTAAATGTTGAGTTTAAATGTTGATGTGTAACGCCCGATGCATCTTTGGTTGTTCTTTTCACACTCGATAATTAAATAAATAAATGGGGTAGAATCGGGGTGTTACATAGTGGTATCGAGCAAAAGTTTGGTCCGTCCGGCCAAGTGTCTAAGTGTTGTATCTGTTGTATCTAATTGTGTTCCTTGTGTAGAGTTCGATTCGATGGCAAGACGCGATGATCTTTGCATTGGGCTGCTTTGCTTTGCAAGCCATAGCCCAAGCCGTTGGGAATCGGAATGATGGTCTTTGCTTTGTGAGCGCTCGTAATTTAGCAACGTTCCAGAGGGAAAACCCTCCCACCTTCAAGGGACGGTATGACCCCGATGGGGCATTGGCCTGGCTAATGGAGATAGAGCGGATCTTTCGGGTTATGGAGTGCACTACTGCTCAAAAAGTGAAGTTGGGAACCCACATGTTAGCAGAAGAGGCCGATAAGTGGTGGTTGAACACGTTGAGGAGGCTAGGGGATGCTGGTGAAGAGGTTACTTGGGAGGTTTTCACCAGAGAGAGTTCAAGAGAAAGTACTACCACAAGATGTGAGAGCTAAGAAGGAGGTAGAGTTTTTGAGTGAAGCGAGGAAATAAGGCAGTAGCGGAATATGCCGCTAGGTTCGAGGAATTGGCTGCATTCTGTCCTTACTATGCCAATGAGGCCGAGTCTGAATTCTCTAAGTGTGTGAAGTTTGAGAGTGGCCTGCGCCCTGACATAAAGAAGGCCATCGGGTATCAGGAGATTCGAGTTTTTGCCAATCTGGTCGACAAATGTAGAATTTATGAAGAAGATAGCACTGCTGCGTACAAGGCTGTGAAAGAGAAAAGGAACACTCAGTTTAGAGGAAAGCCATATGAGGTTACGACTGGTAAGGGTAAGCAGAAGGTTGTTGCTGGTAGGAAACTAAGTGGGGAGACGCCCGCGCCATCATTGTGTGCTACAAGTGTGGGAAGGCGGGTCACAAGAGTTTTGAGTGTAAGCCCGAGGTACCAAGATGTTTCATTGTGGGAAAGAGGGTCATAGGATGTCGGAGTGTGATCAAAAGGATATGATGTGCTTCAATCGTGGGGAAGCGGGCACATTAGTACCAAATGCTCCAAACCCAAGAAAGAGAAGGCTAGGGGAAAAGTGTTTGCCTTGGCGATCCGAGGATGCTAACGAGATTCGAGGTACTTGTTTTATTTATGGTACTCCTGTAATTGCTATAGTAGACACTGGTGCTACTCATTCATTCATTGCCAAATTGTGTCTTTGAAAAATTGAATCTTGATTTGTCTTCTATGATGAGGAGATGGTTATTGATACTCCAAATAAAGGGTTCTGATAACTACATCCCCGTGTGTGCTAAGTGTCCTCTGTCGGCCTTCTTTCTGAGATTTTCTTGTTGACCTTATTTGTTTACCTTTGGAGGGAATGGACGTTATTCTTGGTATGGGTGGTTAGTTGATAACCATGTGCATATCAACCGCTTTAGAAAATCAGAGACTTCCTTCCTCCCGAAGAGGAAGAATCGTATTCTTTGCCTCCGGTCAATTCATGTAGGATAATGAGGAAGAAATTCATCTATTTGCTTTGATGGCGTCTCTGCATCAGTGGAGAGTCAAGATGTCATTGAAGGGTTGAAGGTAGTGTCTGTTTCCAAAGTATTCCACGATGAGATTCCGAGTGTTCCACGGGAGAGGAGGTTGAATTTACTATTGACCTTGCACCGATGCAGGCCGGGTGTCTATGGCGCCTGCATCTGATGTCGACATCTGAATTATCCGAGTTAAAGAAACAAATTAGAAGAGTTACTTGAGAAGAAGTTCATTCGGCCTAGTGTGTCGCTTGGGCGCTGTGTTGCTAGTGAAGAAGAAGGATGGAAGCATGAGACTTTGCGTGGACTATAGACAGTTGAACAAAGTAACGATCAAGAACAAGTACCCACTCCCAAGAATTGATGACTTGATGGACCAGCTGGTGGGTGCTAAAGTGTTTAGTAAGATCGACTTGAGGTCGGGCTATCACCAAATCAAGGTGAAAGATGAAGACGTTCAGAAGACAGCCTTCAGGACTAGATATGGGCACTATGAATATACTGTAATGCCGTTTGGTGTTACCAACGCACCCGGAGTGTTTATGGAGTACATGAACCGTACCTTCCATAGTCACTTGGATCGTTTTGTGGTGGTATTTATAGATGATATTTTGGTGTATTCCAAGACGGAAGAGGAGCACGCAGAACACTTGAGGTTAGTGCTAGAGGTGTTAAAGGAAAAGAAGCTCTATGCGAAGTTGTCAAAGTGCGAGTTCTGGTTGAACAAAGTGAGTTTTCTGGGCCATGTAATTTCCGGTGATGGTATAGCTGTAGATCCAGCCAAGGTTGATGCTGTGTTGCAATGGGAGAGCCCAAAGTCGGTGACTGAGATCAGAAGTTTCTTGGGGTTGGCTGGGTACTACAGGAGGTTTATTGAGGGTTTCTCTAAGCTAGCCCTTCCGTTGACTCAACTGACGTGTAAGGGAAAGGCTTTCGTTTGGGATGCACGGTGTGAAGAGAGCTTCAATGAGTTGAAGCGGAGGTTGACAACATCTCCTATTTTGGTATTGCCTGTTCCGGATCGACCGTTCGTGGTGTATTGTGATGCTTCCAAGATGGGTTTGGGAGGTGTACTGATGCAAGAAGGTAAGGTAGTAGCCTATGCGTCTAGGCAGTTGAGAGTTCATGAGAAGAACTACCCTACTCATGACTTGGAGCTTGCGGCAATCGTCTTTACTTTGAAGATATGGAGGCACTATTTGTATGGTTCTAAGTTTGAGGTGTTCAGTGATCATAAGGGGTTGCGGTATTTGTTTGACCAGAAGGAACTGAATATGAGACAAAGGAGGTGGCTGGAATTGTTGAAAGACTATGACTTTAGTTTGAATTACCATCCGGGGAAGGCTAATGTTGTAGCCGATGCCTTGAGTAGGAAGTCCCTTCATGTGTCTGCATTGATGGTGAAAGAGCTCGAATTGATTGAGCAGTTTCGGGATTTGAGTTTGGTCTGCGAGGTGACGCCTAAGAGTGTACGGTTGGGAATGTTGAAAATCCATAACGAATTTTTAGATGTTATTCGGGAGGCTCAAAAGCAAGACATTAAACTAGTTGAATTGGCGGTGGGGATTGATCACTCAGAGGTTAAAGATTATGAGTTAGATCGCAAGATGTGTTGAGATACCGAGGAGGATTTGTATCCCCGATGATGAGGAGATTAAGAAATCAATTCGGAAGAGGTCATCAGTAAAATGAGTATCCACCCGGAGCCACAAAGATGTACCAAGATTTGAAGAAGTCGTTTTGGTGGCCCGCTTGAAGCGTGATGTAGCCCAATTTGTGTATGCTTGTTTGACGTGTCGAAATCTAAGGTAGAGCATCGAAGCCGTGGGGTTGATGCAAACCATTGGATGTACCGGAATGGAAGTGGGATAGTATCTCTATGGATTTTGTAATCGGATTGCGAATACAAATGAAAAGGATTTGATGCTATATGGGTTATTGTTGATAGGTGACGAAATCGCTCACTTTTTGCCGATTAATATGACTTACCCAGATTCAAGTTGGCGGATATCTATGTTAAGACAAGCTGTAAAGTCGCATGGTGTCCCTTCGAGTATCGTGTCTGATCGAGACCCTAGATTTACTTCTGAGTTTTGGAAGAGCTTGCAAGAGGCATTGGGTTCTAAATTGAGATTGAGTTCCGCTTACCATCCCCAGACTGACGGGCAGACGGAGAGGACTATCCGATCACTAGAGGACTTGTTTGAGGGCTTGCGTCCTTGAACAAGGAGGTTCATGGGATTCCCATTTGCCGTTGATTGAATTCACTTATAACAATAGTTTTCATGCAAGTATTGGGATGGCGCCTTTCGAGGCATTATATGGTAGGAGGTGCAGAACGCCCTTGTGTTGGTATGAATCGGGGGAAAGTGTGGTGTTAGGCCCGGAGATTGTGCGTGAGACCACAGAGAAGGTGAAGATGATTCAAGAGAAAATGAAAGCCTCGCAGAGTGTATGAAAAAAGCTATCATGATAAGAGAAGGAAGGACTTAGAGTTTGAAGCGGGTGACCATGTGTTCTTGAGGGTCACACCTATGACTGGTGTTGGGCGTGCACTGAAATCGAAAAAGTTGACTCCTCGCTTCATTGGGCCATATCAAATTACAGAAAGAGTCGGAAGTGTTGCGTGTCGGGTGGCCTTGCCGCTTAATCTTTCGAACTTGCACGGCGTGTTCCACGTGTCACAACTTCTAAGTATATTGCGGATCCGTCCCATGTGATTCAAATAGATGATGTAGAGGTGCGGGATAATCTCACTGTAGAGACTATGCCTGTACGAATTGAGGATCGTGAAGTGAAGACCTTACGAGGTAAGGAGATCAAACTGGTGAAGGTTGTTTGGGTTGGAGCAGTCGGTGAAAGCCTGACATGGGAACTAGAGGATAAGATGCGGGAGTCGTATCCGGAGTTGTTTGAATCAGGTATGTTTTCGAGGACGAAAAATTCTAAGTGGGGGAGAGTTGTAACGCCCCAAAATAATTTAATTAATTATTTTAATTAAATTATTCTAATATCAATTGATCTAAATATATTGAATAAGTTATATGTGTTTTGTTATAATAGGAGGTGGTGGGAGTAATGCAAGTAGGGTGTAAAAAGGGCCCATTTACATGAGCCCAACCCACACCACTTAGGTTTAGTAACCATAAAACAAAACAAACAAACAAAAAAAGGAGAAGACAGTGAAAGAAAGAAGAAAAACGCGACGGGTGAGAAGAAAGAAAAGAAGGAGAAGGCGCCGTGAGAGAAAGAGAGAGAAGCGAAGGCTTGCGTTTGAGGGAGGGGGAATCCGTGGCTGTGGTTTTTGGTGGTGACTCAAGGAAGGCTTCATCTTCTTCATCTAGTTTTAAAGGTAAGGGGGGTTAAATCACATAAGGGTTTATATGATGGGGTTATGTGGGAATTTAGTAACTATGATGCTAGTTAGAATTACGAGTAGTTGTAGGATTGAATTATGATGAGTATTTGATGTTGAATTGGTTGGTGATTGAATATGTATGTTGAGGAATTTGTTGTTACAATTGTACCCTCCATGTGTTTGATGTTATGTGCAAGTGAAGCTTAGTGACATTCTAGGTGTATTATGAGGGGTCAATTGTGTTGTTTGATGTCTTGTGGTTGCTTAAATGTTGGTTGTTGCTGGTTGTTAGTAAAAGAAATTAAGGAATGAGGTTGAGACACTCCTAGCGCCATTGTGCTAGTGTTTAGCGCCATGGCGCAACAAGGTTCTTTGCTGGCGCCATTTTGTGGTTGTTTTGGCGCCCTGGCGGAACAAGGTTGCTGCCGGGCGCCAAGTTGCTGGTTGTTATTGCTTTGTTTGGGCGCCATGGCGCAACTGTGTTGCTTCCTGGCGCCACTTTGCTAAGGATTTGGCGCCCAGTGCAATGCAAGTTGTTTTCTAGCGCCACTTTCCTCTGTTTTGGCGCCCAGATGCGGCAGAGTTGCCGCTGGCGCCTTGTGTTGCTGGTTTTGGCGCCACTGCGCAACCAATTCTTGCCGCCAGCCTCTTTCTTCTTTGTTTTGGCGCCCAGTGCAGCGAGTTCTTTGCTGGCGCCTTGTGTTCTTGTTTTAGCGCCTGGCGCAACAATTCTTGCCGCCAGCGCCACTTTGCTTGGTTGAGGTTCTTTGTTTAGCGCCATGGCGCAAGCTAATATTCTTACTGGCGCCAAGTTGCTGGGAATTAGGCGCTCTGGCGCACTGTTGTCTTTCTTGCTGGCGCGCAATCGCTAGGGATTAGGCGCCCCGTGCGGCAGCAGTTCTTCTTTGGCGCCATTTGTGTTGTTGGTTAGCGCCACAGCGCGCCTATGTATTCTTGCCAGCGCCTTTTACGCGTTGTTTGTGGCACCCGTGAGTTGCCCAAGTTCTTTGGAGAGTACCAATAGGTGTTGCTCGAGTCTTTAGGTGTTGTGGTTGGGTCATTGTGAGTTGTTGTGCCCAAATATGGGTGAATGTGATGTGTCGTTGCTTTTGTGATAGAAGTACAAATATTAAGCTGTTGATAATTGTTGTTGTGAACCATGAGACTTGCTATTTTAAGTTGTTGTTGTTGTTGTTGGGTCGGTGAGACCAAAACCACGTTGTTGTTGCTGTGAGTCCATGAGACTCTTATGTAAGTTGTTGTTGTAGTTGAAAGGGGTCAGCGCCGTTGTTTGGTTGTGTTGTTTCATGAGTCCATCGCATGGCATATGCATACCCCGTGTTGAAGGCTGCGGTCTTGGAGCTCTGCTCAACGTGTTGAAGGCTGCGGTCTTAGAGCTCTGCTCAAAGTGTTGATGTTGTAACCATAAAGGTTGTTTTATGTTGACTGGTACCACATGCATATACCCGTGTTGTGGGTTGCATTTCCATGCATATGTCTCAGTCGTGTTGTTGCCATTCGTGTTGTAGTAATATGGTTGTGCTTAGCGATGGCGTTGTTTGTGATAATCTTTGTATGTTGTCTTTGTCTGGTAGTTATGGTTGCTAAGACCTCGCATATTACTTATCATATATTCCTTTATGTTGTTGGACTCACCCTTTCTCTGTTTTAATGTTACCCCTACGTGGGTGACATGCAGGTAGTCGTGTGTGAAGGACCTTCTCTCCTTCCTATTTAGAGTCGATTGTCGAGTCGCTCGACGATACGTAGCACACGGGGATAGACGAACACCGTTGATTTTCTTTGTTTTTACTTTAGACTATCATTCTATTTGCGTTATTGTTTTATATGAAGTGTATTTTACACTAAGTTGTTGGTTGAGATTATGCATGTGATAGATCATTATATTCATTTGCGTTGTGATGAATTTTGAGTTGTACTACGTACTTATTCGTCGTCTTAATGAAAGACCAAATTTGACTATTAATGTCGTTTAAATGTTGAGTTTAAATGTTGATGTGTAACGCTCCGATGCATGCTGGTTGTTCTTTTCACACTCTGATAATTAAATAAATAAATGGGGTAGAATCGGGGTGTTACACTCAGCGCCGCTGCTCTCTCTCTCTCTCTCTCATTCGTTCCTTTCCTTTTCTTTTCCTCTTTTCTCATCAAATGAGACACATCCTTCCTAACCCTAGCGCCTAAGGAGCCTAAGTCTTGGGCTTGGGCTCTTGGGCCATTCCTCACCACCCCTGAGTTACCAATATCACCCCTTCAATTAAATTACATCCACCACTCCTTATTATATAAACACTCCCTTCAAATACATTCACCACCTAATTATTGGTCAACACCACTCCCTAGATCTAACTAGATACCATATTATTATTTCTAATATTTCTCCGCAAGCTAATTCCCTCTAATTAGTTAAATAATTAACCGATTATTTTTGGGGCGTTACAACTCTCCCCACTTAGATTATTTTCGTCCTCGAAAATTTACTCCGACTCACGAAACCAAACCCAATCTCCTTGTCACCTCAACCATCCTTGTCCGTCACCTATCGTATACTTAGCCTCAGACCAAATACCCTTCTCCATTTTTTTTTTTGTTCTAATCTGAAGGTCATCAAAGTTCTACTCAACTACTCAAACACCTTGACACTTTACTTAGGCAACTACGCCTCATCATCACCCACCTCTACAACTACCTCGGTTACATCTACTTCGGTTCACCATCATTCCCCTTGCCACCCATACGCTTCGCCATATCTAACCTTCATCTCTTCTCGTTTCTTTGGTTCTCACCCAACTATGATCGAACATAATTACGATTACAACACCTATTCACTTGAAATTTGTGCAACACCCATTAATGTACTTCAATGAAAGTGACAACACCAAAAACAACATCTTTGCACCGAGAGTTCCTCAACTCCCATTCCTCCCCTAGGTCTCTCATAGGACCGACTCATCAACAACACATCATAACTTCACCAAAGTGAAGCACACACCACATCAATCACATCAATCACAATTAATTACGCGACTCCTTTGTCAATAAAGGACTAAGTCTACGTCCGTAGGGACCAAACGGCACATAAAAAAAATCGAGACAGCAACCTCTCAAAATACAGTAACAGTACTAAAGAGAAAATTAGGAAATCAGCCCCTTTAAAAAAAAATTACGAAGCGGCACCACTTGATTCAAGAAATCATCATTTTAATTTTAAGAACTCGGCACTTTAACTTATTAAGAAAACAACACGTTATATTTGAGTGAATGACCCATTTAAGTTGAAGAAAACAAAGACTCTAGATATAAAGTAGACAAAGACCATATAAATGGAAGAAAACATTTCTCGTTAAATATGGGTATACAAAGACTATTTAATTTAGGGAAACAGATCTTTCAATTGTAAGAAAACAACACTTTAGATTGTAGAAAAAACAACACACTTTAATGTGCGAAAAAGCAAGAAGAAGGGACAAAGAAAAAAACGGCAACAACATTAACAACATGGAAACGGTACACTATTAATCTCAAAACAAAACGGCATCTTTAAACAATATAAAAACAAAGACACTATTATTTTCAAAACGAAACAAAGAATCTTTAAACAATATAATCAACTCTTTAATTTTGGGGGGAAAAAGCACGTCGGATTTTAGTAAACATTCTCGTGAGGTTTGAGTAAGCGATGCGCCTCAAATTGAGTACACAAGCGCATTTAATTCGGGAATACAAGATGCTCCTTTTTACTTATAAAACCACGATAAACCACACCCTTTTTGTATAAAAATAGCGAGAAGATTCGGTTTAAGAACGACCACATTAAATTTCACAAACAATGCAGTAGGAGCAATCCAAAAACAAAGAAAGAAACTCGAGTGAAAGGAAAACACATTTACAACATGAAAACAACACCTCTTTTTGTAGAACAACAACACGTTTATTTTTAAGGGAAACAAATGAGTTCAAGTCTCTAACAAAATAGTGGACAAAGAACACCTTTACTGACATAAAAACAAATTTCCTATTACTTTTAAACACAAAACAAAGACTTTGAACAATACAAGAACAACACGTCCTTATTTCAAAACCAGACATCAACTTTACACGCTGTGTAAAAACAACACTATTTATTTTAACAACAAAACAAAGAAGACATACACACACACTCAGCGCACAATGGCGCCACAAAGAACACCCACCGAGCATCTCCAAAATGACGCGTGCAAAATTAAAACCACTCGAGCCAAAATATTAAAAATTGAATTTGGGCACGCAAACGCAAAAGATGGCACGGTAAAATATGCTTCGAACTCGAAGTTTACACCCCAATTAGAATTTGGCGCCTATACACCCGTGGGGATGTATAGAATACATACTTTCAAAACATTTAATTTTCTTTCCAAACGTCTCAACTCATTGTATCATTCACACCATCAAAACATACAAATTAATTATTAAAAATTATAACAAATTATACTCCCCATCTTAATTCAATCTCAATCATCATCAAACCTCAAGGCACGAAATTACACGTGAAAACATCAACATCAACAACTCATCACAATGTATTCAATTCCTCATCAATTTTACACCTATTCATCAAATCACAACAATACCAAAAACACCCATTCACCTCAAATTCACAACAAACAAAGCATGCAACTCCTCTCAGAGTTCACACATCGGGAAGCATAACAACCCATACTAACAGTCCGGTTAGGACCGATCCGCAAAAGACACTAAGTTCACACTTGGAAACACAGTACGACACACATCCTCAGCAGGGGTATCTCCCCCACTTATTCACTTACCATCAGTAGTACTCGGTTTGTCCTACACCTGCAGAAACATCACTTACTACACAGACAATGGTTAGAACGAGTACCAAGACTCGAGAGATAACTAGACTCGATACTGGACAACTTGGCCGGAAAGACCGAACTGCTCTGATACCACTAATGTAACACCCCTTTTCCACCCCTTAATTTCCAACGTCATTATCAGAGTATTCTACTGTTTTCAAAATATTATTTAAGTAGTAGAAAGAAATGTTACGTCTTCATTAAATTAAACTCATCGTATGCACCATTAAGTTTGTGCAACAACACATACATTCAAAAATCATCTCATCACAGCGGAAATGAATGTTGACTCACTAGTCCACTCAAACACGTCTCATAATCCTCAAATAAATCTCATACAATGAAGTAATTTAACATCAATCCCAAAATACGTCCCTAGGTGCTACACGGTATCGTAGAAGCGACTCAATAGACAGCCCCATAGCTAACACGGAAGGCAGCAAGACCTTCACTCGCGATTACTTGCAGCGTTGCCACAAAAGAGCAAGATTTCAAGCAGAAGGGGTGAGAATTTCAATAAAACATAATTAAGCACATAACAGAGTAATGTGAACAAACAATCCAACAACATCATCATCCTCACCACATCATCGTCATCTTTGCACACCAACTCAAAACACAATTTTTCAACAAGTCGCGATCATGAAAATGCATGGAAATGCAACCCACACAAGGGCATATGCATGATGGTACCATATTCATCACAATTAAGAGGCCGAAGCCTATTCTTCACTGGAGGCCGAAGCCTATTCTTCACTGGAGGCCGAAGCCTATTCTTCACAATTATGCACATGCCATGAGATTCTATTTACACATGTGCATTTCATCCAAATACTCACCATCATCATCATAAAACACTCATAGAGTGTATTCGTCGCAATTCATCACAATCACATAACAACATTATTAAAACTATACTCATAGAGTATATTCTTCACAATTCATCATAACTCGTGTTACCTCATCATTATAGTCATACTCTTAGAGTATATTCGTCACAAATCCTCGTAAATCATATTACATCATCATAGTCATACTCATAGAGTATATTCGTCACAAGTCATCATAATTCATATTACATCATCATAATCACTCATAGAGTGAACTCGTCATATTCGTCAAAATCATATAGCAACATCATCACAGTCATACTTTTTCTCATCATCATTGAGCATATATATATATATATATATATATGTGTGTATATTTTTCAGTTGTCTTTTAGCTTAATGTGTTATAAAATAGTGAACTGATTGACTATGGGATTACTCAGGTAACTGATACTACTTGCAACAGGCATTGGCCACCTTTGCAAGACTCTCAGTGATGCCCTTGTAAATACACCAGTGAAAGAAATTCTGACCTTAGTGGTAAACCACAGCCTAGCCATAGTCAATTAGCACACTAGTAGTATAACCTTTAACCGAGACTCATTTATCTTTCATGCAACATAAAAACATGATTGGCTCAAAAACAAGTCAGGTTCCTAAAAAAAAAAGGGATGATAATAAAGGACTCTTTAGATTAGTCTAACAATCAGATCAAATTTTTTGTTGTTCCTTGTGATTAAATTAGGTTAGGATTGAAAACTCTGTTTCTGTTTGTTGTTTGCTTTTTTGAATCAAGAATAGACTCCTTTTATTGTAAAAAAAAAAATTATCAAACAGCAAACATCAATGCAGAAATGAAAAAGAAAAAAACCATAGCAAACCCAAAAACACAACTCAGAAGCGCAGGCCAACAACAAACAATGGGAACTCCCTTCAATTAATGAAAATAGGGAACTAACTTGCTTTGATTATACAGTAGGATGCTGAACAGAAAATAACAATGGAGAAATAATCTCCTTGGAACCGCGAACCATCCACAACCCGCTGCCATTGAAACCGCGAACGTCTCGCTGGTTTTTCCTCTCCCTCACCGTGAAACCGGCGGAATCTTCGTTTTTTAGTTTTTTTAACATTCAGATTACTATTCGCTCCCCCACTGTTCACGCGCACGCCTCCCCCCACTTAAGCCCAGTTTCGCATTCTGGGCTCCCACATGCGAACTGAGTTTTCCTCTTTACTCCCTTTATTAATTATACAACACCCTGCTACTAATAAAACCCCAATTTACTATGTTCACCCCCTGTTTCACTTTTTAATTCTTTTTCCAATTCAACTATAATTACTTTTTTCTCTCGAAATTAAATAAACGGCTAAGTCGGTTGTACAACTGGGTTAGTCATTATTTTAGGGCCAATGAGCTGTACAGTTCAGTAACCCTACAAACCTAACAAATACGAATAAATTACTTTTCTAAAAAATAACGGGCTAAGTCGGTTGTACAACCAAGTTAGTCATTATTTTAGGAGCCAATGAGTTGCATAGATTCGAAACCTACGAACTTAATAAATACGAGTAAACCATTTTCCTAAAAATAGGGGATTAAGTCTACATCTGATCGGGTTAGTCAGCGTTCTAGAACTAATGAGCTGTACAGTTCAGGAGTTCTAGAATACCTATTCTAAAACGAACTCACCTCACGCCAAACGAATTTCTTCCAAAAAAACCTAAAATCATTTTCAAAAAGTAGGGGACTAAGTCGGTTGTACAATCGGGTTAGTCAGCGTGCTAGGAATCAGTGAGCTGTACAGTTCAAGGAATCCTAAGACCCCTACACTAAAAAATACCAACCCACAAACTTTTTCAGGAAGAACTACGTAGCTTTGATTCTTCCATTGCATCCGGAGATACGTACGAGCAAGACTCAACTCTTGTCAAGCACTAAAAAACAAAAATCTAAATAAGTCATTTTCTCTACAAATAAAAGGGTAACAATAAAATAAATCTTAAATTAATTAGACAATGGATGTTGTGGGGTGCTAATACCTTCCCCACACATAACGACTCTCGAACCCTAACAATGCCTCGTCCTAAAACCTAAAGGGATTTTCCGAATTTGCCCTTAAACTAAAATTTGGTGGCGGCTTCCTATGGACCTTTCGAAGAATCATTTCCCGGATTTTTCGGTCGCTACACAATCCAACTTATTTCTCTCATATCTTACAACCACTCTTTTACTGTTTTCTTTAAGCAATCACTCTTTACTGATAACCTGTGACTACAAACATTTTCTACTTGTTCCACTAAGTGCTAGTATAGCTTAAACTCTAAAATTAACATCAATCCCTGTGGAGAACGATCTTTACTTACTACTATATTACTTGTTGCGATTGTGTACACTTGCACAACTCCTTTTCGCTCAACACTTCTCAAGATGATACTTCATGTAAAGATGAATCTTCTCATCTTGACCTTTCTTATCATGACCCTTCCGAACTTGATTCTTCTCTTATCATTATGCTTCTCAACTTGACTCTTTCTCAACTTGACTTTTATTTATCACGACCCTTCTGAGTTTGACTCTTCTCATGTCATGATACTTCTTAACTTGACTTTTCTCTTATGATTGCTTCTCATCTCTATTCTTCTGAGGATACCTCTTATATTGATTCTGTCATGATACTTCTGAGGTTGACTCTTCTGATTACCCTTCTCATGTTGACACATATTGAAATGACTCTTCTCAAGACGATCTTTCTTAAATTTACCTAATTTGTCTTGATCTTTTTTGATTGTCTCATGAGAACTTCTTCTTTATTTATTATGTGCAACATTGTATTAAGTCTTCTCAATTATGATGCTTCTCATAAGCACATATCTTCTTGAGGCTTGATTGATTACACCTGTTCTTATATCACACTCAAGAAGAAACATTAGTAGCACATAGAATCAGATAATTTATGCTTCTCATTTGAAGTTTCTTAATCATCAAAATTTATTAGGGATTTTGCCTCAACATCAAGAATCCTAGTCAAATTGTTCCTCCCCCAGAGATAGGGTATCAAATCCCTCTTATTTTGGAATTCGTATGTTAGAGGTGAGGTGTGATGTATCCATCGGTAATTGCTTCCCATAAAAGAAGGGTAAGTCTTCTGGAACCCATTCTCCTTGACTTGAGCTGAGATCCCTCGTAAGCAGGCTCAACCTAAGCACGGGAGACCTAACTTGGTAAGGTTTCTATAAGAGTTGGTTAAATGATGTGGTACCTTGGTTTTGGATATTCTTATTGAGCATCCTTCGACCTAACTACTCAACACGATCGAGGTCAAAGCTTGACGATGGAGCTCGACCTAAGAACTCGGTACCATTACACAAACCCCTAACACTTCTTATTCTAAAAGAATGTAATGTCTAAGTCATTATCGTCAGATTCACCATATTTTTGAGTTGATGTTTTAGCTAAGTTGACCAGCCCATCTTCCAAATAAGAGTCATTTTTATTTTTCATTTATTGGCATTGAAGTTTTGAACGGAGCTGTCCCCTTCATGTTCCTATTTCAAATCATTACGCACACGTTACTAAGCTCGAAATTGGGATGACGCTTTGTTACCTACTATGGTCAGTGTCATTATTTCTCTTGCTATAAAACTGGTTGTTAAATCAAAATCTCGGGTGACACATGTTGGCGATCAGCGGGGAGAAGGGCTTCCCTTGTGTTGCGCCCCGAAAAATCCGGTTTGGACTTTTCGATTGACAACGTGGAAAATAGTAGAGCCGCCACCAAAATTTATTTAGGAAAACATTGAAAAAACCATTTTTTGGAAAACGGGTGGTCTTTTGAAAAACACAGAGATGTAGGTTCGGGGGTCGGTTGCGCATGGGGAAGGTATTTGCACCCCACGCGCCCTTTCTACCGAAAGGGAACCATTAACTTGATGTGGGGTTTTGAAAATGTTTGATTTGAAACGATCGTTCTACTTCTTTTCTTTTCTTTTCTTTGGAGAAATTGTTTTATTAAAAACGGGGGAAAAGGAATATTCTTGGTATCTTTGAAAAGCGGAACAAAACAAAGATTTTTTTTTGAAAAGGGTGCTTGATGGGATATGAACTCGGTCCTACGTACCCTCACTGGATGAGGGATCAAAGCTACGTAGTTCTCGTTTTGCGTCCGAAGACGGCTTTTGTATTTTGGAGCTTTTGAAATGAGACTCAAGTGTTCACGAACACCAAACAAGCAAAGGCTTCGAGTGGCATTCATTACTAGCTTGAAAGAAAAGCGAGTTGAAACCGGTAATCAATCAAGCAAAGGCTTCGAGTGATTACAAGTGACAACGTTGTTTTACTTTTTTGAAATTGTTTTGAAAAAGGCGAGCATCGGTGATAATTATCACTAACAACTCGTGTTATTTTGAAATTCGAGTTAATTGGTATTTGATTAAGGTGTGGGAGTTTTCATAGTAGTCAAACAAGCAGAGGCTTCGAGTGACTACCACTAATAACTCCTTATTAGCGATCAAACAAGCAAAGGCTTCGAGTGATGACTAATGATTTATTTAGGAAAATGCCTTAGGCTTTTTATTTGGAAAAGCATTTAATTTTGGGTTTGAAAACTGGCTTAGGAAAGAAATTGATTTGGAAAAAGATTTTTGAAAACAAGTAGAACATTTCAATCAACTTTAATCCATAACCAAATGCAAGATGAATGAATGAAGCTCATACATGTTCAATTAATCAAACAAACGAGAACACATTGATCATCAATTAAGATTAAGCATGCCCATATAGTTAAGGGATTCAATTGTCAACGATGCAAGACAAAGTTCTAAAAGTAATTGTGCAAGTGTGTGTGAGAGAGGTGCAATTGTCTTAATGATTCTATGCAACACAAGTAGTAGGCTTACGTCTTCATATAAGAGCACATGCATGGGGGAAGGGATTGCACACAATTAAATCAAGACATTTAAATGGCATTATGGACAAGTGATACAATTAATGATAGGCATAGGATATTCCTAATTGAATGATTGAACATGTAAGCAAAGATGCATGAATGAGCAAGCATGTGAATGCATGAGTATACAATGGATGAATGCGCATTATAGAATGCAAGGCATGGCATTATTGGATGCAAGAACAATTTAAAAGGAGTGCAAGACATAGTATTAATGGACACATGAGCATTTAAGGATGGATGCAAAGCATACAAGTGAAAGGAAACAAGGGACATAAACAAATGAGAATGCAAGATATAATGTTAATGAATGCATGATCATATAATAATGAATGCAAGACATGATATTAATGGATGGATGAACATGTAAGAGAGTATGAGAATACAAGAGGCATAGGCACATATAGATGCATGAACATGTAAGCACAAGTGATGAAATGCAAAGTGTAAAAATGTTTTGGGTATTTTTGCAAATAGACAAGTAGTAAAACTTTTAGTAAAAAGTTAATGAATGGTAAAGTAAACATGCATGAGGTGAATGGTAATTATTTGATGAGATAGTAAGTAAAAAGTTAAAATGTTTTTTTTAGTTTTGGTAAAAAGTTAATGAGTGGTAAGGTAAAAATATGAATGAGTGGTTAAAAAGTGAAAAAACACATTAACACTATTATACACATCTACACAATATCAAACACACATATTTTAAGCACAACAATAAACCCTAAAAAGGCCTCTAAGGCCGAAAACCTATATGAGCAAAACCTAAATTATTTTATGCTAAAACTCATAATCAACACATAGAACAAATCATGCAAATCAAGCACATCATGCATTTTATTTACATAAATCTAGTGCAAAATAAGGAAAAGAAATAGACATTTAAAGTCACGCGCTCAGATGCCTGCCTTGATATAAGGACGCGGTGGCAAACTTGTAATAAATTCGAAAACTTTTTTAGGCGCGCTAGTTTTTAAGTCAAGCGTAAAATATGCGTGACTTCAAAAGTGGAAACGTTCTCGGGTTGAACGCGTTTAAGTCGGGTTTAAGTCAAAGCGTAAAATTGCTTGACTTCAAAAGTAATAAAAACGTTCTCATTCTCAGGTTTTTAAGTCAAGCGTAAATATGCGTGACTTCAAAAGTGGGTTTTTAAGTCAGGTTTTTAAGTCAAGCGTAAAATTGCTTGACTTCAAAAGTAATCAAAACGTAAAAACGTTCACTGAACATAAAATTGCCTAGAAACGTAAAACACATCGCTCTCTCGGTTCATCGTCTCGGGTTCATCGCCTCTCGCCTCTCTCTCTCTCTCGCCTCATCGTCTCTCTCGCGCTCATCGCTCTCTCGCGTTTCCGTGCAAGCCCTCTTTCTCTCTGCCTCTCTCTCTCTCTCTCTCTGTTGCTCTATCTCTATCTCTTTCTCTAGGGTTTTTTATGGTGTTTACTTTTTATTGATTGTATAAATTTTAGGTGGAGGATTTAGGGTTTATGAGGGTATATGTACCAAAGATGTCAGTATTTGCTTTATATTCTTACTTTATCAAAGATGTACCAAAGATGTCAGATTTGCTTTATATTCTTACCGATTGGGTTTATGAGGGTATATGTACCAAAGATGTTTGTAGCAACTTCCTTTACATCAATACTGAACCGCCTTCCAAGTGTTTGATAGAATTCCATGGAACCTTGTGATTGTTTGGAATGATTTTGTGAGTATCAATACTGAGTGCAATATCAATGGGCTTGAAAATGTTGCTATTCGGTTTGATAGAATTCCATGGAACTTCTTACTCACAAAATTTTTGTATTGTTGGAATGATTTTTAACCTCCTCTAGCAAAATTCATCAAAGAAAGATCCAATGTGAGTTCTTTGTTCTTTTATACCGACAAGTTATTTTATCTTATAAGCTCTAGGACATGTCCTTGCTTTTAACCTCCTCTAGTGCATTATTTCTGTCCTATTAGGAGTATTTAAATGATTTCTAGCAAGATATAATACAAGACATATATTACATGGTACATATGCCTAAAGTTTTCTCTTTAAAGTTTTATAAAGAATGTAGGAACGTTAGACTCGGAGCCTGCATCACTATGTTGAATGATTTTAAAAATGTTAAGGCCTCTGTTGGTTACTTTCAAGATTGCATTCTTGCTTTGTGTTCGATTGACAAATTCATAAGTCTGTTTAAGCTAACATTTTCATTTTTTTAGTTTTAAAACTGAAACTATTACAATACAATATAAAGCAATTGAAGCTTGGCAAGACGATTAACTTGATATTTATATCGTTTGATGACATAACAAATGATACAAGGTCGGAAGAAGTTGGTTCGAAGAGACTAAATCCCCTGTTCATCAAGTGAACTTATTCCTAAATTTAACGAGGTTAGTCCATTGATATTGCAATATTCAGTTTTATAGAGATTGCAATGCATGCACATGTGACACCCATGTGACATGTCCTGTAATGTCCTTTCTTTTTATTTATATAGGAGAGAAATATAATGTAATGTACCTCATGAGGACTCAAATTATATATGAGTTTGCGTTGAAACTCTTTCTTTATCACAAAGACTTGTTGGAGGCTTATCATTTCCCAATCCAAAACTTAGCTCGTAAACATCACCAAATTCAAATAACTCGGGTTCTCCTGCTTTGATACAAACAAACCATAAACAATTTCTAAGTATCATTAATTATATATTTACATAAAATATACTAGTACTAGCTAGTGGTCACTACTATTTGAGGCTTGTTATTTATTTTTTACTTTTCAATCATTGATTTGTATGATATTTAGTGAACTCAAATGCTATTTCACCGTCTCGCAACGCTCAAGAGTTTAAAGTTATATGTTGTAGTAGTCTTTCTTTTGGAAGATTTGTGATTATATTGTATGGTCATATGAACATGATTTCCATTATATGTTTCACCTGATTACCATTATATGGTCTAAGCAAATTTCATTTGGTGCTAACTCCTAAGATACATAATCTATGTCTCTTTAATTACCATTATATGTTTCACTGATTTTGTCTTTGATCAAGTATAAATAAGATATATCTCTTTGATTATGTTTGATTTTGTCTTTGATCAAGTTGATTAGGCATGTTTAGCATTTCGATTGCATTTGATAAGTTGAGGATGTTCACAAGTTAATTTTATATGGTTACAAGTTGAAAACTTTCTTTGATTTCTTTGTATGATATATCTCTGGTCATTGAGGTTCTTTGTCATTACTTGTTAGAGATTTGATCAAATCCAAATTAGATAGGCACTGAGTACTGTTTGTTATGAAATATGATATTTATTATGTCACTGTTTAGATGAATGACTTGCTGCAATTGAAGTTTCTAAGGGAATATGTTGAGACTCACTTGAAGGAATGTTCTTTTTCTTACAGAGATTGCTTGGTCGAAACTTCTTGGATACTATATCTTGGGATTCTAAACCTTACTAGTCTCGCAGTAATGTAACCGAGTTCTTTTCTCTGCTTTCCACTTCCGTCTCTCATTCGGTATGTTCTATCATATAAGTACATAATTTAGTTCATATAGTTTTATTAGTATAATCATATCCGAAGTGAATTTGAGGAACAATTCCATTAGTATAGATTTCACAAATCAAATTAAAGAATCTTATTAGAGTGAACACATTCAGTTACCTTGGAAAAAACTCTTGTAGCTATGGACTAACTTTTTATTATTTATTGAGTGTAGCTATGGATCGTAGTTGGATGCAAGCTAATAAGTTGAGTGATGAGTACGCGAAAGGGGTAGAAGAGTTTCTAGAGTTTGCTCAAAAAAAGCTTGTAAATAGTGGTGGAATTTTTGATTGTCCTTGTGTTAATTGTGTGAACCGGACACCACAACCGGTTGACACAATAAAAGATCATCTTCTTGTTGATGGGATTTGTCGTAGTTATACAACCTGGATATGGCATGGTGAGAAGTTAAATATCCCAAGTGTGTCCGAAAGAGATAATTTCGCAGATGCAAATATGGATGACCGAATGGAGGACATGATACGTGATATTGGGCCGGAGTCTTTTAAGAAAGCACATGCCTTTGATGCATTGTGCAAAGATATAGAAGAGCCTTTGTATTTGGGATGTACAATGACACGGTTGGATCATGGTGATAAAATTATTCAATCTGAAGGCGATAAATGGGTGGACTGATAAGAGTTTCACTGAGTTGCTTGTGTTGTTGAAAGAAATGCTTCCAGAAGGTAACACACTGCCGTGTCGTACGTATGAAGCGAAGAAGATTTTGTGTCCGATGGGTGTGGAGTATGAAAAAATACATGCTTGCCCCAATGATTGCATATTGTATCGGAATGAGTTTAAGGAGCTGCGTAATTGCCCTACGTGTAATAGGTCACGCTACAAAGTAAAGACTGGTGAATCTAGTTTCGATGATGACAACACAAACGGTTCTCCAGCAAAGGTTTTATGGTACCTTCCAATAATTCACAGGTTCACACGCTTGTTTGCTAATGCAAAGGACGCAAAGAACATTAGATGGCATGCCGATGAGAGAGAAACGTGATGGCCAACTTCGCCATCCAACCGACTCTCTACAATGGAAGAAGGTTGATAGTTTGTTTCCGGATTTTGGAGCCGAGTCAAGAAATCTTAGGCTCGCGCTTGCTTCGGATGGGATGAACCCATATGGTAACTTAAGTACGAATCATAGCTCCTGGCCTGTTCTCCTTATAATTTACAACCTATCTCCTTGGTTGTGCATGAAGCGTAAGTATGTTATGTTATCCATGATGATTTCTCGCCCACGGCATGACCGTGAAATGACATAGATGTTTACCTTAGTCCGTTGGTTGAAGACTTGAAAAAATGTGGGATGTAGGCGTGGATGTGTTTGATGGGTATTCCAATGAAACTTTCAAGTCTGCGTGCAATGTTATTTTGCACAATCAATGACTTCCCAAAGATACGGGAACTTGTCCGGGTATAGTGTTAAGGGACATAGAGGTTGTCCTATTTGTACAGAACACACATGCTACCATCAATCAAACATGGTAAGAAGACGGTATACCTTGGGCATCGAGATTTCTCAAACGCAATCACTCGTATCGTAGGATGAAAAAGCTTTTAATGGGTGTCAAGAGAATGAAATCGCTCCGAATGTCTTGACTGAAAAGAAGTATACCAACCGTTAAGGACATCAAAGTTGTATTTGGAAAAAGCAAAAGCAAACGCAAAAGCGGTCAACGAGAAAAGCAAGTGGAAGAAGAGGTCGGTGTTCTTTGATCTTCCGTATTGGTCCGATCTTTATGTAAGACATCGCCTTGATGTCATGCATGTTGAGAAAAACGCGTTTGTGATAGTGTTATTGGGACACTTCTCAATATTAAAGGCCGGACAAAAGATGGTATAAATTCTCGCTAGATTTGCTCGAAATGGGCATAAGAGAACAATTGCACCCAAAGCAAAATGGTAAACGTACATATTTGCCCCCCAGCGATGTCATACACTGTCAAAAAAGAGAAAATAAGTTTGTGCGAGTGTCTACAAGGAATCAAAGTTCCACAAGGCTACTCTTCAAATTTTAAGAGGCTTGTGTCAATGAAAGATGTCAAATTAGTTGGATTAAAGTCTCATGATCATCACGTGTTGATGCAACAACTACTACCGGCTATTCGTGGCATCTTGCCAAAATGTGTTCGACATGCGATAACTAGGTTGTGCTTATTCTTTAATGCTATATGTGTCAAAGTCATTGACCTCAAAAATTGGATGAGTTGGAAAACGAGGCAAATTATTATCTTGTGTCAATTGGAGATGTATTTTCCTCCTCATTTTTTGACATCATGGTTCATTTAATTGTTCATCTAGTAAGAGATTAGATTGTGTGGCCCTGTTTATTTAAGGTGGATGTATCCGGTTGAACGATACATGAAGATTTTGAAAGGTTATGTGAAGAATCAATATCGTCCCGAAGCATCTATTGTTGAAAGGTATGTCACGTAAGAAGCTATTGAGTTTTGTTCGCACTATTTGGCGAAGCCAAACCTATAGGGCTTCCCAATTCTCGCCATACAGGAGGTGTGAAGGTAAGGGTACCCGATGTGCAAGGGTCAAGAGTATGGGTCGAGCGTAGTGTTGCAAGCACATTTGTATATATTGAATAACACCGATGAGGTATTACCTTATTTATCTACTCATAAAATGATCGTCAAGAGTAGAAACCCTCAAATGAATGAAAACGCTACTTATTGAAAGAGCACAACAAGACATTCCTAACCTGGTTTAAAGAGATTATTATGAATGATAATAGTGCTTCTATTACATTAAAGTGGCTAGCAAATGAGCCAAAGTTTAATGTCTTGACTTACTCAGGGTACGATATAAATAATTTCTCATTTTCTACAAAGTCACAAGATGATAAGAGCACTATGCAAAATAGTGGGGTTATGGTCATGGCTTCTTCCATGCACTTCTCTAGTTCAAGGGATAAACACCTGCTCAAGGCCAATTGCTTACTTTGGGGTTATTGAAGAGATTTGGGAGGTCGACATCAGAAATTTAAAGTGCCTGCTTTTAAATGTAAGTGGGCTAACATTAACAATGGTGTGCAAACCGATGAGTTAGGATTTACATTGGTGGACCTAGACAAGTTAAGTTATGGGGAGGAGCCTTTCATCATGGCTGAGCAAGCAAAACAAATTTTTTTTGTCAATGATCCTTCAAACAAAAAATGGTCAGTAGTCCTACAAGGAAGAATCATGAATAGTAATGATGAAGACGGTGAATCATCCCTTGAAATTGATGAGACTCCATCTTTCACTACACAAATGCCTAGATTCATTGAGGACATGGATGTGGATGGTGTACATGCGACTCGTGATGATCATAATGAAGGGATATGGGAAGATACTTTAATTTGACCCCCTAGAAAGAATTTATTTGAATCTGTAAGTATGAATTGTAAGGAGTTATATGAGAAGTTTTGTTATGAGCTGACAATTCTTTGTTTTGTTTTTCTTAAATAGGTACCATGGATGATTCATCTACCAACCCCCCAACAAAGAACAAGAAAACTAGACGTGCCACGACGTTACCGGAGTTGACGTCTAGACGTGCCACGACGTTACCGGAGTTGACGTCTAGGTAAGTTGGCTGCCAGATTTAAGAGTTATGTGTCTATGCTAGCACGACACAAGGCATGAGTTATTTAAGTTGGCCCATCAAAGGAAAACAGGATCTTTTACAACGGATGAGTCAAGTTCAGTTGCTTCAAAAATTGTAAGTTAAAATTTTTATTCAAAGACCAATGCCTTAGGAAATACATTTTACAATGTTGCCTAAAGTGCACATGGTTTTGGTTATAGGATGAGTTAGTTGATCAGGCCAAACAGGGAACTTTTGTTCCACATGGACGTCAAGATATCTTGGCTGTAGCCGTTGGAAAACCTGATCCTCGTGGTCGTGTACTAGCAGCTGGTAGACGAGTGGGTCTAGTAAAGTACTTTGGACCTACTTCGCGTACTAGCTCGACTTTAGATAGTGAGAAACTAGCTACCATGAAGCAAGAGCTGAGGGAGGAGTTATCACAGGAGTTTGAAAAGAAACATGAGGAGTTAACACAAGAGTTTGAAAAGAAATACAAAGATATGATAGTCGAAGCATTGACAGAGGTATATATTACTTTGTAAATTGATTTTAGTAACTTTGTGAATAAAATTTAATTAATATATTTGATTTGCAGAAGTGGGGATCGTTTGGTGGCCCCCTCAATGAAAATATTTCTCCAAAAAATACAATTGGATCTAAGGCTAGTTGTTCACCATCCCATGTGGAAGAACCGCCCAAGAATGACTGGTTGAAAGAGTTGCATTTTTTAGCTTATGAGATGACAGAAGGTGTCAAGTTTGACTTGGACCATGAGCACCATGAACATTTCTACATTGGATACCAAGATATTGTAGAATTGGTTGAAGGTCACAAGGAACTTGAGATGAGCCATTTAGCAATATGGTGCACGTAAGTATACATTAGTATATTAGTTGTTTGTAAAAACTTATTCCAAAATATTTCAATTATAAATAGTTATAAATACTAATTGATTTGTTCTCAATATATTAGGTATTTGCATCGTGAATGTATAGCAAGGAAACTAGCGATATGTATGGATTTCTAGATCCATACAAAATTTGTGATGGTGTTGGCTACAAACAAGAGACCATCCAAACATATATCCGAATAAGTTATATGACCGTAACAAAACATGCTTTCTAGCCTGTATTTGTGTGGGGTAAAGTATCAATTGTCTAAAGTTTACTAGTGTATACATATAATTTCTTTGTTTGATTATGATTTAATTATTTTGTCCACTTTTGTAGAAAACATTGGCAACTCGCTTGTCGTCCGTCCTTCATTATACATTGTTTGGATGTGTTCACTTCACCGCCTTCCAAACAAGACCTGGTTGAAATAGTTGAGAAGTAAGTTTTCTTTTATTAATAATTTGTTGTCACAATTTTGTGATTTAATATGTTTTAGACTTATAACTTACTATTTATGATGTTTCCCACGAGCTATGGATGGATATAATAGGATGAAGGGTTTAAGAAAATCAAAACCTCAATGGTTGACACTTCAAGTAAGCATTGAATACATTAATTTTTTTTTTCATTTTATACTAGTTACTGTAAATTATATTCAGTTTTGATATTTGATATTCATTTATAGGGACCGAAACAAAATGATGGTTATTCTTGTGGCCACTATGTGATGATAAATATGATGACCATTGTCTCTGCAACTATCACTAATAATTGGAAGAAGGTATATAATTTTCAACTTTTATAGGATGATTACTAGGTAATTATTATGTTGTTGGTATTAGGTTAACCATGTGATTCATATTGAACTTTTATTTTTGTAGATGTTTAATTCGAGTCGATCGTTCACACTTGAAGTGTAACACCCCCCTTACTTTGTTTAAATATTTAATTAAAAATCAGAGTTTAAAAATTGTTTTTCTTTTAAAAGGTACATCCTCAAGGGGATGCTACGTTCACCATACATATGACTTAAAATCAGTCAACGTTACTCCTTCATTTATAAATATATTGCGTGTTACATATCACGACTTAAATGGGGAGAACCCTCGAAAATACCTGTTTAGTTTTACAACAATCCAGAACTAGTCCACTAGCACAGCGGAATGAAAATAAGTTTAACTTATCCATTACATAATCAATACATACTCCAAAATAGTTTAATACATAAGCATAAATAATACTAAGACCCAACCCCGGTGTTACTATCAGAGCTGACTCAATAAAACCCCAGAGCACAACACCATCACTCGGAATCACCTGTTTGTCGCCACGAGAGCAGGCAACAAGAAATGCTAGGGTGAGTCTCTTTACATAAATTATAACAAGTAAAATAAGCCGTATAGTAAGAACTAGCTAGCAATAGAGATTCACAGAACAAGGCATTTACCATTCACATGAGATATCACGCAAGCAACCATAACAGATTAATTGGACATTAACAAACAGCTAGGGAATGTATGATTATATGCATGTATGCAACATGCATGTGGATCCATATTCACCTCACCACCCCGTCGGGTATCTCATCACCTCCCCGGCGGTATTCCATCACCTCCCGGAAGTATTCCATCACCTCCCGAAGGGTATTCCATCACCGTTGGCGAAGCCATGCATATGATTCATGCGACTTTATGACAATGCATCACTCCACACCAAGCACACCACATCAATTATTTATTATCACATCATAAATTATCAACACCACCTCACCGATCATTTAGCATCTCTTCACCAAATATTTAGCATCACCTCACCAAGTATTTATTAATTCTCACCTAAGAACCAACACCACCCCATGGGTTTTCTCCTCACTTTAGGACCATTTTGACACACCAAAATAAATTTAAGAACTTAGGAATTCAACAAAGACAAGGTTTTGGAAGATCCCCATCGAGGCGCGCACACCGGCGCGCGAAGAGCGCGCAAGATGGCGCGCGCGGATAGACGCTCTAACTCTCAAAGTTTCGTCATCGCGAGAGAGGTGTCTTGCGCGAGGTTACGCTGAGAGGGCCTTGCAAGGCAAGATGGCGCGCAGCCTTGATCAAGCCTTGGCCTTCTTGCGCGTAAGTTTGCGCTGCGCGCTACAAGACGGCGCGCAAAGACACCATTTCGGACACAGCGCCAAGTTGCCCAAAGAATCGCGCCTCCCTCGCCACACACACACACACACGCCTTAATCCCGGCGCCAAGTTGCCCAAAGAATGGCGCCGCACAACCCCCCACACGCCCACTTTCAACAACGGTAGCCAAAATGCTAGGCATTTGGCGCCCCTTCCAACCTATACCCAACACACTTCAAAAGCCTAATTTCTTCCAAACAAATTAATTCTCACATAACCACACCAACATAGCCAATGAATTATTAATGCTAATTATCATATTTACTTGTTCATGCTCACATGACCAAATCATCAAACATACACTATGCATATATCACAACTCATGTTTCCAAAACAACAATCAACATGCTATAACCAAATTCAAGCATTTAAACATCAGTCATACAATCAACATACAATCAACATACAATCAACACAATCACTCCTAGAGCTATCCTCACTATAATACACATCCTACAAGCTATAAAAGATGTATGGAGAATCCCCTAACCTTTGCAAATTGAAGAACTAAGCCAAAACTCCAAGTAATCACCAAGAAACACCAAAACACAAGCTTTCCTCCTCCTTTTCTCCTTCAAAACCGACGCCTCTCTTCCTTTCTCCTTCTTAACACCTTAATCTACCCAAACAACAACAAAACTAGCATTAACTCATCTATTGAGCTTTCCTTTCTCAATATCAAACTCCAATTTCACAAAAACCCCATTTTTCCTCTATTTGAGCAAAAATGGTGAAACAATTTAAAGTAGAAATTAGAGGTTGATATTTACCTTAATGGAAAGAGGAAGAAAAATGGAAGAGGAAGAACCAAAAAGCCCTTTACTTTGAGCAACAATGGAGAAAACCCTCACTCATCTTCTTCCTCCTCTTCCAAGCCTCACTCTCAGATTCCCTCCTCTCTCAATTTCCGTCACCCTTCTCTCTTTCAATTCTCCTTTCTTTTCTTCTTTTAATTATACACTTAAATGGGCCAAAGGCCTAATTCTCATTTGGCCCTTTTTATTCACACCCCCCTCCAATTACTTCCACCTCTCCCTAACTATTTAAACAACTCCTAATTAAATAAAACTCTACCAATTAATTAATTCTAATAATCCTCCACAACTTAATTAATCCACTTAATTACTTTCACCACTACTCATTTAATTACACACCTCCTCCATTTAATTAATTCCTCCACCCCTTAATTACTTAAACACCTCCCAAATAAAATAAAACTCCAACTTAATAAATTCTAATATTTTTCCACAACCTAACTCCCTTTAATTAATTAAATAATCAACTAATTATTTTTGGGGCGTTACAACTCTCCCCCACTTGGAATATTTTCGTCCTCGAAAATACTCACGAAGCAATACCCAACATTCTTCACACCTCTAACCGTACTTATCATAATCTATCGTACACTAAGGTAACAAAACACACACCTTTTCTACACTCTTATCCTTAGCAGATATTCTAACCTGTAGGATATCCCGATCCTACTTGACTACTCAAATACCATCTGTTCTGATGCAGTAACACTATATCTTCAACTACGATTTGCGATTAGCTTACCCTCTTTAAGTTTCCAATCTCTGGTGCTCACTTCCGAACTCAACCTCCTAATCTAAACTATCTCATTCATCTAATTAACCTACTCGTGGTCATTACTAATAGTTCCTCCTCGAGTCCCATAACAACCGCACTCCGGTGCTTAGCAATAATTCTAAACCATGTTAACATCAAACGGCATCTCGGCACACTCACTCGGGGTCTCGGCATCTGTACTTAGGTGTACGCACACTACAAAGAATTACTCCTCGCCACTCACCTTGGTTACACTACACTTGAGCACATCACTCTTAAACACGACATCTCATCAATACTAGTTTAGGCTTCCATACATTACACCCACTCCTTTACGCTTCAGTTAGATACATCACACTATACTTCGACAACTTCAATATTTCGACCCTTCCACTCTAACTTAGAAAATACACTTAGACATTACTCATTTCAACAACTCTATACTTCAACTTACCTACGTTTCACCAACACTAACTTCGACTTACACCGTTACCTCAATATCTCCATAATCGTACCATACTAGATTTCGATATACTTAATTGCACATACCTACTACTAGATTCGACAATATATATCCTTCGACAGACATACTCTTCACTTAGATACTTACATCTATTTCAACAACTCTGCTCCTCTACTATGCTTAGTTAACACCACACTTCGATACCTATACACTTTGACACTCACTCATCAATCACCTTTGTATTTATAAAGACGGCAATGAACCGCACCCTTTTATCTATAAAGACGGCCGAAGATTTTGTTCAAAACTAGCAACATTAAATTGCGAACCGGCAACTTACTAAATAACAAAACAACATACAATTTAAGTCACCACACACAACATTTTCTCGATTTCATTTACTATCTAACCACACAATTCAAGTAACACTTTGAACATGTATCAAAATTTCTAACGAAAATTCGGCAGAGTTTCCTCTGAAATATGGACATCCCAAAAATGACTTTTACCTGTATAACCAGTCCAGACATCAATTTTTGTTCAGAAATCATTAATTCGTGCACGTATACAAAATTCACGAAATTCCAATTTTCGAAAACCGTTCAAACCTAACATAGCAAGCATTATCGGAATTAAACAAACAAATATTCATTAGAAACCTTAGAGTGTCTAGTTTCCAATGGAACAGAAATCATTTTCAATCGGATATTCTAACACATGGTTTACATACAACTAAAGCATAATTTCATCAATTCACTCAAGCACAATCGAGTTACAAAGTCACAAACCAAAACATGCTCAAAAACCGTAAAATTTCCGATTTTGTGAAATTTGCACTTTCTCCATAACTAAACTTCCCATCACAGTAAATAAACACATGACAACACATAAACACACAAACACATTTTAAAATTCTCTAAACGTGAGTAAAACTCACCTTTTAGTTTCAAAAGATTTTATCTCGTCAAACCATGAAATTATTTTAAGACCTCGTCATTTTCAAAATTTAGTTTCCGACATAACTCAGAAGTTAGAAAAGTCAATCATTTCATTTCTGCCAAAAAGGAGACTATACGCGAATCCTAACCTTACTTGTTATAACCAAGCACCGCATTTCATTTCAGTACATAACTTCAAAACAATTTAGCGCAAATCAAAATTAAACTCATGTGCATTACGAAAAACAATCAACCTATAGCAAATCACAATCAAGGGTAACAATATTCACAAGCAATCCTTCAAATTTTGTCTATCCACTACTCTTAGGCTTATTCACAACTCACTTCATCATCTACACCCAGTCACTTCACCTTTGACTATTACACTTAGGCACTCTACACCTAAGCACTCCCTAACCTCGGCCATTACACTACACAACAACTCGGTACACTCTTTTGGCACCTCGGTTCTCTACACTACGTCACGGTAAGCTTCACTACACTTACTATTCAAACATACCTAAACATCGGTACTACACACTATGATCATACTTAAGCCAACTACTAAACGCTTCCCCTACACAACTAGTCCAACACTCATTAAGAATTTCAAGGAGGTTACAACATCCTTAGGCATACTTAACCTACACCTTTACTTTGTACCAAAACTCTATTTTCAGGTCACCAAAGTCTCACTAGATTATCCAAACACCATTAATTTATCGCTAGGGGACTACGCCATATCAATCATTTAAGTACTAATGCTCCTATCTTATGTCAATCCATATCCAACCCACAAACAATGCCTTCCTCAGCTCGGCATTCCTACTCTTCGTACCGAATTTTTACCCATCTAATCCTCAAAGTTACACACTATCATCTAGATCCTAGATAGGTACTCCCTCGACTACCATACTTTTTAAAGACGATTTCCCTACCTTAGGCTCTCCAGAAAACATATTTCTAAACTCTTCCAAAAAGGCATGCTCTATTTTCTTTGTACGAACTTCAAATCCAAAGTGTCAATCCTTATTTTGACATCTCTCCAAATCAAACTCAACCTTCCATAAGGCCCTATTTATCTAAAAATTAATAGTCAATCAACTTGCACACACCACTCAATCAATCAAGATGAAATTAGTATATATTCAAAATTTATAATAGTTACGAGTTATTGTCACCTCTTTCATTGGGAATGAGTTATCGGGTGATCACCCCTCCTACTCACGCATCCAACTAATTAAGGTCACGAAACTACGCTCTTTTCAAAATTCACACCTTTCACATTGAAGGGCCTTTTAACACATCCAGTACGAAGCGTCGTCACGATTCCTACTCCGTGGGCGTCCGTTAAAATGCTCTCCTAATCACACATACCTCACTCAATACAATCCAACAATCCACAAGCAACTACAAGCAATGTTACTATCAACAAATGCAAAACAACCAAACAAAATCTCTAACAAAGTCTCTGTTGGAGATCAACAAGGGATCTCTCGAGACACTACGATCGACAAACTTGGCGGACGGACCGAATCCGCTCTGATACCACTTGTAACACCCCCTTTACTTTGTTTAAATATTTAATTAAAAATCGAGTTTAAAAATTGTTTTTCTTTTAAAAGGTACATCCTCGAGGATGCTACGTTCACCATACATATGACTTAAAATCGATCAACGTTACTCCTTCATTTATAAATATATTGCGTGTTACATATCACGACTTAAATGGGGAGAACCCTCGAAAATACTGCTTAGTTTTACAACAATCCGAACTAGTCCACTAGCACACAATGAATGAAAATAAGTTTAACTTATCCATTACATAATCAATACATACTCCAAAATAGTTTAATACATAAGCATAAATAATACTAAGACCCAACCCCGGTGTTACTATCAGAGCTGACTCAATAAAACCCCAGAGCACAGCACCATCACTCGGAATCACCTGTTTGTCGCCACGAGAGCAGGCAACAAGAAATGCTAGGGTGAGTCTCTTTACATAAATTATAACAAGTAAAATAAGCCGTATAGTAAGAACTAGCTAGCAATAGAGATTCACAGAACAAGGCATTTACCATTCACATGAGATATCACGCAAGCAACCATAACAGATTAATTGGACATTAACAAACAAATAGGAATGTATGATTATATGCATGTATGCAACATGCATGTGGATCCATATTCACCTCACCACCCCGTCGGGTATCTCATCACCTCCCCGAAGGGTATTCCATCACCTCCCCGAAGGGTATTCCATCACCTCCCCGAAGGGTATTCCATCACCTGTTGGCCGAAGCCATGCATATGATTCATGCGACTTTATGACAATGCATCACTCCACACCAAGCACACCACATCAATTATTTATTATCACATCATAAATTATCAACACCACCTCACCGATCATTTAGCATCTCTTCACCAAATATTTAGCATCACCTCACCAAGTATTTATTAATTCTCACCTAAGAACCAACACCACCCCATAGGGGTTTTCTCCTCACTTTAGGACCATTTTGACACACCAAAATAAATTTAAGAACTTAGGAATTCAACAGCACAAGGTTTTGGAAGATCCCCACTGGAGGCGCGCACACTGGCGCGCAGAAGAGAGGCGCGCAAGATGGCGCGCGGATAGGACGCTCTAACTCTCAAAGTTTCTGTCCTTCTGTGAGAGGTGTGCGCGCGAGGTTACGCTGCCCAGCAGGGGACTTGCGCGCAAGATGGCGCGCGCAGCTTGATCAAGCCTTGGCCTTCTTGCGCGTAAGTTTGCGCTGCAAGCAAAGATGGCGCGCAAAAGACACCATTTCGACACCACGCGCCAAGTTGCCCGGCAAGAATCGCGCCTCCCCGCCACACACACACACACACAGTCTTAATCCCGGTGCGCCAAGTTGCCCGGCAAGAATCGCGCCCGCACAACCCCACACGCCCCAATTTCAAGCAACCAGCGCCAAAATGCTAGGCATTTGGCGCCCCTTCCAACCTATACCCAACACACTTCAAAAGCCTAATTTCTTCCAAACAAATTAATTCTCACATAACCACACCAACATAGCCAATGAATTATTAATGCTAATTATCATATTTACTTGTTCATGCTCACATGACCAAATCATCAAACATACACTATGCATATATCACAACTCATGTTTCCAAAACAACAATCAACATGCTATAACCAAATTCAAGCATTTAAACACCAGTCATACAATCAACATACAATCAACATACAATCAACACAATCACTCCTAGAGCTATCCTCACTATAATACACATCCTACAAGCTATAAAAGATGTATGGAGAATCCCCTAACCTTTGCAAATTGAAGAACTAAGCCAAAACTCCAAGTAATCACCAAGAAACACCAAAACACAAGCTTTCCTCCTCCTTTTCTCCTTCAAAACCGACGCCTCTCTTCCTTTCTCCTTCTTAACACCTTAATCTACCCAAACAACAACAAAACTAGCATTAACTCATCTATTGAGCTTTCCTTTCTCAATATCAAACTCCATTTCACAAAAACCCCATTTTTCCTCTATTTGAGCAAAAATGGTGAAACAATTAAAGTAGAAATTAGAGGTTGATATTTACCTTAATGGAAAGAGGAAGAAAAATGGAAGAGGAAGAACCAAAAAGCCCTTTACTTTGAGCAACAATGGAGAAAACCCTCACTCATCTTCTTCCTCCTCTTCCAAGCCTCACTCTCAGGATTCCCTCCTCTCTCAATTTCCGTCACCTTCTCTTTCAATTCTCCTTTCTTTTCTTCTTTTAATTATACACTTAAATGGGCCAAAGGCCTAATTCTCATTTGGCCCTTTTTATTCACACCCCCCTCCAATTACTTCCACCTCTCCCTAACTATTTAAACAACTCCTAATTAAATAAAACTCTACCAATTAATTAATTCTAATAATCCTCCACAACTTAATTAATCCACTTAATTACTTTCACCACTACTCATTTAATTACACACCTCCTCCATTTAATTAATTCCTCCACCCCTTAATTACTTAAACACCTCCCAAATAAAATAAAACTCCAACTTAATAAATTCTAATATTTTTCCACAACCTAACTCCCTTTAATTAATTAAATAATCAACTAATTATTTTTGGGGCGTTACATGAAGAGTTGACGCATGTTAGACAAGTTTGGGCGGAGTTCTTTATAAAGTTGTATGAAGAGCGTAAACCAACTTCAAAGGAAGAACGAAGAAAACAACTTAAGTGATGTTCGATCATTTGTCTTTAATCTTATTGTTGGTTTTCTTGTGGTATTTGGAGCTTAATAGAAGCATATAGTTGTGCTGTAAATTCAGGTGATGGTTGATTTTCTTTATAAAGTTGTATGAATGTTGAATTGGTAGTGATAAATTTTTGGAGCAAAATATAGTAATTTTGTAATTCTATATAGAATGTTTGTTGCTAGTTTAATGAATTTGATACCTAGTGGAACCAAATATATATATATATATATATATATATATATATATATATATATATATATATATATATATATCCAGGGGAATGACCAAAAGGCAAAAAAAAAAAAAAAAAAAACTTTGAAGTCAGGCGGGTACAACCCTGACTTTATAATGTAAACACATTTAAAGTCAAGCGACAAAAAGTCTGACTTAAGAATAACTTTAAAGTCACACTTTGGCTTGACTTTAAAAGTCATTCCATATAACGATTTTATTACTTTTGAAGTCAAGCAATGTTGGTCCGACTTTAAAAAAACATATGAAGTCGCGCTTTAAGCTTGACTTTAAAGCTCCCGACATACGAAGTCGCCTTAATAGAAGTCACGCGGGCGCGTGACTTTAAAAAGCCAATTTGCGTGACTTTAAATCCCTTTTCTGCACTAGTGTAGATCGATTCATCGGTGAAAGGGTGTTGCTGTTTACGGATTTTGAGGTTCGGTGCTTGAATGTTTAATATTATTTTGTCTTAGTTTCTGAATTCATCTCTATCAATTTCGTTTTCACTCTTAATTGTTGTAATTTCGATTTTCGTGTTACGCTTGATTTACACGTATTCGATTTTTGCAAAACGCGATTCATTTGTGTATGCGCTTGCTTGTATGCAATTTGTTTCAGTAACTTTTGATTATTTGAATTATTTGATTGCTTAAATTATTTGATTCAAATAGAAATTGATAGAGAGGATTGATATCGATTCTGTTATGATATTGGTTATGCTTTAAGCGGCGCTTGTCCACTTTCGTGACCGATTGAACAAGCTGTTTTGACGCTTGCTTTAAAACAGTGAATTCTTATAAACTAATTGACGCTTGTTTTTGTTAGTTTATATCAATCAAGTTTCAGAATTCCTTATAGACATTATCCTTTTGAACCTATGATGAATCCAAGAAGCACACCCCAAAACCGGTGAATTGATTGTTCTCGTGAATTGATTTTCTTTATAAACTGAATTTGTTTTCCATAAAAACCACATTTTTATTGTTAACTTTGTTCTTGATTTTGGTAATTTCAGAATTAGAGGTCCTCGTGAGACGACCAAGGTCTCTTACCTTGATATTATATTTTAAATTCTTTTTAATTATTTTGACCCGCGTACGACCGCTGATCAGTGAAAAGAAAGCAAGCATAAACCCTAGCTCCTAAGGTTCAAAACCGAAACCCCTACACCCCTAAATCAAACCAAAGCTCAACTTGCAAGTTATGATATGAACAAGAAGATGCATATAATATGTGAAAATTCCTTATTCATGGAAAAGTGAAAAAATGAGTGTGAAAATGCAAAACATATATATGATTAAAACACAAGAACACTCTCATCAAGGCCAAGGGTTCACTTCAAACACCCAAGAACAACTTGAAGGAAACCTCCAAGCAAATCTTCAAACCACAAGCTTTTGATGATGCAAATATGAACTAGAGTAGGAGAATATGGAAATGTATGGAGTAGTAATAGATTTTGAGATGAAAAAGAAGAAGGAAATCAAAGAAAATAATGGAGGAGGTGGGGGGAAAGGCTACGGCCAAGAGAGGAGAAGGAGAGGAGAGGTTGGTTGCTAGGGTAAAAAATGAGAGTGTCCTCCTCTTTGTCTCTAATTTTTGGGTTTTATATGGCGTGCAAACTTAAGGGTATTTAAGACAATGTGCTTCTTGCAAACCAATAGGATTTGAGATAAAATTTGAATCAATGGTCAAGATGCAATGTCACATGGATTAAGGGCAATTAAAAAGCACAAAGTGAGGAGAGAGAGGGGCTGAATGCGCAGCATAAGGAGGGTGGTGAAGGATAAGTTCATTTACAAAATTGTATTTTTCCATGAAGCTTATTACACAAGTGCCATTTTAATTCAAATGAAGGGTAAGGATTGCACTCAAAACTTGAATGGAAGGCCAAGATTTAAACACAATTTGCAAACAATAAAAATAAAATCAAAATTGAGTGGATTGGGGCTGAAGTATGTGCAGCTAGTGGAGGGAGAGTGAGTGGAATTGCAAATTTTACTATTGAACTATACTTGACCTTTCAAAATTCAAAAGAATATGGATTATTCCCTTCTAGATAATTCTTCTAAATTCATGCCATTTTGGGCCATGTCCCATGATTCAATGATTGGGCTCTGAATTTTATGACCTCACCTGTAACGCCCCAAATTTTATTAGAAATTATTTGGAGTTGATTTGAGAGGGTAGTGGACCAAATTGGAGAGTTTTTGACATAGGGACCATGTTGAGAAGGACTAAAATTGATGTTATAAATACTTAATATAAGATGATGATTACTATTATTATTATTATTATTAATATTATTATTGTTATTATTAAAAGCAAGTTTCTAGGGAAAACCAAAGTGGTTATAGGAGGGAGGAAAAGTAGGAGGAAAAGTAGGAGGAAAAGTAGCATATGGTTGGGAATTAAAAATCAAATTAAAAAGGGTTAGAGTGTTGATGTTCATTTAAAAGGAATCAAAAATAGAAAGAGAGAGAGAGAAATTAATGAATTGAGGAATTGTTGATTGTGCTGGATGAACCGTTAGAGATGTTTTGATGATTGATTTGGTGATGAAAACGTGTTTTTGGTGTTGTTGAATCTGAATTTTCTGCACATTTCGTTGTTGCTGCGTCAATTGCGCCTCAGGTGCGCTCCAGCCACGCTCCAGGCGCAAGTGCGCTGCACTGTGGCCTGATGTCCCTGCCCAATCGCGCCCCAGCCGCGCCCGACTCGCGCTCCGAGCGCGAGTCACTATTTTTCACTGTTTTCTCACTGTTTTCCTTAAAGTGCTGTCACATTTTTGAAAAATTGATATCTTGCGAACCGGGAACCCGATTGAGGTGTTCTAAGATGCGTTGGAAAGCTTATTCAGAGGCCTAACTGAATATTCTATTTTTAAGGCAAAATAAACTGTTTTGTGTTGCCGATGATACAAATTAAAATGCGATGTTTTCCAACTTCCTCAGCTTTAAATGGGATGTCTTCTGACTTAAAACGAGATGTTTTTCTGCAAATAAATTGTGATGCTTTCCACTCTTTAAAGATGATATTTTCTAAGCATGAAGACGAGAGGATTTTCTAAACTAAACGAGATGTCTCCAAACTAAATGTGAGGTTTTCTAAGGCTAAGTGTGGCTTTAATCTCGATCTTAAGGGTGATGTACTTAACTTTTAAATGATGAAGTGTATGATGATGGTGTGATGGTTGTGATGATAATGATGACGTTCATGATGATGATACAATTGCGACGATGATGATGATGTTTATGAGGATGATATAAAAAGCGATGACAATGACATTTTGGGGCGGTTATGGCCAAAAGCGACGTTGGGGAAAGTTGTGTTGTGATGTGTAATTGTTGATTTCTGTTGATTGATTTGATGAGTGATGCATAGGGTCTCATACATGTCATACTGCATTTGGCGACGATATGGGCTGCGGCCGGAGCTATGCTCAAAGCGACGATAAGCGACGATTGTATTTTGCGACGATGGTACCTCATGCATATGCCCGGCGACGTGGGTTTCATTTTCATATAGGTGCATTTAAATGATGTAGTTGTTTGTGATGTGTTTTTGATGTTGGTTGCCGATGTTGTTCTGTGATGGTTGTAATGCGACGTTAAGTGTGCTGTGGTAGTTATAGATATTGTCCTCTAATATATTGATTATTATTTATGCTCTTATGTTGTTTGAAGACTCACCCTTTCTGCTTGGAATGTTGCTCTATTATGGCAACGCTGCAGGTAACCACGAGTGAAGGTTCTGCTGCCTTCTTTAGTAGCTGTTGGGGGGGTTGTCGAGTCGCTCTCTGATACTGTAGCACCTAGGGGGCGTAGTCGGATTTGTTAATGAGCCAATTAACTGTATGAATTATTTATTTTGATGATTATGAGACGTGTTTGAGTGGACTAGTGAGTCATCGTTTATTTCCGCTGTGATAAGATTATTTTGAAATTTAAGTTTTAGGACGATTGCGTTGTTGCACAAACTTTGATGGTGCAGACGATGAGTTTTTGCTTATGACGATGTGACATTTCCTTTCTACCAAATAAATTTATATTTTTGAGAATGAAATTACTCTGATAATGACGTGTAAATTAAGGGGTAGAATAGGGGTGTTACATTAGTGGTATCGAGCGCGATTTGTCCAATCCTAAGTTATCGAGTTGTCGAGTCTATTAACCCTCGAGTCTTGGTACTCGTTCTAAGGTAAATTATGTTGTTGTTGTTTATTGCTGTCGAATGTTGTGAACGTCTAGGTCTTGTGTTGTCTGCTATGATTGATCTTGTATTGCCTGGTGTGTTCTCTGTGTCCCTTGTCGATCTTCGACAAAGACTTTGTTATGAATTTTTGTTTGCCGTTGGATGGGGTAATTGTAATATTGGGTATGAACTGGTTAGAGCATAACCATGTTCCTATTAGTTAAATTTTCGAGGACGAAAATATTCTAAGTGGGGGAGAGTTGTAACGCCCCAAATTTTATTAGAAATTATTTGGAGTTGATTTGATAGGGTAGTGGACCAAATTGGAGAGTTTTTGACATAGGGACCATGTTGAGAAGGACTAAAATTGATGTTATAAATACTTAATATAAGATGATGATTATTATTATTATTATTATTATTATTATTATTATTATTATTAATATTATTATTGTTATTATTAAAAGCAAGTTTCTAGGGATTACCAAAGTGGTTATAGGAGAGAGGAAAAGTAGGAGGAAAAGTAGCATATGGTTGGGAATTAAAAATCAAATTAAAAAGGGTTAGAGTGTTGATGTTCATTTAAAAGGAATCAAAAATAGAAAGAGAGAGAGAGAATGAGGAGAAGGAGTTGGCGCAAAGGGAAGGGAGAGAAAGAGAAGAGGAGATCGTCGTGTTGTCAGTAGTTACTGTCGGTGCTCTCATACACGCCTTCTACGAGCTTACGTATTCGAGGTAAGGGGAGTCTCGCATTATAAGGGTTTATATAATGGTCAGTATATGGGAGGGTAGTCCTATGACACCTAGGAGGTATTAGTTATTATGTTTAATTATTTTGTTGAATTTTTGGTGTTGTTGTGAGTTTAAGATGAGTTGTGATGCTTGTTGTCGAGGATTTATTGATGTTTCTTTGTTGATGATTCGTTAATGTTTGTTGTTTAATGAGTGGTTGAAGAATTGAATGATTTATGGATGAATTTGATGAATTGTGAAGAATCGAGATGAATTGGATAAATTGTGAAGTGTTAAGAGAAATTAATGAATTGAGGAATTGTTGATTGTGCTGGATGAACCGTTAGAGATGTTTTGATGATTGATTTGGTGATGAAAACGTGTTTTGGTGTTGTTGAATCTGAATTTTCTCGCACATTTCGCTGTTGCTGCGTCAATTGCGCCTCAGTGCGCTCAGCCACGCTCCAGCGCAAGTGCGCTGCACCGTGGCTCGATGTCCTCGCCATCATCGCGCTCGACTCGCGCTCCGAGCGCGAGTCACTATTTTTCACTGTTTTCCTTAAAGTGCTGTCACGTTTTTGAAAAATTGATATCTTGCGAACCGGGAACCCGATTGAGGTTTTCTAAGATGCGTTGGAAAGCTTATTCAGAGGCCTAACTGAATATTCTATTTTTAAGGCAAAATAAACTGTTTTGTGTTGCCGATGATACAAATTAAAATGCGATGTTTTCCAACTTCCTCAGCTTTAAATGGGATGTCTTCTGACTTAAAGCGAGATGTTTTTCTGCAAATAAATTGTGATGCTTTCCACTCTTTAAAGGTGATATTTTCTAAGCATGAAGACGAGAGGATTTTCTAAACTAAACGAGATGTCTTCCAAACTAAATGTGAGGTTTTCTAAGGCTAAGTGTGGCGTTAATCTCGATCTTAAGGGTGATGTACTTAACTTTTAAATGATGAAGTGTATGATGATGGTGTGATGGTTGTGATGATAATGATGACGTTCATGATGATGATACAATTGCGACGATGATGATGATGTTTATGAGGATGATATAAAAAGCGATGACAATGACATTTTGGGGCGGTTATGGCCAAAAGCGACGTTGGGAAGTTGTGTTGTGATGTGTAATTGTTGATTTCTGTTGATTGATTTGATGAGTGATGCATAGGGTCTCATACATGTCATACTACATTTGGCTACGATATGGGCTGCGGCCGGAGCTATGCTCAAAGCGGCGATGTTTACGATTGTATTTTCGCGACGATGGTACCTCATGCATATGCCCGACGACGTGGGTTGCATTTTCATATAGGTGCATTTAAATTATGTAGTTGTTTGTGATGTGTTTTTGATGTTGGTTGCCGATGTTGTTCTGTGATGGTTGTAATGCGACGTTAAGTGTGTTGTGGTAGTTATAGATATAGTCCTCTAATATATTGATTATTATTTATGCTCTTATGTTGTTTGAAGACTCACCCTTTCTGCTTGGAATGTTGCTCTATTGTGGCAACGTTGCAGGTAACCACGAGTGAAGGTTCTGCTTTGCGCTTCTTTTTAGTAGTCATTGGGGGTTGTCGAGTCGCTTTCTGATCTTCAGTAGCACCTGTGGGCGTAGTCGATTTGTTAATGAGCCAATTAACTGTATGAATTATTTATTTTGATGATTATGAGACGTGTTTGAGTGGACTAGTGAGTCATCGTTTATTTCCACTGTAATAAGATTACTTTGAAATTTAAGTTTTATGACGATTGTGTTGTTGCACAAACTTTGATGGTGCAGACGATGAGTTTTTGCTTATGACGATGTGACATTTCCTTTCTACCAAATAAATTTATATTTTTGAGAATGAAATTACTCTGATAATGACGTGTAAATTAAGGGGTAGAAAAGTTACATCACCAATCCCAAAATTGATTTGTTTACCCCACCTCAAAGGAAATGACCATTTTACCCTTCTAACCAAAAAATTGATTTTTATGCCAAAAGGTTTAATATTTATGCGCAAAAACAATCACAATTAGGCACAAATACTCCGCAAATAAATCATTGATGATCATTCAGTGATTTGGGACGAAAGACCGTTTTTATTGTGAAATGACCAAAATGCCCTTTCACCCTAAAAATCCTAGTTCTTTGCCCGAAGCACATTTTCACTTCAAAAATGACTTTTCACCCTAGGAGTGACCTCTAATACCTTGAAATGCATGTTGAATGGCTTTTCCTGAGGAACTGTCCCTTATTTGCGAAATGACCAAAATACCCTTTTGCACTGAAAAACCCTAGTTTGCCCAAAAGTGCATTCCAACTCCAAAAATGATTTTAGAAGCTTTAAAATGACTTTTAGAAGCCTAAATGCAATGCATGATGCTTTTTTTTTTATTTATTTATTTTTTGGGAAATTAGGATTTTGACCTAAAATTTGGACAAAATTTGGGTATGATAATTTGCCTCTTTATCTAGATTTTAACAAGGAATATGAATTGGCCAAACATATTCCGAGGCAAAGTAGAGATAAAGAATTCAGAAATTATACTCGATTTTGTGCGCTTAGATGCCAACCCCAAAGTGTAAGCAGGAAAGAATAAAGCGGTAAAGAAAACAGTAAAGAAGGTAATAAAGAAATGCAGTAAAGGAGGAGCACTTGCGGCTCTGAAGGAACACTTGGGCTCTGAAGGTGGCCTATTCGAGCGGCTTAAGGTTCAATATCAAGTTGAGGGACTGATACATTTTACCTTGATGGACTTACGCTATGCTTTATAATTGACACGACTAGTCCGAAGGACACGGTCCAGGGGCGATCTGTCACACTCCGTGATGACTTGGCGAAGTGAAGGACACGAGGTCTGAGGGGTCGATCTGTAATGCTCTGTGATGACTTGGCGAGATGAAGGTCGAGTTCAAAGTCGCTGTTTGGACTGTTGATTTGAACTAAACTGAAGGACCCTAGGGTCTGATGATTCGTCGGTGCTCGATAACGACGGGATCTGAAGGGACGCATTGATCCTGAAGGGACGCGTGGATCCTGATGAGATTCGCAAATCCTATTGCTTGACTGATTGAGACGGCTGACGCTGGTGTACTGGTTTGAGGGCGTCTGCTCGGGCTAGCGGACTTTTCTTCAACTTTATCTAATACTGTGTGCCTGCACATGTTAGCAGATACAAATGCATGGTGCATGGGATGTGAATGCATGTTATGTAAGGGTGTGTTATGCAGGAGCATGTTATGCGAGTGCATGCAATGCTATGATTTTGGTGTGATGATGAATGCAATGAGACGCTGTTCTTGATTTTCTTTGGTCAGCTTTCTTTTTTCCTGACCGTTTGTGTTTTTTTTATTTGATCCTTTTCTGACCAGCTTTCTTTTTTCTGGTCGTCTGTTTTTTTGCTTTTTGACAAAGGCTTATTCTTTTAATGGTTCAACCGTCTCCCGATACTCCCGCACAAGACCGAGAGGCCGATGGAAACCTAGGGGCTCATGGATCGAATGCAAGTTTGCTTTCTCGGTTCGCCATATCCGAATGGTTTGTGAGTGCAATCCTCTTTGTAAGATTAATTTTCTTTGGGAAATTGCTTATTTCATGTGACTCTTAAAGATTTCGCAATGATTTGTAATGCTCTATGATGTATGCACATGTTTTAGAATTCAAGATCACTCATCATCATAAAACGTCTATTTTGAGCAGAAAAAGCAGAAATAACAACAAACAGACATGAGAAGGTTGAGCTTTATTGATGTAAAAGCCAATCGTACAGAATGTTACGACGACTGTTCGATACATTTGAAAGTTTTAAACTACAAAAAGACACGAAGAACAAAAGAGAAAAGCTAATTTCTGACTGTCCATCTCTGTGGGGCAGTGCCGACATTTGTGTCCTTGACTTTGATCATTCCCTCATTCAAGTCTTCAGGGGAGTTGTATGCCTTTCTTTACTTTTCATGCTCAAGTTTTCTGACCCTAATTTTTGACTGGATCACCCTTTGCGGATTTTCAATCCACCGGGTCGCTCTGATTTTGCCTAGGCCGCCCTTTCGGGTTTTCAACCTAGCGAGCTAATTCTTACTTGGCTCATCTTTCTCTTTTTTCACTTATTTCTTTCGGGCATAATACTTCTTCACTTGATCGGAATTGACCGGTTTCAGATCTTCGCCCCATGTTGGTGAGTATCGGTGCTCCTCCTAAAAGGCTTTCTTGACCACGTGCGGTCCGTCATAGGTGGCGCCCACTTCCCACGGGGATCACTCAATAGGCGAGAATCTTCTTGAGTACTAGATCTCCTCATTGAACTCTCGGGACGCACCCTCTTGTCGGCGGTTTCATCCTCTCACGATACAATTGCCCATGTCACAAAGTGCAATTCTCTTCTCCTCAAGGAGATTTAGCTGATCCAAACGAGCCTGTATCCACTCTGCTTCTTCCAACTTGGTTTCCATTAGTACCCGCAGGGAGGGTATTTCGACTTCAATGGGAAGCACTGCTTCTGACCCGTATACCCGAGAGAAAGGGGTTGCCCCGGCTGAAGTGCGTACTGAAGTACGGTAGCCATGCAAAGCAAAGAGAAGCATCTCATGCCAATCCTTGTAGATTACCACCATCTTTTGCACAATCTTTTTGATGTTTTTGTTGGCTGCTTCAACTGCCCCATTCATCTTGGGACGGTACGGGGATGAATTGTGATGCTGAATCTTGAACTCGGCGCACAGGCCCTTCATCATTCTGCTATTCAAGTTGCTGCCATTATCAGTGATGATCTTGTCGGGAATACCGTAACGGCAGATCAGATCTTTCTTGACAAACTTGGCAACCACTGAACTGGTTATGTGTTCGCGTTTGTGTAATAGAATGATTTTCCGCAATTAGAGTGCAAGTATACACATCGTACAAGTAATAAAGTGGATTTAAGTAAGAGATCGTTCCCACGAGGATTGGTTTGCTTTTCAAAGTTCAAGATCAAAGCACAAGAGAATTAAGTAACAAATCGGCAATAAGAGTTGTTTTTAAAGCTAAAGATGTGATTAAAACAAGTAAACAAATGTTGGTTGTGAGTATGGATGAGAGGTGAGCTGAGTTGTTGTATGCAAAATAAATCCTTTCTAGTCAGACGTTACAACGCCTACACGTTATAACGCATAAATGCTATATTGTATAGACGTGGCCCGCCTCGACGTCTGTTGCAAAAGAGCTATGCTTTTCAGCACAAAACGTCAGAGTTTCAAGTATAAGAGGTCCTATGTCTAGGTTCTAAATAGGCCCACTCCTGTATTTTAAGCACCCACAGCAATGTTCTATGAACTATTTATCCGTTCTATGTCTAGACTTAGATAAAAATGCCTAAATGTCTTTAGTGCACCGCTCGCTCATATAAATCTTTGATTTCTTTTCATAGACCATGTCCTGTACCTATGAATCTACCTATTTCAAGAGGCCAACCTCAAAACAAGTTTGGAAATATTTTCACACAAAGATTTAAAACATGCACGCCAATACTTTATAACATTTGACTAGAAATTCATTATAAGCAAAACAACAACTCAACTACAAAGTGCTTAGCTCATGTTGAGCATCTTTACGAGAATGAAGTGGATTTAGAATCCAAATACCATACATTACGTAAAAGAAACTAAGTGCACAAGATGCAACTAAGTAGCTCTTCAAAGATGTATGTTGTATAGACGCTACAACGTCCGAGCTTTACAACAACGCAGAAAATAAAACTAAGTTCAGACCAGTAAATACAGAAGTCTGTTTCCAGATCTTCTTTACAAAACTAATTCTGAGTTTAATGGGGGATGGAGATGAAGTGTTTCTGAAGATGTATGGAAGAGATGATGATCGTGATCGTGGTTGGTGATGCCTTGAGAGAGAGCCGAGCCTTCATTAAATAGCCACCTTGCTTACGCCGCGTCGCGATGTCACTTGCCCACCTACCGATCTGCTTCTTCCCGACAATCGCTCGATTACTACAGTGTTCTTTGCACTTCAGTTCATGGGGAATAGAAAGATCTTCTGACTTTATATCTTTGACTATCATTGCTTAGCGCGCCAAAATTGAGATCTTTCACCCTTTCTCTGCTGCACTTCGATGAGGCGTGGTGAGGGGCGTGGTAACGTTCAACACTGAATTTCTGCACAAGCACAAAAAGCATCAAAACGCTCTCAAGGGCACCACTTGGTGCCTAACTGCATAGATTTATCCAATTAAACTCTTATTCACTTAAAACTCAGAAATCATTGTAAAACTAATTAATTAAACCTTGTATTGCTAGAGAACTTGCATGATTTATTCGTGAGTGAGTATAAATAACTCATATAAATATGAGTTATCACACCCCAAACTTAAATCATTGCTTGTCCTCAAGCAATCAAGACAACAAAAACAACTACATGAAATCAACTACACTAGCAGTTCTGCTTTCTACTCAACCAACAGATCAAAATTCACTCTCGAGGGTTATTTCTTCACACACTCACACGCACCAATGCATAATTGAATTCCAGTTCATTAAAGCTCAAAGTGAGTGTGTGACCTCTATATAATTCTTCCTCTAGCTAGTTCGAAACTACCTTAGCTATTGAGAGAGTGGTTTCCAAATGGTGACAAAGAAAACATCTTTCAAAACAGAGAATAGACTAACACTTTCACATAAGAAATAGGGATTCAATTAAAGCATGACAAAGGGTCTTAATTGGGTGCTAGGACTAGGTTAGTGCAACTAATTTATTGACTCACACACGCAAAAAAAAAGATCAGAACCCCTCATTCTTGAGCAACTCTCCTTGATTAGCTCCATTTTGGAGTTTTTTTTTTTTTTTTTTTTTTTTTTTTAAAAAGATTGGAGTGCTTCAAAGATTTGTTTGAGGTATTACAGGAACATAGCATACATGTGGATTTTCCACTTATTTGTAACAACACACTCTTTTTGGTATTTTTGGGAATAGACGCGTTACCACGCTTTATGGGTGAGACGTTGCAACGTCCGAACACACTACACAACACACACTAGACGTTATAACGTTACGGGTAGACGCGTTACAACGTTGCACTCACACTACACCTGCACTTTAACCATCCTATAGTCTTTGCACCCAGCCTTAGTACGACTTGATTTACCCCCAAACTTAGCTTCTACTGCTATTCTAGGTTTTTAATCAAGTTTTACTTTCACCACAGTTCACCAAAACTAACTTTAGCACAAAAATATTCCCTAGCTAGCTAGATTCTTTCTTAAAAACAGAGCTTGTGTAGGAGCAAAGAATCAATTCTTTCCATCTAATCATGCATAGGCTACTCACACACACATTTTCACCGCCTTTAGCCCAAAGAGAGTTATTTTCATGCTTGATGAGAGTAAAAATGTAAATTGCTTTTGCATTTGATTACATGTACACACGTAACAAACTTAAACATTGAGATCCCCCCCCACACTTAAGGTTGAGCAGTGTCCCCACTGCTCAAAGATAAACAGCATGATTTTTGTGTGTTTTTTTTTTTTTTATTTTTTTTTTTATTTTTTTATAGGGGGGTCTCATTCAGAACATGAAATAAAATTACTGAAACTTCAACTAAAATTAAAACTAAGAACAAAAACCAAAAAAATAAAAACTACAACTACTTTTGAAATTAAATGGGGACTTACTTGTTTCTTTGCACTGCACTAAGCCTTCCGCTTTGTCCGTGGATACTCCTACTCGACCTTCACCTTTCTTCTTTTCCTTCTTCTCTTTCTTGACCTTCACTCCTCCTTGCACAACTTGTGGTAGTTGTTGTTGTCTCATCGCACTCTTTCTCTTTTGAACTGCTCCCACACTTGCATCAAGAACACTTGACGCAAATTACAACCCTCTTCTTAGCTTCCTCCCACATTCTCATTGCCAAATCGCGGGGTTAAATTGCATTGGATCGCCGGGATCACCTCGGCTTTTTCCACCTGCGCTCTTTAGACGTTGCCACGCGTCTGTGGATGATCCTCCACCGGCAAGAATCGCCCCCTGGCTTGCTTCAACAGTGCTCGCGCGCTTACGAGTGGCCTCCTCCATTGCTTCTTGTCGCCTTACTTTCTCCATGGCAGCTTCCTTTCATTATTGACTTGCATTTCTCGCAAGTTTGGCCGCAACCTCTTTTTTGAGCAGAGACGTTACGACGTCTCAGAGGCGCTTCTTCAAAGAATAGCGGGAAGGGGTTGTTCGAAACACTAGTGGCAACAAATGCCGCACTAGTAGCGATGAGAGTTTCCTCGCAAAGACCTTGAGCTTTTCTCTTCACAGAAGCTTTGGCCTTATTGTTGTGGGGCTACAATTTCCTCTTTTTCTACACTCCTTTGAGCTTGTTTTGACTCAGCTGCTAGCTCTTGTCTTTTCTTCCTTCCAAAGGGGTTGTACGTGAGTGCACTTTTTACTCGTGTCTTCTTTGGTGGGCTAATGGGTTGGGACTCTGGGTTTGTTGGTTCAGACGTCGCCACGTCTGGTTTCTGGGGTGAAGGTTGTTTTTGTGGGATTGGTTGGTCTTGAGCTTTGGATTGTGGGGTCTTTGGTGTGTTTTGGTCATGGGTGGAAGTTTCTTTTGGTGAAGGTGGTGGTTGTGTGGCTTGTGGGGATGGTGGTTTGGGGCTAGCTGCTTTGGATTTTGGTTGGGCTTGCTCTTTGTTTGTTTGATTTGGTGGGGATTCACTCACAGTCTTCTCACTTGAACTCCCTTTCTCCTCAGGGCTCTCCTCCTCTTCCTCCTCACTAATTACTTCCATGCTTGCTTTCTTTGACTCCTCTGCATCAAAATCAGAAATATCATCCAAATCATCAGAATTAAAATCCTCTTCACTACTTACCTTCTTTTGTTTCTTTGCTGGGCTTTGCCTCTTTGGTGGGCTTCTTGCTCGCTTGGCCCTTTCCTTCTTCACATCCCTTCTTTGGATTGTAGATAGGGGGACATCATCCTCATCTTCTTCCTGCATCCAGCTCGGCAACACAGGCTCTTCAATCACTTTCTTACCCTTGGACACTTCGCAAATACCTTCTTTTGCCACTCAAATTGCTCCTTGACAAACTTGGCGGGGAGTTCTCGCCTCTCCTCCGGGCGCTGCAACGCCCTCGTATCAACGTAACTTGCAAAGACTGCCATGATCGCCGAGCCCACTCTCATGGCGCGTGGCGCTACCTCGAAGAACTTCTTCACCTCATGTAGAGTTTTTGCCTTCAGTGGGAATCGAACCTCGTTTCTTGTACATTTCCAACGCATTCCCACTACCAATTGAGCTAGTAGCTCAATTGGTAGTGGGAAATGCGTTGGAAATGTACAAGAGGTACGCAGGTTCGATTCCCACGAAAGGCAAAAACTCTACATGAGGTAGAGTTCTTTGAGGCAGCGCACGCCATGAGAGCGGCCCGGCGCCATGCCATAATAAAAGGTTAATTGTGGCAGCCTCGCCAAGCTCATTCATCATGGCGTGCGCTACCTCGAAAGAACTTCTCTACCTCATGTAGAGTTTTTGCCTTCAGTGGGAATCGAACCTCGCACTCTTGTACATTTCCAACGTGCAGAGGTGCGAGGTTCGATTCCCACTAAGGCAAAAACTCTACACGAGGTAGAGAAGTTCTTTGAGGTAGCGCACGGGCCATGAGAATGCCCATGTTATAATAATGTGACACCCCTTCCTACCCTCGTGAATTTACACTTCAATATCGTAGTAATCACAACTTCAAAACATGTATTTTAATTAGTAGAAAGGAAATGCCACTTCATCACCGATAAAAACTCATCATTTGCACTATCAAAGTTTGTGCACAACACACTCGCCATAAAGTTTAAGCTTCCAAAATAATAATTTTGAACTTCAAAACAATCCCATCACAATGGAATAAATAGTCGCTCACAAGTACCACTCAAACACGCCTTAGAACATCAATATAAATCATCATACGACCAATTATTTAAATATAATATCCACTACGCCCCTAGGTGTCACGGTATCGTAGAGCGACTCAAGACATCCCCACAAATAAACAAAGGCAAAGCAGGACCTTCACTCGCGGTTACTGCAGCGTTGCACAATAGAGCAACATTCCAAGCGTAAGGGTGAGAATTTCAATAAAACATAATCAAGCACATAATAGAGCAGTGAAAACAACAGCTCATATAATATCAAATCATCACCACATCATCGTCACCAAAACACCAACTCAAAACACAATTTGACAACCAGTCACAGTCGTGAATATGCATGTAAATGCAACCCACACAAGGGCATATGCATGATGGTACCATCTCGTCATAAAACCACTCAAGGCATATCATCAAATACAATAACCACTCAAGGCATATCATCATCAATAAGGCCAAGCTCTGCTCACATAGTATGCACATGCCATGAGACTCTATGAACACATGTGCAAAATTCATTAAACACTCACCGGAATACTCGTCATCATCATCATAAAAGCAACCCTCAAGGCATATCATCAAAAGGCAACCACTCAAGGCATAACATCATAAAACACTCATAGAGTGTATTCATCATAACCATCAAAATCGTGTTGCTACGTCATCACTAAGTATACACATATATCTCGGTTGTCTTATAGTTTTGGGGTGTTATAGAATAGTATCCTCGATTGACTATGGGATTTCTCCGGACCAGTTACAACTCACCACAGCATTGGCCACTCCAAAGAGAAATTATTCTCTCGAAAGTTGGTGAGGTTCACGTGGTAGCCAAACAGAGAAAATACACCAAATGAAAGAAATTTCGACCTTAGTGGTAAACCACAGTCTAGCCATAGTCAATTAGTACACTAGTAGTATAACACTTAGAGTACATCGAGATCCTATACACCCCACGGGTCTATTGAAAAACATATTTTCATAGTGGAATCCTATACACCCCACTGGTCTATTGAAAAACATATTTTCACACATAAAAACCTATACACCCCCACGGGTCTATTTTCAAAACATTTTCACATAGGAAAACCTATACACCCCCCACACGGGTCTATTTTCAAAACATTTTCACATAAGAAAACCTATACACCCCCACTGGGTCTATTTTCAAAACATTTTCACATAGGAAAACCTATACACCCTACTGGTCTATTTTCAAAAAGTGAAATCATCCCAATTCATCAAGAACTACATCAATTTTCATCAAGTGAAATCGTCACAATTTATCAAGAACAACATCAATTTTCATAAAGTGAAATCATCACAATTCATCAAGACATCATCAAAATTTCATCAACAACCCAAAAATTCATCAATAGCATCAATTTCACCAACAGCCCAAAATAACATCAAATTCATCAACAATTTTGATTCCCACCAAAACCCCACTATATACCTAATCATGTTAAACCGAAACGCTCACCCTTACCTCGAATTTGTAGATTCCTGAAACAACGGCGAAGGAGTCACGTACAAAACTCTCAACACAACGAACGGCTTCTCCTTCTCCCTTTGAAATCGTAGCAAAGACCCACTTCTTTGATCAATGAGGAATCAACAAGATAAAGATTAGGAATTGAAGACTACAACGCTAGGAAGGAAGGAAAACGGCATAAGAAGGATTACGAACTCTTACCTACAAAGGACTTGAGAAAATTCTCCTCCTTCCTCTTTCTCCTTTAGCGCCGTCCAGCCCTCTCTCTTCTCACTCTCTCAAGTTTTGATCTCTTCTCACTTCACAGCACAAATGAGGCGCTCCACTCTAACCCTAGCGCCTAGGAGCCTTAGCTATTGGGCTTGGGCTTTCTTGGGCCATTTTTCACCACCCTCTTTACTCGCTCCACCTCCCAGAACATCACCCACCATTTTAATTAATTTAATCACGCCTCCAATAAAATTAATAATTCAATTAAATAGTTTAATTAAATTATTTCCGGGTGTTACAACTCTCCCCACTTAGAATTTTTCGTCCCTCGAAAATATACCGATCCAAATAACTCGATACGACTCTCGCATCTTATCCTCCAGCTCCCAAGTCGCTTTCACCACGCTTGCCAAACCAAACAACTTTCACCGTGATTGATCTTCTTACCTCGAAGGGTCTTCACTTCCCAATCCTCAACTCGCATGCACGGTCTCCACACGGGAGGTTTTCACGCACCTCCACATCATCCATGTGAATCACATGAGACGGTTCGGAATATACTTCCGAAGCCGCGACACGTGAAAAACATCGTGCAAGTTCGAAGATCGGGTGGCAAGGCCACCCTATAAGCAACCTTTCCAACCCTCTCGGTGATCCGCACGGTCCAATAAACCTTGAGTCAACTTCTTTGCCTTCGTGAGCACGCCCAACACCGGTCATAGGCGTGACCTCAAGAACACATGCTCACCACTGAAACTCCAAGTCCTTCCTCCTCTTATCATGATAACTTTTCTGTCGGCTCTGGGACTCTTTCATCTTCTCTCTGATCATTTTCACCTTCTCAGTCGTCTCCCTAACCAACTCCGGTCCAAGAACAACACTCTCACCGGACTCATGCCAACACAAAGGAGTTCTGCACCTCCGCCCATACAGTGGCCTCAAAAGGAGCCATCCCAATGCTCGAGTGATAGCATATTATAAGTGAACTCAATTAGTGGAAGGTGTGTATCCCACGCACCTCCCTCGCTCCAAAGACACAAGCTCTCGGAAGATCCTCCAGACCGGATGGTTCTCTCTGTCGACCATCGGGCCCGAGGATGATAAGCTGAACTCAACCTCAGCTTGGACCCCAAAGCCTCCTGCAAGCTCCCCCAAAACTCTGATGTAAACCGCGGGTCTCTATCCGACACAATGCTCTTCGGGACCCCATGAAGCTTCACAATCACCTGAATGTAAATCCTAGCCAACTTTGGCACCGGAAAGGTGATGTTGATAGGAATAAAGTGAGCAGACTTGGTCAACCTATCCACAATCACCCAAATAAGTGTCGACCTCTCACGATGTTGGCAACCCAAATCCACAAAATCCATGGAAATGCTGTCCCAACTTCCATTCCGGAATCTCCAAAGGTTGCATCAACCCTGCCGCTTCGGTGCTCAATCTTTGACTTCTTGGCAAGTCAAACATGCGTATACAAACTGCGCAACATCCCTCTTCATACCAGGCCACCAAAATAGTTTCTTCAGATCATGGTACATCTTAGTAGCACCTGGATGAATGCTCAACTTACTCCTATGGCTCTCCTCAAGTATCATCTTCTTTAACTCAGCATCATCCGGAACACAAATTCTGTCCCTGAACCTCAACACACCCTGGAATCCAACCCTGTAATCCCCATCAACACTTGCTCACCAGCAACCAACAAATCTACCAACTTCACATCTAACTTCTGGGCGTCTCTGATACTAACCAAGAAGTCATTCCCAATCCTCAGCATACCCAATCTGACACTCTGGGGTGTCACCTCACAAACCAGACTCAAGTCGCGGAATTGCTCAATCAACTCCAACTCCCTCACCATCATAGCTGACATATGCAAAGTTTTCCGACTCAAAGCATCAGCCACGACATTAGCTTTGCCGGGGTGATAGTTCAAGCCGAAATCATAGTCCTTCAACGGCTCTCTAACCAACGCCTCTATCTCATATTCACTCCTTCGGTCAAACAAGTACTTGGACTCTTGTGATCACCGAACACTTCGAATCTAGTACCATAGAGATAGTGCCTCCAAATCTTCAACACAAACACAATCGCAGCCCAACTCTAAGTCATGAGTAGGATAGTTCTTCTCATGGGTCCTCAATCGTCGGGACGCATAAGCAACCACCTTCACATCCTGCATCAATACACCTCCCAAACCCATCTTGGAAGCATCACAAGACACAACGAATGGTTGCTCCGCACAGCAACACTAGCACTCGAGACGTGGTCAACCTCCTCTTTAACTCTTGGAAGCTCTCTTCACACTTTGCATCCCACACAAATGCCTTTCCTTTACAGTCAATCGAGTCAATGGAAGGGCTAGCTTAGAGAACCCTTCAATGAACCTCCTGTAATAACCACCAACCCCAAGAAACTCCCCGATCTCGATCCACGCACTTTGGGCTCTCCCACCGCAACATCAGCATCAACCTTGGCCGGATCCACGCCTATACCATCACCGTAAATAATATGACCCAAGAAGCTCACCTCATGCAACGTAACTCACACTTTGACAACTCGGCATACGAACTTCCTCTCTTTCAAGACCTCTAGCACTAACCTCAAGTGCTCGCATGCTCTTCCTCGATTTTGAGTACACCAAAATATCATCAATGAAGACCACCACAAACCGATCCAGATAGCTATGGAAAATTCGGTTCATGTACTCCATAAACACCCCGTGCATTTGTGACACCAAACGGCATTACAGAGTACTCATAATGCCCATACCTTGTTCTCGAATCTTTGTCTTACGGATATCCTCATCCTTCACCTTAACTGGTGATACCCTGACCTCAAGTCAATCTTGCTAAACACTTTAGCACCCACCGCTTGATCCATCGATCATCTATCCTCTGAGAGGATACTTATTCTTGATAGTCACTTTATTCAACTGTCTCGTAGTCCACGCACGCACGCATACTCCCATCCTTCTTCTTTACTAATAGAACTGAGCTCCCCATGGTGACACACTAGGCCTCACAAATTTCTTCTCAAGAAGCTCTTCTAATCGCTTCTTCAATTGCATAACTCGTAAGCCGACATCCTGTGATGGTGCCATGCACACGTGCCTAGTACTGTGCACAAGCTCAATCCCGAACTCAACTTCTCTCTCAGGGGCACACTAGGAATCTCATCAGAAACACTTCAGTGAACTCACACACCACCGCAACCCATCAACCACGCCTTGGTTCTCGCAGACATGGACGCGTCATCAAAGCAAACAACTCGACCACCCTCTTTCATTACCCCCGCGCAATTGCTCGTGAGACAAAGAAAGCGCACTCTTCCTCCTCGTAGAAGAAGAAAACTAATGCACTTACTAGGACAATTGATGTGCACATGGTTATCTACTAACCACCCATGCCCGAGAATCACGCCTAACCCACCCAAAGGCAAACAAATCGATCAACTAGAAAATCTCTCGCCAAGACCGACAGAGGACACCTAGCACACATCGGTGAAGTAGTTACGACCCTTAGCCGGAGTGTGTCGATAACCATCCCTCTCTCATAACGCATAACACTAATTTCAACTTTTCAAAGACAAATGAAGCAATAAAAGAGTGCGTAGCACCAGTGTCAACAATAGCAATTAAAGGTGTACCATAGACGAAGCATGTACCTTTAATCGCATTGGGTCCTCCGAACTCCGCCAAAGGCAAAAACTCTCCCGGTGGACTTCTCTTTCTTTGGCTTTGGACACTGTGGTAATCGATGTGACCACTCTCCCACAATGAAGCACAACACCTCCTTCCTATCACAACTGGAAGCCATGTGTCCCTCTTTTCCACACACCGTAACATCTCTTTTTCTCATTATTTGGACAATCTGACTCTTATGGCTCGCTTTCCACACGTGTAACAAGTAACACCGGCCGCAAAGATCTCCCCACTTCGCTTAGACCCACCAACAAATTTACCAACAGACTTCCTTTGCCCTTACCAAAGATGCACCTCATATGGCTTTCCCGACCAAAAATTCTTTTGCTTTTCCTTCATAGCTCTAGAGAAAGCATTATTGTCCTCTTCAAAGATTCTCGCACTATTAACCAACAACGGAAATACTCGGATCTGCGATACCCTATGGCTCTCTTAATATCAAAGACGCAACCCGCTCTCAAACTTGATGCACTTGGAGAACTCAGCCCCTCTCCATCATAGTGTGGATAAAACTTGGACAATTCAAGAAATTTTGCAAAGATACTCGATTCATACCATGCTACCTTGCTCAAGTCTCAAAACTCCACCTCTTTCTTTCCACTGACATCTTCCTGATAGTATTTCCTCTTGAACTCCCTCTCAAATCGCCCACGTGATCTCCTCATCGCGATCGTCAACCCTCGACTAGCCGTTCTCCACCAATCATAAGCTTCTTTCTTCAACATGTGCGTGCTATAGCGAACCTTCGAGCATCGGCAATCCATGACACGGAATATCCGCTCCATCTCACTTAGCCACTCAAGGGCACCATCGTGGATTATACCCGCCTTCAAAAGTAGGAGGGTTCTCACGCTGAACGCGGGCCGGACTCACGCGCCCATCACCCGTAGCATTACCCACAACCCCAAAGAATAGCTCGCAGCAGCAAGAGTCGCGACAAGATCGCTCCGCCCCGCCATTCTAGTACCGCAACGTAAAACAAAAATCGTAAACGAGTAACAAAGCTCAAATGTTACTCAACTTGATGACTCAACCACCGCACGGACAGACATCGAATCGCTCTGATACCACTAATGTGACACCCCTTCCTACCCCGTGAACTTACACTTCAATATTAGAGTAATCACAACTTCAAAATCAAGTATTTTAATTAGTAGAAAGGAAATGCCACTTCATCACCGATAAAAACTCATCATTTGCACTATCAAAGTTTGTGCACAACACACTCGCCATAAAGTTTAAGCTTCCAAAATAATAATTTTGAACTTCAAAACAATCCCATCACAAATGGAATAAATAGTCGCCACAAGCACCACTCAAACACGCCTTAGGAACATCAATATAAATCATCATACCAAATTATTTAAATATAATATCCACTACGCCCCTAGGTGTCACTGGTATCGTAGAGCGACTCAAGACATCCCCACAACTAAACAAAGGCAAAGCAGGACCTTCACTCGCTAAGCACTGCAGCGTTGCCACAATAGAGCAACATTCCAAGCGTAAGGGGTGAGAATTTCAATAAAACATAATCAAGCACATAATAGAGCAGTGAAAACAACAAACTCATATAATATCAAATCATCACCACATCATCGCTACCAAAACACCAACTCAAAACACAATTTGACAACCAATCCACAATGTGTGAATATGCATGTAAATGCAACCCACACAAGGGCATATGCATGATGGTACCATCTCGTCATAAAACCACTCAAGGCATATCATCAAATACAATAACCACTCAAGGCATATCATCATCAATAAGGCCAAGCCTGCTTCATCATAGTATGCACATGCCATGAGACTCTATGAACACATGTGCAAAATTTCATTAAACACTCACCGGAATACTCGCCATCATCATCATAAAAGCAACCCCTCAAGGCATATCATCAAAAGGCAACCACTCAAGGCATAACATCATAAAACACTCATAGAGTGTATTCATCATAACCATCAAAATCGTATTGCTACGCCATCACTAAGTATACACATATATCTCGGTTTGTCTTATAGTTTTGGGGTGTTATAGAATAGTATCCCCGATTGACTATGGGATTTCTCCGACCAGTTACAACTCACCACGCATTGGCCACTCCAAAGAGAAATTATTCTCTCAAAGTTGGTGAGGTTCACGTGGTAGCCAAACAGAGAAAATACACCAAATGAAAGAAATTTCGACCTTAGTGGTAAACCACGCCTAGCCATAGTCAATTAGTACACTAGTAGTATAACACTTAGAGTACATCGAGATCCTATACACCCCACGGGTCTATTGAAAAACATATTTTCATAGTGGAATCCTATACACCCCACTGGTCTATTGAAAAACATATTTTCACACATAAAAACCTATACACCCCACTGGTCTATTTTCAAAACATTTTCACATAGGAAAACCTATACACCCCCACGGGTCTATTTTCAAAACATTTTCACATAGGAAAACCTATACACCCCCACGGGTCTATTTTCAAAACATTTTCACATAGGAAAACCTATACACCCCCACTGGTCTATTTTCAAAAAGTGAAATCATCCCAATTCATCAAGAACTACATCAATTTTTCATCAAGTGAAATCGTCACAATTTATCAAGAACAACATCAATTTTCATAAAGTGAAATCATCACAATTCATCAAGACATCATCAAAATTTCATCAACAACCCAAAAATTCATCAATAGCATCAATTTCACCAACAAACTCAAAATAACATCAAATTCATCAACAATTTCGATTCCCACCAAAACCCCACTATATACCTAATCATGTTAAACCGAAACGCTCACCCTTACCTCGAATTTGTAGATTCCTAAACAACGGCGAAGGAGTCACGCACAAAACTCTCGGCAACACAACGAACGGCTTCTCCTTCTCCCTTTGAAATCGTAGCGAAGACCCACTTCTTTGATCAATGAGGAATCAACAAGATAAAGATTAGGAATTGAAGACTACAACGCTAGGAAGGAAGGAAAACTGCGGCATAAGAAGGATTACTTAACTCTTACCTACAAAGGACTTGAGAAAATTCTCCTCCTTCCTCTTTCTCCTTTAGCGCCATCCAGCCCTCTCTCTTCTCACTCTCTCAAGTTTTGATCTCTTCTCACTGCACCAGACAAATGAGGCGCTCCACTCTAACCCTAGCGCCAAGGAGCCTTAGCTATTGGGCTTGGGCTTTCTTGGGCCATTTTTCACCACCCTCTTTACTCGCTCCACCTCCCGAACATCACCCACCATTTTAATTAATTTAATCACGCCTCCAATAAAATTAATAATTCAATTAAATAGTTTAATTAAATTATTTCCGGTGTTACACCCGCCTTTCACCCTAGGCTTAAACTTTGTTGAAAAGGGGCCTCGAGGTCGCTCCCTAAGCTCAAGCTTCAATCTCTACTCCCGCTCCATACACAAGTCAAGAATCATACATGGAAAATACAAATAACCATCCTTCCTATTCTTCCATTTGTTGAGCTCACTGTTGATCACCTTTCCAACCTCCACTTTGTCTCTCGACATGATTGCATCAATCACAATCAGCCTCTCTTTGTCTACCCAGATGTGTGAGAGGTAGGGATTAAGCAGTTGCCTTATGAAATGAAACCAAGTGTTGGCTTCATCACATAGGTACCTCTTCATTATTTTGAATTCACTACCGTGTCTCCACTCCTCTCCCGCATACAAGACCCTCAACACATATCCTCTCCTTAATAGCATCCATTTCACCCGGACCATAATTCTTTTGTTTGGTCTCCACACTTTTGCCATAGTACCCTAACCCAAAATAGTCATTGATGACTCTCACTCCAAACTTTACTTCCTCACCTCTCACCTTGGACACAATGGACGGCTCTCCTTCAGCCTCTCAACGATTCCCTCAGTAGAAATCGTGGAACCGTAGTAGCAATGTATTCCTTCTCAGCACCACGAACTTCTCGCCACCCCAACGCTGCGATTTGCGAGAAAATCGAGATTGGGCTTTTCTTGACTAAAGCCCCTTTCGTGAAGTAGGGCTTTTTTCTTGGATGGGTTAGGTGTTTCAGGATGGGGTCGAGGATGAACTTAGTTCAAATGCTTGCCTTTCCTGAGGATTTGGTAGTCGATTGCTTCACTTTTGTCATGGTAATTGCGCGTAAAAATTGCTTGGAAGGAAATGGGGATTTCGGAAATTTAGGTTTTCCGAGAAAGAAAGGGGAGGTTTTGGTTTCGAGAGATAAGGAGAAGAAAGAGGTTGCAGTGGTGGGTTTATGGTGAATGGTTAGATTTTATGGGGAAGTGGTTATGGGAGTTGAGAAATGGAAGAGTGGAGTAATGGAGAAAAGTAACCGCTGATTAGACAAGTTAGGGAAGGAGATGACGTCGTGGTCGGGCTATCACGCTCGTGCTCGAGGGAAATCATTTCGACATGTCACCACTTACGCCTTTGACTTAATTTAAATCGCCGATCGCCCGTGACGCGCCCACGCCTAGTGAATACCGAGACGCTACGACGCCTACCACCTTTCACTTCCACATTTCTTTCAACACCGTATTCCTCGCAAAAAAATTAAAAAGACACAAAAATTTGTTAATTAAAAATCATTGGGTTGCCTCCCAAGAGCGCTTGCTTTAAGAGTCTTCACCGCACTTTTGTTTCTTTCATTCAAGAATTGTTGAAGGACATTTGGATCTTATCCCTTTCCACATGCTCTCCATGATATTGTTTCACACGCTGGCCATTAACTTTGAATATGGTGTTTGTCTTTTCATCAAATAAATCCACAAAGACCATGAGGATAAATCTTCATTAATTTGAATGGACTCGACCACCTTGACTTCAACTTTCCCGAAATAACTTAAGCCTTGAATTGAATAACAACACCGCCGTCCTTCTCGCTAGCTCTCTCCTTTGGATTCTTTGATCATGCCACTTCTTGGTCTTTTCTTTATACATTGCCGAGCTCTCATAGGCATGGTGTCTAAACTCTTCTAGCTCATTCAATTTGTAACAATCTTGCCTCACCAGCCTTTTGCATGATCTAGATTTAATTGTTTTATTGCCCAATAAGCCTTGTGGCCGGAGCTCAATTGGTAGGTGACAAGCCTTACCATAAACTAGCTTGTAAGGAGACATGCCCAATGGTGTTTTATATGTCTTCAGAGGCCCAAAGTGCATCATCCAAGTGTAATGACCACTCCTTTCTGCTGGGGACCAACCATCTTTTCAAGTATTCTTTTGATCTCTCGCTGGATATTTCTCGCTCGCCCACTGGTTTGGGGGTGATAGGTCAGAGCAATTCCTGTGTCTCACTCCATACTTAGCCAGAGGTTCTCAATTAACTTATTGCGTAAATGAGAGCCTTCATCACCGATTATGGCCCTCGAGTACCAAACCTTGTGAATATATTCTTTTTCAGGAACTTGCTAACTGATTTAGCTTCATTGTTTGGTAACGCCACTGCTTCAACCCACTTTGACACGTAATCCACAGCTACCAGAATGTATAGATTTCCATGAGACATAGGAAATGGTCCCATGAAGTCCATTCCCCATACATCAAACAATTCAACTTCCAGAATGTTTGTGAGTGGCATCTCTTGCTTGCTTGATATATTTCCTGTTCTTTGGCACTTGTCACATCTCCTAACCAGCTCATGTGCATCTCTGAATAATGTTGGCCAATAATAGCCTGATTGTAGGATCTTTGCAGCTGTTTTAGTACCTCCAAAATGTCCACCATAAGGTGCTGAATGACATTGTTGTAGCACATGGAGTTGCTCTTCCTCAGCTAGGCATCTTCTTAGTAACTGATCTAACACAATTTGTACAAATATGGTTCATCCTGAAATAGTGCTTTATAGTGTGGAAGAACCTCTTCTTCTGATATAGTTGAATCCTACAGCACAATCTTGCTAACAAAGAAGTTAACTATGTCAAGATACCATGGTGCAAAGAGTATCGACGTTATGACGCTTTGACGAAAGTGTCATAGACGTGGCCACGCCTTCACCACGAGGCTACTAACAATAGTCTCTCATCGTGAAATTTTTCTTGTATATCCTTTTCACCTGCACTGCATCAACATTCTCAAGCCTAGAAAGATGATCGAAGAACTTGGTTCTCCACCCCTTTTGTCACGAATTTCCAAGTCAAATTCTTGGAGGAGGAGAACCCATCTAATAAGTCTTGGCTTTGCATCTTTTTAGAAATTAAGTACTTAATGGCTGAATGATCGATGAAAACAATAACTTTTGCACCCACTAAGTATGATCTAAACTTATCAAATGCAAACACAATGACCAAGAGTTCTTTTTCAAATACACAGATAATTTAATTGGGCATCATCTAAGGTTTTACATCGCATAATAAATAGAATGAAAAATTTTTCCATACCTTTGCCCCAATACAAATTTCCACGGCATAATCACTTGCATCACACATCAACTCAAATGGTTTGGACCAACTGGAGTGACTATTATCGAGTCGCTACCAAGGCGTCTTCTTCGGTTTGTTGAAAGCTTCATGACATTGCTCATCAAAATTGAAGACGTGGTCACGTTGCAACAACATGCACACAAGGGTTTTGAAATCTTTGAGAAATCCTTGATGAATCTTCTCAGAAACCCCGCATGTCCTAAGAAACTTCGACTCCTTTGATAGTTGTGGGTGGAGGTAGCTTGTCAATAACATCAATCTTTGCTCTGCCCACCTCTAACCCTTTCTTTGATATTCTGTGTGCCCCAACACTATTCCTTCTTGTACCATGAAATGGCATTTTTCCCAATTGAGCACTAGATTGGTTTCTTCACACCTTATCAAAACTCCTTCCAAATTATCCAGGCATCCTTTGTATGAATCTCCATAGACTGAGAAATCGTCCATAAAAACTTCCATGGAATTTTCAATGAGATCGAAAATAAGGCCATCATGCACCTTTGAAATGTTGCAGAGCATTGCATACCCAAATGGCATCCTTCCTCAAAGCAAAGGTACCATAGGGACAAGTGAATGTTGTCTTTTCTTGATCTTCAAAGCTATAGCTATCTGGTTGTAGCCCTAATAACCATCAAGGAAACAAGAGAAATCTTTGCTCATGAGCCTATCTAGCATTTGATCGATGAATGGAAGAGGGAAATGATCCTTCTTAGTTGCTTTGTTTAACTTTCTCGTAATCCATGCATATCCTCCAACCTCATATCGTCCTTGTTGGAATTAGCTCATTTTTCTCATTCGTTACCACAAGAACTCCTCCTTTTTGGGTACACACCGAACCGACTCACCCAGAGCCACACTAATAGGGTAAATGATTTCTCGCATCCAACCACTTGATGATTTCTTTTTACCACCTCCTTCATGATGGGTTCACTCCTCTGTCCTTCAATGCTATTCTTGGCATTCTCCTCCGTGACAATTCTATGCATACAGATTGTGGGGACTCGATACCTTTGATGTCCGCCATTTGCCAACCAATTGCCTTTTATGTCTCTTCAGTATTAATGAGATCATTTTCCCGCTCTTGGGTGAGCTTGGAAGAAATGATCACGCAGGAATCATTTTCCCTAAGAAGACATACTTTAAATGATCAGTAACACCTTTAATTCCAAAGTAGGTGGCTCTTTAATGGAGGGCACATTCTTCTTCGATTTGACTCCTCTTGCCCTAAAGATTCATACTTCTTTGTCCATGACTTTGGTGCAGGGGGCTCGGACGTGGCCACGTCTGCAATGCACGCTACGACGCCTGTGAGGAACATCTTCTTCTCGCCAATAATTCTTGTATTTCATTGTTGCCCGTAATTTTCTCCAAATGATCATTATCCTTGTTGAATTGTTTCAACCATATGATCAATGGCAACCACGCATTTAACATTCCTCCGTGTTTGGATCCGGATATTTGAGTGCATTGAGGACGTTGAACTTGACTTCTTGGTCATTGACTCTCATGATTAATTCTCCTTTCTCGCACATCAATGATTGTCCTTCCAAAGAGCTAAGAAGGGTCTTCCCGAGAATGATGGGAACTTCTTTATCTCGCATCAAAATCTAAAATAACAAAATCCACCGGAAACACAAACTTGTCAACCTTAATCAAAACATCTTCTAGTATGCCTTCAGATAAACTCTACTCTTATCACCAAAAGTTAAGCTTAAAGAGGTAGGCCCGGCAGCCTCCTATACCAAGTTTGTCATAAATGGACTTGGGCATCAAGTTGATACTTGCTCCCAAGTCACATAAAGCTTTGCCAATGTAAAAATCTCCAATGGAGCATGGTATAGTAAAGTCGCCAGATCCTTGAGTTTTCTAGGAAGTTTATTCTCGCATAATTAAACTACATTCTTCGCTTAAAGCAACAGCTTTCAAACTCCCTAGCCTTCTCCTTTTGGTGATGATGTCTTTCAAGAACTTGGCATAATTTGGCATCTCTGTGTAAAGCATCAACCAAAGGAAGGTTGATGTGTAATCGCTTTAACATTTCCATGAACTTCTTTGAATCGCTTATCTTCACGGGCCTTCTTCAATCTTTGAGAGTATGGTGGAGGAGGATACTCGTGTACAAGCCTAGGTACGCCTTGATTCCTGGTTCAAAATTAGACGTTGTAACGCCCGGAGTATCCTTCACACCACTTGTGCTTGCTTCTTTCCCTTTCTTTTTCTCTTTCTCTCGCACTTCTTTTGCTTCTCCCGTAATTCTTCTTCCACGCATAGTTGGTTCGTGATATTCAGCACCACTTCTTAAAGAAATTGCATTTACTCGACCATTTACCCCATTATTACCATTAGGGGTTGATGATGATGGTGTTTCTTTGTAGAAGGAAGAGATCCATTCGCCTTTGAGTGAGGGTCAAAGCTATCTCATCCAATTTGATTTTCCGAGTTTTGATTGAAGACTCATGAGTTTGAAGGGTTGTCTTGCAATCACTTATGAAGTTCTTCATCATGGCTTCCAAGCTACTATTGTTGTTATTCTCGCACGCATCGCCTCTGTTGTTGTTGAGGAGGGAATCCTGGAGGTATTGCAGGGAGCATTGTTGTTGGTATTCAAAGTTGCATTGTTGTTTCTCCAACTGAAATTTGGATGATTTCTCCAATTTGAATTGTAGGAGTTGGAGTAGGGACCATTTCCTTTGTTCCGAGAGACAAAGTTTACAGATTGAGGGTTGTAGGACACTCCTCATACACATGCCCTTCTTCACAATAAACACACACTACTCCACCGGATCGGGTAGGTTCAATCACTGCAATGCCGCTTTCTCGCCGACGTGGCCACGCTTTGAAGTACTCAAAGTTTTGATCATGTTGGTCGTGGTAGCCACTTGAGCGAAAAGAGCGCTTATTTCACTTATCTCATGCACACCGCCTTACGTCCAGTGAGTAAATCTATCCGATGGCCAATGAGAGTTATGGGTGGCTATGTCATCAATGAGCTTGCATGCCTCGAGAAAAGGACATGTTTAGAATGACACCACCGATGAAGCATCAAGTATCAACCTTGTAGGCCGATCTAGACCATTGTAGAAAGTCTCCATTTGGATCACCACGGAATGCCATGGTGAGGGCACATTCTTAGTAATTCCTTCCACCTCTCCCAAGCTTCAAATAATGATTCCCTTCCTTTGTTTGAAGGAAGTGATATCATTTCTTAGCTTAGCATTCTTGTTGGGAGGAAATATTTGGCCGTAAACTTCTCTCGCTAGCTCATCCCAAGTATGAATTGAATTTGGCTCCAAGGAATTCAGCCAATTTTTAGCCTTATCCTTGAGTGAGTATGGGAAGAGTTTCAATCTAAATGCATCCTCCGAGACTCGTGGATGATAAAGTTGCTGCACACATCCGTAAATTGCCTCGGTGAGAATATGGATCTTCTTGAGGGAAACCTCCAAATTGGCCTCGCAGCTTGCAAAATTTGGAACATCATGGGCTTGAATTCAAAGTGACCAAAGATGAAGGGTTGGTCTTGCAATGCCTGCTTGTAAATGAGCAGGATTAAGCACGGCATAATCACGCATAGGCCTATCCTCGCTATTGACCATATCTTGTGGTCCCGCATTGATGAGTTGCGCCTTTGGTAGTGTTCATCATCAACAACTATTGTCTCTCAGATGAGTTCGTGGTCCAAGACCTTGTCCTCTCGACTCCTCTTGGTGTATGTCCACCTCTAGAACCAAAGTGTTATGTTCGGACATGGTTGGGTGTTGTTCTTGTTGTTGTTCGCTTTCTTCTTAACCTTTGTTGTCTCCTTAGTTGTCCGAAAGTTCTTTCTGTGTTCGGATCAAACTCGTGTTCGATTCACTCTTTGGTTCAGGCTTGAACTAGAGCTAGAGTTGGCACTAAGCATACGTCAGTAACGCTTCTACTGCTCAAACACGTAAACAAAGAAACAACACAAGAAAATTCCTTCAACTTGTGTTTTAATACTTTGAACAATGAAAATTATAACAATCCCTGGCAACGGCGCCAAAAACTTGTTCGCGTTTGTGTAATAGAATGATTTTCCGCAATTAGAGTGCAAGTATACACATCGTACAAGTAATAAAGTGGATTTAAGTAAGAGATCGTTCCCACGAGGATTGGTTTGCTTTTCAAAGTTCAAGATCAAAGCACAAGAGAATTAAGTAACAAATCGGCAATAAGAGTTGTTTTTAAAGCTAAAGATGTGATTAAAACAAGTAAACAAATGTTGGTTGTGAGTATGGATGAGAGGTGAGCTGAGTTGTTGTATGCAAAATAAATCCTTTCTAGTCAGACGTTACAACGTCTACACGTTATAACGCATAAATGCTATATTGTATAGACGTGGCCACGCCCGAACGCTGTTGGTAAAAGAGCTATGCTTTTCAAAGACAAAACGCCGAGTTTCAAGTATAAGAGGTCCTATGTCTAGGTTCTAAATAGGCCCACTCCTCGTATTTTAAGCACCCACAAAGAATGTTCTATGAACTATTTATCCGTTCTATGTCTAGACTTAGATAAAAATGCCTAAATGTCTTTAGTGCACCGCTCGCTCATATAAATCTTTGATTTCTTTTCATGACCATGTCCGTACTTCTATGAATCTACCTATTTCAAGAGGCCAACCTCAAAACAAGTTTGGAAATATTTTCACACAAAGATTTAAAACATGCACGCCAATACTTTATAACATTTGACTAGAAATTCATTATAAGCAAAACAACAACTCAACTACAAAGTGCTTAGCTCATGTTGAGCATCTTTCGAATGAAGTGGATTTAGAATCCAAATACCATACATTACGTAAAAAGAAACTACGTGCACAAGATGCAACTAAGTAGCTCTTCAAAGATGTATGCCCGTATAGACGCTACAACGTCCGAGCTTTACAACAACGCAGAAAAATAAAACTAAGTTCGACCAAGAAATACGTAAGTCCGCTTCCGGATCTTCTTTACAAAACTAATTCGAGTTTAATGGGGATGGAGATGAAGTGTTTCAGAAGATGTATGGAAGAGATGATGATCGTGATCGTGGTTGGTGATGCCTTGAGAGAGAGCTGAGCCTTCATTAAATAGCCACCTTGCTTACGCGTGCCGATGTCACTTGCCCACCTACCGATCTGCTTTCTTCCCGACGACATCGCTCGGTGCTACACGTTGTTGCTTTGCACTTCGCCTCATGGGAATAGAAAGATCTTCTGACTTTATATCTTTGACTATCATTGCTTAGCGCGCCAAAATTGAGATCTTTCACTCTTTCTCTGCTGCACTTCAGTAGACGTGGTGAGGACGTGGTAACGCTCAAAGATCGAATTTCCCGCACAAGCACAAAAAGCATCAAAACGCTCTCCGAGGGCACCACCACTTGGTGCCTAATCGCATGATTTATCCAATTAAACTCTTATTCACTTAAAACTCAGAAATCATTGTAAAACTAATTAATTAAACCTTGTATTGCTAGAGAACTTGCATGATTTATTCGTGAGTGAGTATAAATAACTCATATAAATATGAGTTATCATTATGCTTGAGTATGAGGCAGCTTCAACCCACTTTGTGAAATAGTCAATGGCGACCAGGATGAAACGATGCCAATTTGATGCTTTGGATTCAATTGGACCTATGACGTCCATGCCCCACATTGAGAACGGCCAAGACGCGGTCAAGACATTCAATTTAGCAGGCAGCACATGAATATGATCGGCATAGATCTGGCATTTGTGGCACTTTCTTACAAAGCTGTAACAGTCTGATTCCATCTGCAACCAGTAGTAACCCGCCCTTAAGATCTTTCTAGCCATGGTGTGCCCACTGGAATGGGTCCCAAACGAGCCTTCATGCACATCTCTCATGATTCTTTCAGCTTCTTCTTTGGAAACACACCTTAGGAGAACCATATCGTAGTTTCTTTTGTAAAGAACCTCACCACTCAAGAAGAAATTCATTGACAATCTTCTGAGAGTTCTTTTGTCATTCTCTGATGCCCCAGGCGGGTATTCCTGATTAGTGATGTATTGTTTGATGTCATGATACCAAGGCTTCTCATCAGGCTCCTCATCTATTGTTGTGCAGTAATGATGCGCAGCGAGCTCCGTCTTTGAATTTCGATATTAGTCAAACTCTTGTCACAAATGGTAACGTTGAACATAGAAGACAAGGTGGCTGGCGGTCGTCGCCAACTGGTTTTCACCTCGAGGGATATGTTTGAAGGTTATCTCATCAAAAGACTTCATCAACTCTTGCATATAATCACAATAAGAAATCAGTTTGGGATCTCTGGTCTCCCAATCACCTCTTACTTGATGAATAACCAGGGCTGAATCCCATACACATCTAGCCATTTAACTTTCCGTTCTAGGGCTGCCTGAATACCTAGGATGCACGCTTTATATTCAGCTATGTTATTTGTGACATAGAAACTCGGATCTTGCGTTGGATTTGGAATAAAGCGGTTGTCGAGATATCAACAAAACACCTGCCCCGTGCCCCCATACATTTGACGCACCATCGAATATCATTCTCCATCTTTCACTTTCTTGAGACTTCCCCTCCTCAAACAGTGCCATAATATCTTCATCAGGAAAATCATGCCGCATTGGTTGGTAGTCAGGAATCGGTTGACATGCCAAATACTCAGCGAGTGCACTACCTTTAATTGCTTTTTGTGTGACGTCATGTGATATCATATTCTGACAATTGCATCTGCCAACGGGCAATTCGTCTTGTAAGAGCTGGCTACTCAAATATATACTTGATTGGATCCATCTTTGACACCAACCAAGTTGTGTGACTCAGCATGTACTGCCTTTAACGATGAGCAACCCAAACTAATGCACAACAAGTCTTTTCCAAGGATAGAATATCTTGTCTCACAGTCGGTGAACTTTTTGCTTAGATAGTATATGGCATGCTCCTTTTTCCCGATTCATCGTGTTGCCCTAACACACAAACCCATTGAATTTTCTAACACTGTAAGGTATAAAATGAGAGGCCCGCGCTCGACACAGTGGCATTAAGACCGTGGATTCTCGCAAATATACCTTGATTTTTTCAAAGGCAACTTGACACTGGTCATTCCACTTTGACTCTTGATTTTTGCATAGCAATTTGAAGATTGGCTCGCAAGTGGCAGTCAACTGGAATATGAATCGGGAGATGTAATTCAGCCTTCCGAGGAAACCACAGACTTCTTTTTCTATTTTGGTCACTGGCATCTCGAGGATGGCTTTTACTTTGTCGGGATCCACCTCAATTCCTTTCTGGCTGACAATGAAGCCTATCAACTTCCCTGATCTCACCCCAAACGTGCACTTGGCTGGGTTTAACTTGAGTTTATACTTCCTCAACCGTTCAAAAAGCTTCTGCAAGTTGACAATATGCTCTTCGTCGGTTTTAGATTTTACAATCATATCATCAACATAAACCTCAATCTCTTTATGCATCATATCATGGAATAAGGTCACCATGGCCCTTTGGTAGGTTGCGCCAAATACGTTCTTCAACCCGAATGGCATGACCTTATAAATGAATGTTCCCAAAGTGTTATGAAAGTTGTCTTTTCCATGTCTTCGGGGTCCATCTTGATCTGATTATACCCCGAATATCCATCCATGAAGGAGAATAACGAGTGTTGAGCTGTACTATCCACTAAGACATCGATGTGAGGCAAAGGAAAATCGTCTTTAGGACTAGCACGATTTAGATCTCGGTAGTCGACGCACATTCTGACCTTCCCATCCTTCTTGGGAACTGGGACAATATTGGCAACCCATCATGCGGTACTTGGCCACCGCTAGAATCCCGCATCAAATTGCTTCTTCACTTCGCCTCTCGATTTTGAGGACATATCTGCTTCATCCTTCTCAACTTTTGCTTAACAGGCGGGCACTCAGGCTTGACTGGTAACTTGTGTACCACAATGTCAGTGTCCAACCCAGGCATATCTTGGTAAGACCATGCAAACACATCCACATAATCGTGTAACAAATTAACCAACTTTATGCGATCTTCGCCATTCATGGCGCACCTACCTTGACCTCCTTCTTGTTTTCAGCTGTACCCAAGTTGATCATTTCAGTAGATTCTCCGTGTGGCTGAATTACTCTTTCTTCTTGTTTCATTAACCTCATGAGTTCTGGAGGGTTTCCCAGCTCTTCCTCAACGTCCCCTCACTGATTGATGGGATGGTCAAAGTCAAAAGGTGGACTATCTAAGACTTCTGCTTTTTTGAGACTATTGTTTGTAGATCCGCATTTTGCCGGGCGAAAAAGCGTAATGAAAGGCGAAACAAGAAAACAAACAAACAATAAAGCAGAAAAAGACTCACGCAATGAAGAGAAATTGATTTTTATTGATTGAGAAATTCAAAACAAACGCTTTTATTGATGATGATGATTTAGAAAATAAAAACATGTGTGCCCTTTAACAATCGGGTCCTATGGCCTTGGGCAGAGCCACAGGGTTGCATTACAAATAATTACTTTAAATTAAAAGTCACGGGAGGATCAACGGCCTTCCAAATCTTCAATCCTTCACTGGCACCGCAGCGACGAACCAGGCTTGCGCCACCATCTTCAGATTCAGAACCGCCCTTGATGACAGCAATTTGATTGGGTTGCTCATCTTCCTCATCCCATCCTGTGGGCTGGATATCTTCCATTCGGATTCTAGCACTCTCGGGAGCATCACATCTGACCAAGTAATCAAACTTTCCACTGGGCTCCCCTAGGGTATCCCAACATCCCTCTTTTTTAGGTACCGTCGCTACGTCTTTATTGATTGCTTCCTCATATGAGAAGGGAACTGGGTCTTCAGTGACTATTGGTCGAGCCTTGGCTTGAACCAATCTCGGATCAGGATTGCGCAGAATTTCAATTGGCTTTTTGGTCTTCCTGCCACTGTCCGAATGCAGGGTCAACACTTCATTTTCCGTGCCATGGGTTCCTATCTGGACCACACACCGATCCATCAAGTCCTGCAGGGTCGTCTTAAAGCCTTCACAACTTCCCACGCATAAAGAGTCAACACACCCTTCTTCATGGCAACACCCCTCTTTAACAACCTCAGCCCGACACAATTCAGCATAAATGACACTTAGAGGAGTCTTGATCTCTTGCACTTTCTTCACTAACTTGCCAATAGCACTTTCTATAGCATTGGTAGCCGACCCCTGATGGCCTGGTAATGGATTGATTGTTGTATTTGGGTTGTTCTGCTTAAACGAGATCCAACCAGCATCTATCAGATCTTGCACCACATGCTTAAAGGCTTTACACTCCTCCACAGCGTGACCGACCCCGTTTTCATGGAAACTGCAGGTAGCATTAGCGTTATAACCTCTGGGAAATGGCGGCTGGACGACTTTCATTGGCCGAGTTTTGATCAGGTTATTGGAAGTCAAATGATTAAAAACTTCGCAGTATGTCATTGGGATTGATCAAAATCGTCCGCTTTCTTGAACCGATAACCCCGAGCCTTGCATCACATCCTTTGCCTTCTTTGGGTGGCACAGAGCGTAGAATGGAACAGCCATGGTGGAGGGTACCAAAAGATGAATTTCCCCACGAGATGACATTAGTTTCTCCTTCTTTCTTCTTGGGGAAATGGGACTGGTACTTCTTCCGATTGCTTGAACCACCGTAGCTTCCCGCATCTCATCGAGATGATTTGAGATTTTCCCACTTCAGTAGTCGTGTGCTCAAGTCTTTCCCCAAGACTATCATATCGGAGAAGTTAGTTGAAACACTTGTGATCACTGTCATAGTAAATTGTCGCGTGGTTTCCAGAACATGTACACCATTTCTTTCTCGATCGTAGGAGGTTGCACACAGGCGGCTATGCTTCGCCATTTCGAGCATACTCTTTGAAGGTCTCTTTTTCGCCTTTACTCATATGTTGTAATTGCGACTCTATCCGAGCCATGTCCATATTATACTTTTATTGTCTCATGAATGCTTCTGCACAAATCCTTCCAACAACGAATTTCGAGAGGATTGCAATTTCATATACCAATCTAGCGGAGCTCCCGCCAAACCTGCTTTTGGTAGCGGTAAATCGCCAGCTTTATCGTCATTGGCATAGGGACCCATTTTTCTGACAAACATTGTGACATGGCTCTCCTGGACAGCCGACTCTCTGTATTTATCCACCTCGGGAGCTTTGAATTTTGGCGGCAGAACCAAATGGGGACTAAACACACTCACGGCTTCCTTGGCTCGACACCGCGATTTTTTCCATTGCCCTTACTCTTTCTTCAAGTGCACGAATCGAGATCATTTGGTTGTGATCCTCAAACATGTGTCCTCGGGGTGACTCCCATATTGTAATAATATCCTCCAGCCGAGGAACACCGTGAGGATGTGCCACAGCCCCGAGTAGGATTGGGCATAGCGTGAGGACTAGGGGCTCGGATCTCGCGGTCTTCCTGCGAGCCTCCCAGGACACTGGCGATGAAGACTTGATTAGCGCAAATGACACCACCAGAGTAGTCCAATACCAGGCACGCACTCCAAAAGGCATACCCCAAGGATATCTTTGTGGAGTGTACTGACTTGACACATTCATTTCTGAAGCAAACACAGGGTGACTGACCCCAGATCCCGGAGGAACTATAGCCGTAGCATTTGCTGATACTGGAGGAGGAACGAAAGAGGTGACGCCATCAGGACCCACTACAGCGACGCCTTCAACAGTTGTCCCACTCTTTAAACCTTGCAGCGTGACCATCATCTCATGCATCTGGGCTTTCATAGCACCCATCTTATCTTTCAAAGCCTGGTTCTCCTGAGCCAGTTGCTCAGGGTTGAGTATTGCTATAACCGGGTCATCTGGATCCATCTGACTCTCAGTCTCGACCTCTGGATTCTCTGGATTACTTGCCATTAGTCTCGCTTGAAGCCGGGTGTTGTAACGGTGAAAGTGAACCAGCGTGCCTTTTCTGCTTATTTAAATATTTATTGCATAAGAATCAAAATAAATGTATGAATGGATGTATGAATGCATGCACAATGTTTGCTTGGTTCCGGGAACTACGGGATACCTTATCTTGTCATAACCGCATAAACATTTCTTTGATTTAGGAAGTGAAGTAAATGAGGAATCGAAATAGCATACTTCATTCATCAAGAATTCAAAGCTTCACCAATTTTCATTAAAGGGAGAAGACAGTACAATGTTCATAAAGAAAAGGTACAATATTCTTGAATACAAAGCTCAAATAAACGCTTAATGTAACACCCCTTTTCTACCCTTAATTTACACGTCATTATCAGAGTAATTTCTTTTTCAAAAATACAAATTTATTCGATAGAAAAGAAGTGCCACGTCGTCATTTCTAAAACTCCTCATGTCATAAAATTTAAACCTCAAAAATAATCTCGTCGCAATGAAATAACAATAGTTCACTAAACAACGCTCAAACACGCCTCTCATCATTAACATAATCATAAAACAGCTTAATTAATTAACTAACAACTTCAACTACGCCCCTAGGTGCTACGGTATCGTGAGAGCGACTTACTGGACACCCCAACAAATGCTAGCGAGAGAAGGCAAAGAAGACCTTCACTCGCGGGTACTGCAGCTGCTGCCACGATGAGAGCAACATTCCAAGCGTAAAGGGTGAGTCTTCAAACAAAGATAAAGGCAAATATAATAGTCAATATATTAGAGAACAACATCTATAATTACCATAACACACCCAACGCCGCATTTCAACCATCACGCATAACATCGGCGAACAACATAGCAAACACACCAACAAGTAACTACATCACTTTTATGCACATGTATGAGAATGCAAACATGCATGTGGTACCCTCATCGCCGCTTATTTGTTGCCCGGTGGCATATCGTCGCTAGACCGCACCTTCCGCCGCTTAGACCGCACCTTTCGCCGCTTAGACCGCAGCCTCTTCATCGCCACTCGTCGTGGCATATGAAATGCATGAGACTTCATGAACACACAACACACACTAGTTCCACACATCATCACCGCTACTTACATCATCATAACATCGCTTATAACATTTTATCGCCGCTATAACATTTTATCGCCGCTATAGCATTTTATCGTCTCTTATAACATTTTATCGCCGCTATAACATCACCGTCGCTTTTGGCCATAACCGACCCATCACTATCATTATCTTCACTTTGATCCTAATGACCCACTCATCAATTAGACAACACACACACACACTCACATCAACTTCACATCGTCGTCACACAATACACTCACATCAACTTCACAGCATCATTTACAGCAAGATACATATCAACATACCATTACCCTTTTTATATTCATGGGTTATAAAATAGTAAGACTAATTGACTATGGGATTACTCAAGTAACCGATACTACTTGCAACTGACGCCGCCACATTTGCAAAGCTCTCGGTGATGCCCTTTGTAAATACACCGATGAAAGAAATTTCGCCTTAGCGGTAAACCACGCCTAGCCATAGTCAAATAGCACACTAGTAGTATAACGCTTGGAGTCGAATCAAAATCCTATTCCACGAATCATTATCAATTCAAATCAATTTAGACATCACATTAGATTTTAGAAGACACCCTCTTTTCCATCTAGAAAAATACCCCATTTACATTTAGAAAAACATCGCCTTTCGATTTAGACAAACACCACATTTTACTCGAGGAAACATCGCATTTTAAGCTTAGGGAACACATATTCAAATTAAGATAAACCTCACCTTTTAATAGCGAAAACAACCCATTTTCCTTTTTATAAAACAGCAGCTCATATAACAATTAAAAACAGCAAGACAGCAGCAATAAACGGTTTATTTTGCCTTAAAAGTAGAATATTCAGTTAGGCCTCTGAATAAGCTTTCCAACGCATTTTAGAACACCTCAATCGGGTTCCCGGTTCGAAAGATATCAACTTTACAAAAATAAGAATAAAGACATGATTTTTAAAGAAATACAGCAACTTACATACCAATTAAAAACAGCAACAGCACACAATTTTTTTAGAGAAAACAGCAACTCCTATTTTAATAAAAAAACAGCAACAGCACATAAGACACAAAATGGCAGCACCAGGTGCCAAAACAGCAACAATAACAGCATGACACAACTTAAGACACAGGTGAAAAATATTGATTTTTGATCTTGTTGGTTTAAAGTTAGAAATCGATTAGGCACGGGCACATAATAAATTATGTAATAGATTATCGACCTGTATTAACTTGATTTATAAAGCCAACAATCGATTCCCATCTCTTGGAAAGCCAACAATCGATTGTCCTACCTTGTTTTGAAGCAAAGAATCGATTCCTATCTCTTTTGGAAAGCCAACAATCGATTCTTCCCTATGTCATTCAAGCTAATAATCGATTCCTCACCTATATCACTCAAGCTACTAATCGATTCCTCACCTAAAATTATTCTCACAACATTTTCATTTCCACGCATCATTAATAAAGATCATCGATATCATCAAACCCCATCAAATCATCAACATCATCAAAAATTATCAAACAACATCAGAAATCATCAAACATCATCAAAATCATCAACATCATCAAAATTATCAAACAACATCAGTAATAACATCAACACATCAATAATAACATCAACATATTTTATGGCAACCTCAATACATCAAAACCCCCAAATCAAAATTCAATCTAGCATCTTGTATAATAACCACATCACAAATCAATTCGACCACAAGCGAATAACACCCAAACGATTCAACAACATGTTTAAACATCAAACGAATTTAACAACGCATTCGAACATCCTATTTCATTCAAACATAATCACAAATACCTCCTAGGCATCATAGAACTACCCTCCTACATATTAACCATTATATAAACCCTTATAATGCGAGACTCCCCTTACCTCGAATACGTAAGCTCCGGAGAAGATGAAGAAAAACACGTACGGAACCACAGCAACACACGAACGATCTCCTCTTCTTCTTTCCCTCTTCTCCTTCGCGCTTCTCCTTCCCTTTTCTTCTCACTCTCTCGCGATCTCCTTCTCTCTCTCTCTCTCTCTTTCTTTTCTCTTCTTTCTTGCGTTCTGTCTCTGTTCTAGCGCATATCTCCTTCTTCTTAATTCAATTTTTCTCTTTTATTCTCATTAACCCTAGGCCCAAATGGCCTTTGGGCCTTATTACTTACACCCCCTCTAGTTTCTTCCACCACTCACAACCTAATTAACACACCACCTTAATTAATTAATTACCCTATTATTATTTTAATACAACCCACCATATACTACTTAATTAATTAATTAAATAAACACTTAAACTATTTTTGGGGCGTTACACTTAAGCTGAAGAGTACAAGTAAACAAATCAAATACAAATAGCTTCAAGCTCCCCAACTCTCTTCCTTTTCTTGTTAACACTTGCACCTTGAGACTGCTCCTTGAACTCTGTGACCAATGTTCTGCAGTACTTCACAAACTGGTATACCAAAGGTGGGGTGTTGAAGAAATGCATCTCAGCCTCAGCCATCTTCAGGTTCTTGGGAACCCCCAACATAGCCTGACTGGCTAGCTCTGATAGCTTTAAGAACTTGCTCTTCCACAGCTGGATCTCGTCCCTGAGCTCCTTAATGATCTCTTGATCTTCAATCTTTCCAATCAAATCTAGGAAGCGCTTCTCCCAATATTGGCTCTCACTTCTGACTGCCTCAGTAGGCCTCTTCTAGACAAATCTAAGTCCTCTTCAATTCATCAAATACTCCTCTTTCAAATCTCAAGGCTTGTGGATATTCTTTGAGAGTCTCATCAATGGCACCTCTTTCCTGCTCAAGGTTTCTCAACTGACCCCTCAACTCTGCCACCAGATGCGATTCTTTTCCGGATTCAATGGCTATTGTCTTCCACTTGAGCTTCTTCAAGTGCCTTCCTTGTTTTCTGCTTATACCTTTGGAGTTCTTCTCTGGCTCCCTTCAGATATTTCTGGGCTTCGATCTTGCCTCGTTCTTCTTCTTTGAATCATTTAACACTTTCCTCCACAGCGATCATTTTGACAGCATTTCCTTCTTCTAGCTTTTCCTTCTCTAAAGCCATCTCCTCTAACTTAGCCTGCAATGCTTTCTTTTCCTCTTCCACCTTTGCTAAAGCATACTTGACTTCATTCAGCTCCTCATGGGTAGGGACATAAGGCTCAGTATCTCCTCCTCGAGGGAAGCATCCTCGACTTCTGATTTTGTTCTTTGAAGCTTCTCCTTGAGCCATTGATTGAAGGTGATGTCACTGATTCTTTTTGACAACTCTTCACTTCCCTTTCGCACTACGGATTCCCATGATTGTTGAACTCTTCGAAGCAAATCACCGCATTTAGGCATCCCCTTATAGATGTAAACACGGGACAACATGCTTTCGGAGGGTGAGTTCCTCATCGGGTAACCGAGTTGCCTGAAGGTCAATGAAAGGTTGTAATTGATACACCCTTGAGTCCCCATGAGAGGCACTCAAGGGTGTATCAATTACAACCCTTCATTGATTAAGGTGTGGGAGTTTTCATAGTAGTCAAACAAGCAGAGGCTTCGAGTGACTACCACTAATAACTCCTTATTAGCGATCAAACAAGCAAAGGCTTCGAGTGATGACTAATGATTTATTTAGGAAAATGCCTTAGGCTTTTTATTTGGAAAAGCATTTAATTTTGGGTTTGAAAACTGGCTTAAGAAAGAAATTGATTTGGAAAAAGATTTTTGAAAACAAGTAGAACATTTCAATCAACTTTAATCCATAACCAAATGCAAGATGAATGAATGAAGCTCAAACATGTTCAATTAATCAAACAAACGAGAACACATTGATCATCAATTAAGATTAAGCATGCCCATATAGTTAAGGGATTCAATTGTCAACGAGGCAAGACAAAGTTCTAAAAGTAATTGTGCAAGTGTGTGTGAGAGAGGTGCAATTGTCTTAATGATTCTATGCTACACAAGTAGTAGGCTTACGTCTTCATATAAGAGCACATGCATGGGGGAAGGGATTTCACACAATTAAATCAAGACATTTAAATGGCATTATGGACAAGTGATACAATTAATGATAGGCATAGGATATTCCTAATTGAATGATTGAACATGTAAGCAAAGATGCATGAATGAGCAAGCATGTGAATGCATGAGTATACAATGGATGAATGCGCATTATAGAATGCAAGGCATGGCATTATTGGATGCAAGAACAATTTAAAAGGAGTGCAAGACATAGTATTAATGGACGCATGAGCATTTAAGGATGGATGCAAAGCATACAAGTGAAAGGAAACAAGGGACATAAACAAATGAGAATGCAAGATATAATGTTAATGAATGCATGATCATATAATAATGAAGGCAAGACATGATATTAATGGATGCATGAACATGTAAGAGAGTATGAGAATACAAGAGGCATAGGCACATATAGATGCATGAACATGTAAGCACAAGTGATGAAATGCAAAGTGTAAAAATGTTTTGGGTATTTTTGCAAATAGACAAGTAGTAAAACTTTTAGTAAAAAGTTAATGAATGGTAAAGTAAACATGCATGAGGTGAATGGTAATTATTTGATGAGATAGTAAAGTAAAAAGTTAAAATGTTTTTTTTAGTTTTGGTAAAAAGTTAATGAGTGGTAAGGTAAAAATATGAATGAGTGGTTAAAAAGTGAAAAAACACATTAACACTATTATACACATCTACACAATATCAAACACACATATTTTAAGCACAACAATAAACCCTAAAAAGGCCTCTAAGGCCGAAAACCTATATGAGCAAAACCTAAATTATTTTATGCTAAAACTCATAATCAACACATAGAACAAATCATGCAAATCAAGCACATCATGCATTTTATTTACATAAATCAAGGAGTGAAAAGAAAGCAAGCATAAACCCTAGCTCCTAAGGTTCCAAACCGAAACCCCTACACCCCTAAATCAAACCAAAGCTCAACTTGCAAGTTATGATATGAACAAGAAGATGCATATAATATGTGAAAAATTCCTTATTCATGGAAAAGTGAAAAAATGAGTGTGAAAATGCAAAATATATATATGATTAAAACACAAGAACACTCTCATCAAGGCCAAGGGTTCACTTCAAACACCCAAGAACAACTTGAAGGAAACCTCCAAGCAAATCTTCAAACCACAAGCTTTTGATGATGCAAATATGAACTAGAGTAGGAGAATATGGAAATGTATGGAGTAGTAATAGATTTTGAGATGAAAAAGAAGAAGGAAATCAAAGAAAATAATGGAGGAGGAGGGGGGAAAGGCTACGGCCAAGAGAGGAGAAGGAGAGGAGAGGTTGGTTGCTAGGGTAAAAAATGAGAGTGTCCTCCTCTTTGTCTCTAATTTTTGGGTTTTATATGGCGTGCAAACTTAAGGGTATTTAAGACAATGTGCTTCTTGCAAACCAATAGGATTTGAGATAAAATTTGAATCAATGGTCAAGATGCTATGTCACATGGATTAAGGGCAATTAAAAAGCACAAAGTGAGGAGAGAGAGGGGCTGAATGCGCAGCATAAGGAGGGTGGTGAAGTATAAGTTCATTTACAAAATTGTATTTTTCCATGAAGCTTATTACACAAGTGCCATTTTAATTCAAATGAAGGGTAAGGATTGCACTCAAAACTTGAATGGAAGGCCAAGATTTAAACACAATTTGCAAACAATAAAAATAAAATCAAAATTGAGTGGATTGGGGCTGAAGTATGCGCAGCTAGTGGAGGGAGAGTGAGTGGACTTGCAAATTGTACTATTGTACTATACTTGACCTTTCAAAATTCAAAAGAATATGGATTATTCCCTTCTAGATAATTCTTCTAAATTCATGCCATTTTGGGCCATGTCCCATGATTCAATGATTGGGCTCTGAATTTTATGACCTCACCTGTAACGCCCCAAATTTTATTAGAAATTATTTGGAGTTGATTTGATAGGGTAGTGGACCAAATTGGAGAGTTTTTGACATAGGGACCATGTTGAGAAGGACTAAAATTGATGTTATAAATACTTAATATAAGATGATGATTATTATTATTATTATTATTAATATTATTATTGTTATTATTAAAAGCAAGTTTCTAGGGAAAACCAAAGTGGTTATAGGAGGGAGGAAAAGTAGGAGGAAAAGTAGGAGGAAAAGTAGCATATGGTTGGGAATTAAAAATCAAATTAAAAAGGGTTAGAGTGTTGATGTTCATTTAAAAGGAATCAAAAATAGAAAGAGAGAGAGAGAGAAGGAGGAGAAGGAGTTGGCGTAAAGGGAAGGGAGAGAAAGAGAAGAGGAGATTGTCGTGTTGTCAGAGTTACTGCATGGTGCTCTCACACGCCTTCTACGAGCTTACGTATTCGAGGTAAGGGGAGTCTCGCATTATAAGGGTTTATATAATGGTCAGTATATGGGAGGGTAGTCCTATGACACCTAGGAGGTATTAGTTATTATGTTTAATTATTTTGTTGAATTTTTGGTGTTGTTGTGAGTTTAAGATGAGTTGTGATGCTTGTTGTCGAGGATTTATTGATGTTTGTTGTTGATGATTCGTTAATGTTTGTTGTTTAATGAGTGGTTGAAGAATTGAATGATTTATGGATGAATTTGATGAATTGTGAAGAATCGAGATGAATTGGATAAATTGTGAAGTGTTAAGAGAAATTAATGAATTGAGGAATTGTTGATTGTGCTGGATGAACCGTTAGAGATGTTTTGATGATTGATTTGGTGATGAAAACGTGTTTTTGGTGTTGTTGAATCTGAATTTTCTGCACATTTCGCTGTTGCTGCGTCAATTGCGCCTCAGGTGCGCTCCAGCCACGCTCCAGGCGCAAGTGCGCTGCACTGTGGCCTGATGTCCTCGCCAATCGCGCCTCAGCCCGCGCTCGACTTCGCTTTCTCCGAGCGCGAGTCACTATTTTTCACTGTTTTCCTTAAAGTGCTGTCACGTTTTTGAAAAATTGATATCTTGCGAACCGGGAACCCGATTGAGGTGTTCTAAGATGCGTTGGAAAGCTTATTCAGAGGCCTAACTGAATATTCTATTTTTAAGGCAAAATAAACTGTTTTGTGTTGCCGATGATACAAATTAAAATGCGATGTTTTCCAACTTCCTCAGCTTTAAATGGTGTGATGGTTGTGATGATAATGATGACGTTCATGATGATGATACAATTGCGACGATGATGATGATGTTTATGAGGATGATATAAAAAGCGATGACAATAACATTTTGGGGCGTTATGGCCAAAAGCGACGTTGGGAAGTTGTGTTGTGATGTGTAATAATTGTTGATTTCTGTTGATTGATTTGATGAGTGATGCATAGGGTCTCATACATGTCATACTGCATTTGGCGACGATATGGGTTGCGGCCGGAGCTATGCTCAAAGCGACGATATGTTTACTTATTGTATTTTGCGACGATGGTACCTCATGCATATGCCCGGCGACGGGTTGCATTTTCATATAGGTGCATTTAAATTATGTAGTTGTTTGTGATGTGTTTTTGATGTTGGTTGCCGATGTTGTTCTGTGATGGTTGTAATGCGACGTTAAGTGTGCTGTGGTAGTTATAGATATTGTCCTCTAATATATTGATTATTATTTATGCTCTTATGCTGTTTGAAGACTCACCCTTTCTGCTTGGAATGTTGCTCTATTGTGGCAACGCTGCAGGTAACCACGAGTGAAGGTTCTGCGCCGCCTTCTTTAGTAGCTGTTGGGGGGTTGTCGAGTCGCTTCTCTGATCTCAGTAGCACCTGTGGGCGTAGTCGGATTTGTTAATGAGCCAATTAACTGTATGAATTATTTATTTTGATGATTATGAGACGTGTTTGAGTGGACTAGTGAGTCATCATTTATTTCCACTGTGATAAGATTATTTTGAAATTTAAGTTTTATGACGATTGTGTTGTTGCACAAACTTTGATGGTGCAGACGATGAGTTTTTGCTTATGACGATGTGACATTTCCTTTCTACCAAATAAATTTATATTTTTGAGAATGAAATTACTCTGATAATGACGTGTAAATTAAGGGGTAGAAAAGTTACATCACCAATCCCAAAATTGATTTGTTTACCCCACCTCAAAGGAAATGACCATTTTACCCTTTTATCCAAAAAATTGATTTTTATGCCAAAAGGTTTAATATTTATGCGCAAAAACAATCACAATTAGGCACAAATACTCCGCAAATAAATCATTGATGATCATTCAGTGATTTGGGACGAAAGACCGTTTTTATTGTGAAATGACCAAAATGCCCTTTCACCCTAAAAACCCTAGTTCTTTGCCCGAAGCACATTTTCACTTCAAAAATGACTTTTCACCCTAGGAGTGACCTCTAATACCTTGAAATGCATGTTGAATGGCTTTTCCTGAGGAACTGTCCCTTATTTGCGAAATGACCAAAATACCCTTTTGCACTGAAAAACCCTAGTTTGCTCAAAAGTGCATTCCAACTCCAAAAATGATTTTAGAAGCTTTAAAATGACTTTTAGAAGCCTAAATGCAATGCATGATGCTTTTTTTTTTTTTTATTTATTTATTTTTTGGGAAATTAGGATTTTGACCTAAAGCTCTGACAAAATTGGGTATGACAAATGCCTCTTTATCTAGATTTTAACAAGGAATATGAATTGGCCAAACATATTCCGAGGCAAAGTAGAGATAAAGAATTCAGAAATTATACGATTTTGTTCGCTAGATGCCAACCCCAAAGCGCAAAAAGGAAAGAATAAAGCGGTAAGAAAAAGCAAAGAAAGAAGGTAATAAAGAAATGCATGAAAGGAGGAGCACTTCGCGGCTCAAGGAACACTTGGGCTCAAGGTGGCCTATTCGAGCGGCTTAAGGTTCAATATCAAGTTGAGGGACTCGATACATTTTACCTTGATGGACTTACGCTATGCTTTATAATCGACACGCCTAGTCCGGGACACGGTCCCAGGGGCCGATCACGCCGCCCGTGATGACTTGGCGCGGTGAAGAACACGAGGTCCGAGGGTCGATCTGCTGCGCCCGTGATGACTTGGCGAGATGAAGGTCGAGTTCAAAGTCGCTGTTTGGACCGTTGATTTGAACTAAACCGGCGACCTTGGGTCTCGATGATTCGCTTGCTCGATAACGACGGATCCGGCGGGGCGATTGATCCTAAAGGGGACGCGTGGATCTCAAGAGATTCGCAAATCCTATTGCTTGATCGATTGAGACGGTACCGACGCCGTGTATCGCTTTGGGCGCTCGCTTCAAGCTAGCGGACTTTTCTTCAGCTTTATCTAATACTGTGTGCCTGCACATGTTAGCAGATACAAATGTATGGTGCATGGGATGTGAATGCATGTTATGTAAGGGCATGTTATGCAGGAGCATGTTATGCGAGTGCATGCAATGCTATGATTTTGGTGTGATGATGAATGCAATGAGACGCTGTTCTTGATTTTCTTTGGTCAGCTTTCTTTTTTCCTGACCGTTTGTGTTTTTTTTATTTGATCCTTTTCTGACCAGCTTTCTTTTTTCTGGTCGTCTGTTTTTTTGCTTTTTGACAAAGGCTTATTCTTTTAATGATTCAACCGTCTCCCGATACTCCTGGCACAAGACTGAGAGGCCGATGGAAACTGCAGGGCTCATGGATCGAATGCAAGTTTGCTTTCTGGTTCGCCATCTGGAATGGTTTGTGAGTGCAATCCTCTTTGTAAGATTAATTTTCTTTGGGAAATTGCTTATTTCATGTGACTCTTAAAGATTTCGCAATGATTTGTAATGCTCTATGATGTATGCACATGTTTTACAATTCAAGATCACTCATCATCATAAAACGTCTATTTTGAGCAGAAAAAGCAGAAATAACAACAAACAGGCATGAGAAGGTTGAGCTTTATTGATGTAGAAGCCAATCGCATGTAATGTTACGACGACGATCGCTCGATACATTTGAAAGTTTTAAACTACAAAAAGACACGAAGAACAAAAGAGAAAAGCTAATTTCGATCGTCTGCCTCTGTAAGCAAGGGCTGACATTTGTTTGTGTCCTTGACTTTGATCATTCCTCATTCAAGTCTTCGTGGAGTTGTATGCCTTTCTTTACTTTTCATGCTCAAGTTTTCGACCCTAATTTTTGATCGATCGCCCTTTGCGGGTTTTCAATCCACCGGTCGCTCGATTTTGCCTAGGCCGCCTTTTCGGGTTTCAACCTAGCGAGCTAATTCTTACTTGGCTCATCTTTCTCTTTTTCACTTATTTCTTTCGGGCATAATACTTCTTCACTTGATCGGAATTGACCGGGTTTCGAGATCTTCGCCCCATGTTGGTGAGTATCGCTGCTCCTCCTAAAAGGCTTTCTTGACCACGCACGGTCCCGTCATAGGTGGGCGCCACTTCCCATGGGGATCACTCGAATAGGCGTAATCTTCTTGAGTACTAGATCTCCTCATTGAACTCTCTGGGACGCACCCTCTTGTCGGCGCGCGCCATCCTCTCACGATACAGCTTGCCCATGTCACAAAGCTGCAATTCTCTTCTCCTCAAGGAGATTTAGCTGATCCAAACGAGCCTGTATCCACTCTGCTTCTTCCAACTTGGTTTCCATTAGTACCCGCAGGGAGGGTATTTCGACTTCAATGGGAAGCACTGCTTCTGACCCGTATACCCGAGAGAAATGGGTTGCCCCGGCTGAAGTGCGTCTCAAGTACGGTAGAGCTATGCAAAGCAAAGAGAAGCATCTCATGCCAATCCTTGTAGGTTACCACCATCTTTTGCACAATCATTTTGATGTTTTTGTTGGCTGCTTCAACTGCCCCATTCATCTTGGGACGGTACGGGGATGAATTGTGATGCTGAATCTTGAACTCGGCGCACAGGCCCTTCATCATTCTGCTATTCAAGTTGCTGCCATTATCAGTGATGATCTTGTCAAGAAGACCGTAACGGCAGATCAGATCTTTCTTGACAAACTTGGCAACCACTGAACTGGTTATGCTTGAGTATGAGGCGCCTTCAACCCACTTTGTGAAATAGTCAATGGCGACTGTGATGAAATGATGCCCATTTGATGCTTTGGGTTCAATTGGACCTATGACGCCCATGCCCCACATTGAGAACGCCAAGACGCTGGCCAAGACATTCAATTTAGCAGCAAAGACATGAATATGATCGGCATAGATCCGACATTTGTGGCACTTTCTTACAAAGTCAGAATACCGATTCCATCTCGCAACCGCAGTAACCCGCCTTAAGATCTTTCTAGCCATGGTGTGCCCACCGGAATGGGTCCCAAACGAGCCTTCATGCACATCTCTCATGATTCTTTCAAATTTCTTCTTTGGCAACACACCTTAGGAGAACCATATCGTAGTTTCTTTTGTAAAGAACCTCACCACTCAAGAAGAAATTCATTGACAATCTTCTCGAGAGTTCTTTTGTCATTCTCTCGATGCCCCAAAGTGTATTCCCGATTAGTGATGTATTGTTTGATGTCATGATACCAAGGCTTCTCATCGCTCCTCATCTATTGTTGTGCAAGAATGATGCGCAGCAGTTCTCGTGCTTTGGTCTCGATATTAGTCAAACTCTTGTCACAATGCGTTGAACATAGAAGACGGTGGGCGGTCGCTCGGCCAACCGGTTTTCACCTCGAGGATATGTTTGAAGGTGATCTCATCAAAAGACTTCATCAACTCTTGCATATAATCACAATAAGGAATCGGGCTTTGGGATCTCTGGTCTCCCAATCACCTCTTACTTGATGAATAACTGTATGAATCCCATACACATCTAGCCTTTTAACTTTCCGTTCTAGGGCTGCTCAATACCTAGGATGCACGCTTTATATTCAGCTATGTTACTTGTGACATAGAAACTCGATCTTGCAAAGGATTTTGGAATAAAGCGGTTGTCGAGATATCAACAAAGCACCCGCCCGCGCCCCCATACATTTGGACGCACCATCGAATATCATTCTCCATCTTTCACTTTCTTGACTTCCTCGTCAAACAAAGGCCATAATATCTTCATCAGAAAATCATGCCGCATTGGTTGGTAGTCGAAATCGCTGACATGCCAAATACTCAATGAGTGCACTACCTTTAATTGCTTTTTGTGTGACGTCATGTGATATCATATTCGACAATTGCATCCGCCAACGGGCAATTCGTCCCCGTAAGAGTCGGGCTTCTCAAATATATACTTGATTGGATCCATCTTTGACACCAACCAAGTTGTGTGACTCAAAGATGTATCGCTTTAACGATGAGCAAATTTCAAACTAATGCACAACAAGTCTTTTCCAAAGATAGAATATCTTGTCTCACAAATGGTGAACTTTTTGCTTAGATAGTATATGGCATGCTCCTTTTCCCGATTCATCGTGTTGCCCTAACACACACCCCCATTGAATTTTCTAACACCGTAAGGTATAAAATGAGAGGCCCGCTCGACACAGTGGCATTAAGACTGTGGATTCTCGCAAATATACCTTGATTTTTTCAAAGGCAACTTGACACTCGGGTCATTCCACTTTGACTCTTGATTTTTGCATAGCAATTTGAAGATTGGCTCGCAAGTGGCGATGAACCGGAATATGAATCGGAGATGTAATTCACCTTCCGAGGAAACCACGGACTTCTTTTTCTGTTTTGGGCACTGGCATCTCGAGGATGGCTTTTACTTTGTCGGGATCCACCTCAATTCCTTTCTGGCTGACAATGAAGCCTAAAAACTTCCCCGATCTCACCCCAAACGCACTTTGGCCGGGTTTAACTTGAGTTTATACTTCCTCAACCGCTCAAAAAGCTTCTGCAAGTTGACAATATGCTCTTCGTCGGTTTTAGATTTTACAATCATATCATCAACATAAACCTCAATCTCTTTATGCATCATATCATGGAATAAGGTCACCATGGCCCTTTGGTAGGTTGCGCCAGCGTTCTTCAACCCGAATGGCATGACCTTATAACAGAATGTTCCCAAAGTGTTATGAAAGTTGTCTTTTCCATGTCCTCGGGGTCCATCTTGATCTGATTATACCCCGAATATCCATCCATGAAGGAGAATAACGAGTGTTGAGCTGTACTATCCACTAAGACATCGATGTGAGGCAAAGGAAAATCGTCTTTAGGACTAGCACGATTTAGATCTCGGTAGTCGACGCACATTCTGACCTTCCCATCCTTCTTGGGAACTGGGACAATATTGGCAACCCACTGCGGGTACTTGGCCACTGCTAGGAATCCTGCATCAAATTGCTTCTTCACTTCGTCTCTGATTTTGAGGGACATCTCTGGCTTCATCCTTCTCAACTTTTGCTTAACAGGCGGGCACTCAGGCTTGATTGGTAACTTGTGTACCACAATGTCGGTGTCCAACCCAGGCATATCTTGGTAAGACCATGCAAACACATCCACATAATCGTGTAACAGCTGAACCAACTTTATGCGATCTTCGTCATTCATGGCAGTACCTACCTTGACCTCCTTCTTGTTCTCAGCTGTACCCAAGTTGATCATTTCAGTAGATTCTCCGTGTGGCTGAATTACTCTTTCTTCTTGTTTCATTAACCTCATGAGTTCTGGAGGGGTTTCCCAGTCTTCCTCAACGTCCCCCTCAGCCTGATTGATGGGATGGTCAAAGTCAAAAGGTGGACTATCGGCCTTCTGCTTTTCGTGAGACTATTGTTGTAGATCCGCATTTTGCCGGGCTTAAAAAGCGTAATGAAAGGCGAAACAAGAAAACAAACAAACAATAAAGCGTAAAAAAGACTCACGCAATGAAGAGAAATTGATTTTTATTGATTGAGAAATTCAAAACAAACGTTTTTATTGATTATGATGATTTAGAAAATAAAAACATGTGTGCCCCTAACAACTGGTCCTATGGCCTTGGGCAGAGCCACAGGGTTGCATTACAAATAATTACTTTAAATTAAAAGTCACGGGAGGATCAACGGCCTTCCAATTCTTCAATCCTTCACCGCACCGCAAAGAACGAACCAGCTTGCGCCACCATCTTCGATTCGTAACCGCCTCGATGACAAAGAATTTGATTGGGTTGCTCATCTTCCTCATCCCATCCTCGTGGGCGGATATCTTCCATTCGGATTCGAGCACTCTGGGAGCATCACATCCACCAAGTAATCAAACTTTCCACTGGGCTCCCTAGGGTATCCCAACATCCTCTTTTTTTTACCGCCGCCACGCCTTTATTGATTGCTTCCTCATATGAGAAGGGGAACTGGGTCTTCGCGACTATTGGTCGAGCCTTGGCTTGAACCAATCTCGGATCGATTGCGCAGAATTTCAATTGGCTTTTTGGTCTTCCTGCCACTGTCCGAATGCAGAGTCAACACTTCATTTTCCGTGCCATGGGTTCCTATCTCGACCACACACCGATCCATCAAGTCCTCGCAGGTCATCTTAAAGCCTTCACAACTTCCCACGAGCAAAGAGTCAACACACCCTTCTTCATGGCAACACCCTCTTTAACAACCTCACTCGACACAATTCAAAGATAAATGACACTTAGAGGAGTCTTGATCTCTTGCACTTTCTTCACTAACTTGCCAATAGCACTTTCTATAGCATTGGTAGCCGACCCCTGATGGCCTGGTAATGGATTGATTGTTGTATTTGGGCCGCTCGCTTAAACGAGATCCAACCAAAGATCTATCGATCTTGCACCACATGCTTAAAGGCTTTACACTCCTCCACAAATGTGACCGACCCGCTTTCATGGAAACTGCAGGTAGCATTAGCGTTATAACCTCTGGGAAATGGCGGCTGGACGACTTTCATTGGCCGAGTGTTGATCAGGTTATTGGAAGTCAAATGATTAAACAACTCAGTGTATGTCATTGGGATTGGATCAAAACTCGTCCGCTTCTTGAACCGATAACCCCGAGCCTTGCATCACATCGCCTTCTTTGGGTGGCACAGAGAGCAGAATGGAACAGCTTTGCGGTGGAGAGGTACCAAAAGATGAATTTCCCCTAAGATGACATTAGTTTCTCCTTCTTTCTTCTTGGGGAAATGGGACTGGTACTTCTTCTGATTGCTTGAACCACCGTGAGCTTCCTCGTACTCATCGAGATGATTTGAGATTTTCCCACTTCAGAGGTCGTGCTCAAGTCTTCCCAAAGACTATCATATATCGGAGAAGCTAGTTGAAACACTTGTGATCACCACATAGTAAATTGTCGGCGTGGTTTCCAGGAACATGTACACCATTTCTTTCTCAGTCAGAGGAGGTTGCACCTGGGCAGCTATGCTTCGCCATTTCTGAGCATACTCTTTGAAGGTCTCTTTTTCGCCCTTACTCATATGTTGTAATTGCGACCTATCCGGAGCCATGTCCATATTATACTTTTATTGTCTCATGAATGCTTCAGACAAATCCTTCCAACAACGAATTTCAGAGGATTGCAATTTCATATACCAATCTAGCGGAGCTCCCGCCAAACTGTTTTGGTAGCGGTAAATCAGCAGTTTATCGTCATTGGCATAGGGACCCATTTTTCGGACAAACATTGTGACATGGCTCTCCGGACAGCCGACTCCTCTATATTTATCCACCTCAGGAGCTTTGAATTTTGGCGGCAGAACCAAATCTGGGACTAAACACAGCTCACGGGCTTCCTTGGCTCTGACACCAGTACTTTCCATTGCCCTTACTCTTTCTTCAAGTGCACGAATCAGATCATTTGGCTGTGATCCCTCAAACATGTGTCCTTGGGGGTGACTCCCCATATTGTAATAATATCCTCCAGGCTGAGGAACACCGTGAGGATGTGCCACAGCCCCGAGTAGGACCGGGCATAGCGTGAGGACTAGGGGCTCGGATCTGCCTTCTTCCTAGCCTCCCCCGGCACACGGCGGACAAAGACTTGATTAGGCGCAGCCACACCACCAGGAGTAGGTCCAACAGCATGTGGCACGTACCCAGCAGGCATACCCCAAGGATATCTTTGTGGAGTGTACTGACTTGACACATTCATTTCTGAAGCAAACACAGGTGACCGACCCCGGATCCCGGAGGAACTATAGCCGTAGCATTTCGCGACATCGAGGAGGAACGAAAGAGGTGACGCCATCAGACCTACTACAAATGACGCCTTCAACAGCTTGTCCCACTCTTTAAACCTTGCAAATAGTGACCATCATCTCATGCATCCGGGCTTCCATAGCACCCATCTTATCTTTCAAAGCTCGGTTCTCTCCGAGCGCTTGCTCGTGGTTGAGTATTGCTATAACCGGTCATCCGGATCCATCCGACTCTCAATCTCGACCTCTGGATTCTCTGGATTACTTGCCATTAGTCTCGCTTGAAGCCGGGTGTTGTAACGGTGAAAGTGAACCAGCGTGCCTTTTCTGCTTATTTAAATATTTATTGCATAAGAATCAAAATAAATGTATGAATGGATGTATGAATGCATGCACAATGTTTCTTTGATTTAGGAAGTGAAGTAAATGAGGAATCGAAATAGCATACTTCATTCATCAAGAATTCAAAGCTTCACCAATTTTCATTAAAGGGAGAAGACAGTACAATGTTCATAAAGAAAAGGTACAATATTCTTGAATACAAAGCTCAAATAAACGCTTAAGCTGAAGAGTACAAGTAAACAAATCAAATACAAATCTCTTGATCTTCAATCTTTTCAATCAAATCTAGGAAGAGCTTCTCCCAATATTGGCTCTCAGCTCGGACCTGTTTGTAGGCCTCTTCTAGACAACGGAAGTCCCTCTTCAATTCATCAAATACTCCTCTTTCAAATCTCAAGGCTTGTTGATATTCTTTGAGAGTCTCATCAATGGCACCTCTTTCCTGCTCAAGGTTTCTCAACTGACCCCTCAACTCTGCCACCAGATGCGATTCTTTTCCGGATTCAATGGTTATTGTCTTCCACTTGAGCTTCTTCAAGTGCCTTCCTTGTTTTCTGCTTATACCTTTGGAGTTCTTCTCTGGCTCCCTTCAGATATTTTTGGGCTTCGATCTTGCCTCGTTCTTCTTCTTTGAATCGTTTAACACTTTCCTCCACAACGATCATTTTGACAGCATTTCCTTCTTCTAGCTTTTCCTTCTCTAAAGCCATCTCCTCTAACTTAGCCTGCAATGCTTTCTTTTCCTCTTCCACCTTTGCTAAAGCGGACTTGACTTCATTCAGCTCCTCATGGGTAGGGACATAAGGCTCTGGTATCTCCTCCTCAAGGGGAAGCATCCCTTGACTCGGTGATTTTGTTCTTTGAAGCTTCTCCTTGAGCCATTGATTGAAGGTGATGTCACTGATTCTTTTTGACAACTCTTCACTTCCCTTTCGCACTACGGATTCCCATGATTGTTGAACTCTTCAAAGCAAATCACCGCATTTAGGCATCCCCTTATAGAGGTAAACACGGGACAACATGCTTTCGGAGGGTGAGTTCCTCATCTGCAACCGAAAGGTTCAAGGTCAATGAAGGGTTGTAATTGATACACCCTTGAGTCCCCATGAGAGGCACATTTTGAAAACTTCCACAGCTAAATACCACCGCAGGTCTGTCATCCCAACAAGCAACAGTATACCATCGGATTTGGAGATCATTGAGGTCTTTCAAAAATTCTACCCACTCCAGAGCAGTTCTGACCTTAACATGACAGCTTAGAGCATAAGAAATTAACTCCCTAACATCATTTCGGTTATGGATTACATGGGTAATAAGCCAGGCATAGAGAACATGAGAAGAAAGACACATCTTCTTCTTATGGAACTGACTGTAGCGAGTGAGAGCATGGTATGTGTTAGCAAGAACAGCAGGCACAGGGTTGATAGGGTTCTTGGTGTCCTTGAAGGCCAAGAATGCACCAATTGCATCTTCATCAACATACTTTTCTATTTGAGGAAAGAGAACAACCCCAAATATGGTGAGAGCAAGCACTAACTTGAATGAACCCCACTTCTTAGCCACAGCATAGGATTGCATCAGGCCCTCAAAGTACTCTTGCGGATACCCAACTATACCATTTCTTTTTAACTTTTGCAACCTCAATTCATCCACACCAATCCTAAGCAACATTGCCAGCTTCTCATCAGTATAGTATTGTCCTTGATATTGATAGGGTCTGGCGTGAGATCTGGAGAACCCCAAAAGCTGCTCATATTCCTGTAATGTAGGTGATAGCTGAAAATTCTTGAAGAAGAAACATCTCACATCAGAGTCGTAGAACTGGCTCAAAGCCACAAGAGCATCCTCTTGAACAACCAACTGTAGGAGCCTACGAATATTCCTGTATGCCTAGTCAAAAGAATCCCTCTCAATCGGGCCCATAAGAGCTGCACGATGTCTCAGGCTACCAACATCAACCTTCTTCACAACTGGGAAGCGGGAAGTGAGTGAAGTCTTGCTATTCGATTCCATTCTGATGCACCTATGACAAGATGGTACATTATTCATCGGTCCCCGGCAAGCAAATGCAGATGAAATGCAAATATGAATGCAAATATTTACAACTTTTAGCTTTAATGAACGCGGCATGATGCGATTATGATGTGAATGATGCATGTGAAGAAAATAAAAGCGATGCATATGGACTAAGTTCAAAATTTAGGAAACACACTACGTGCCACCTCACGCAGTGGGTTTATTGGAAGAAGGAAAAGATTTTTGTATTTTCTTGGAAAAACTTTAAAAACTCCTTTTGAGGAAGACATGTCCTAAACTACCATGCAAAGACACACCAGATATGCCCTCGTGTCCTACAAAGGTGGGAATCCCGAGTTCTAGGGCAACTTCAAAGGTTCCTCCCATGTAGTTCTAATTCACACCCTCACAATGGCTACCGGAGCTATAGAATCCTCATGCCGATACCCACAAATGTAGAATGCTACCAAGTGTGAGGCGTCATGAGAAAGCGTGACTCCGGTTGAGACTTTTTGTGAGTATCGACATGCACAAAGGTCTTGAATGACACCACTAATCGCTTCCACTCTCCTAAGTGTTTTCTGGATCCGGGTATAGGAGCCCACTCATAGCACACAAATCATAAGGCGTGAAAGTGTGTGATCGAGGACATACTTCCTAAAATCTACCCAACCCCACCCGCAAGGAAAACTGAATGCAGTCCAGTGCAGAGCAAGCAATAACATATCATCTACCCTAGGGTTCAATATCGTAATACCAATGAACTAAACTAGGTTTCAACAACAAATCATATGCGCGACTTACCTCAAGAAAGGGAGCAAAGAAGAGGGACATGGGAATTGAGGAATGCATGCATAAGCATAATCATAGGCACATAAAAGAAGAGAAAAAGAAAAGAAGAAAGGGACTAAGTAAAACTAATTTTCAAATCAAACAAATTAAACACACGTCAAGTTAACTAGGCTTGACCCTCATCTCTCTTTTTTTATTTTTAAAAAAAAGAAAAGTTGTCCCCAGTGGAGTCGCCAGCTGTTGCGCCCCGAAAAATCCGGTTTGGACTTCTCGTTTGACAACGTGGAAAATAGTAGAGCCGCCACCAATATTTATTTAGGAAAACATTGAAAAAACCTTTTTTGGAAAACGGGTGGTCTTTTGAAAACACAAAGATGTAGGTTCGGGGGTCGGTTGCGCATGGGGAAGGTATTAGCACCCCACGCGCCCTTTCTACCGAAAGGGAACCATTAACTTGATGTGCGGTTTTGAAAATGTTTGATTTGAAACGATCGTTCTACTTCTTTTCTTTTCTTTTCTTTGGAGAAATTGTTTTATTAAAAACGGGGGAAAAGGAATATTCTTGGTATCTTTGAAAAGCGGAACAAAACAAAGATTTTTTTGAAAAGGGGTGCTTGATGGGATATGAACCTTGGTCCCACGTACCCTCACCGGATGAGGATCAAAGCTACGTAGTTCGCTTTGTCCAAGACGGCTTTTGTATTTTGGAGCTTTTGAAATGAGACTCAAGTGTTCACGAACACCAAACAAGCAAAGGCTTCGAGTGGCATTCATTACTAGCTTGAAAGAAAAGCGAGTTGAAACCGGTAATCAATCAAGCAAAGTCTTCGAGTGATTACAAGTGACAACGTTGTTTTACTTTTTTGAAATTGTTTTGAAAAAGGCGAGCATCGGTGATAATTATCACTAACAACTCGTGTTATTTTGAAATTCGAGTTAATTGGTATTTGATTAAGGTGTGGGAGTTTTCATAGTAGTCAAACAAGCAGAGGCTTCGAGTGACTACCACTAATAACTCCTTATTAGCGATCAAACAAGCAAAGGCTTCGAGTGATGACTAATGATTTATTTAGGAAAATGCCTTAGGCTTTTTATTTGGAAAAGCATTTAATTTTGGGTTTGAAAACTGGCTTAGGAAAGAAATTGATTTGGAAAAAGATTTTTGAAAACAAGTAGAACATTTCAATCAACTTTAATCCATAACCAAATGCAAGATGAATGAATGAAGCTCAAACATGTTCAATTAATCAAACAAACGAGAACACATTGATCATCAATTAAGATTAAGCATGCCCATATAGTTAAGGGATTCAATTGTCAACGATGCAAGACAAAGTTCTAAAAGTAATTGTGCAAGTGTGTGTGAGAGAGGTGCAATTGCCTTAATGATTCTATGCTACACAAGTAGTAGGCTTACGTCTTCATATAAGAGCACATGCATGGGGGAAGGGATTGCACACAATTAAATCAAGACATTTAAATGGCATTATGGACAAGTGATACAATTAATGATAGGCATAGGATATTCCTAATTGAATGATTGAACATGTAAGCAAAGATGCATGAATGAGCAAGCATGTGAATGCATGAGTATACAATGGATGAATGCACATTATAGAATGCAAGGCATGACATTATTGGATGCAAGAACAATTTAAAAGGAGTGCAAGACATAGTATTAATGGACGCATGAGCATTTAAGAATGGATGCAAAGCATACAAGTGAAAGGAAACAAGGGACATAAACAAATGAGAATGCAAGATATAATGTTAATGAATGCATGATCATATAATAATGAATGCAAGACATGATATTAATGGATGCATGAACATGTAAGAGAGTATGAGAATACAAGAGGCATAGGCACATATAGATGCATGAACATGTAAGCACAAGTGATGAAATGCAAAGTGTAAAAATGTTTTGGGTATTTTTGCAAATAGACAAGTAGTAAAACTTTTAGTAAAAAGTTAATGAATGGTAAAGTAAACATGCATGAGGTGAATGGTAATTATTTGATGAGATAGTAAAGTAAAAAGTTAAAATGTTTTTTTTAGTTTTGGTAAAAAGTTAATGAGTGGTAAGGTAAAAATATGAATGAGTGGTTAAAAAGTGAAAAAACACATTAACACTATTATACACATCTACACAAGATCAAACAAACAATAAACCCTAAAAAGGCCTCTAAGGCCGAAAACCTATATGAGCAAAACCTAAATTATTTTATGCTAAAACTCATAATCAACACATAGAACAAATCATGCAAATCAAGCACATCATGCATTTTATTTACATAAATCAAGGAGTGAAAAGAAAGCAAGCATAAACCCTAACTCCTAAGGTTCAAAACCGAAACCCCTACACCCCTAACTCAAACCAAAGCTCAACTTGCAAGTTATGATATGAACAAGAAGATGCATATAATATGTGAAAAATTCCTTATTCATGGAAAAGTGAAAAAATGAGTGTGAAAATGCAAAACATATGATTAAAACACAAGAACACTCTCATCAAGGCCAAGGGTTCACTTCAAACACCCAAGGCTCCCAATGTCCTTGACATAGTGTTTGAAATGAACCCTCTAAGCCTCTTTGAGGGAGGAAAGAGGAGTAGAAGAGAGATTCACATGCTAATAATTAAAAATGCAAGAGATAATGGGCTTACCTCAAGAAACAACTAGAAAAAGGAAGGAGAATGCAAAATAGAGGCAAGAACAACTTGAAAGAACCCTCCAAGCAAATCTTCAAACCACAAGCTTTTGATGATGCAAATATGAACTAGAGTAGGAGAATATGGAAATGTATGGAGTAGTAATAGATTTTGAGATGAAAAAGAAGAAGGAAATCAAAGAAAATAATGGAGGAGGAGGGGGGAAAGGCTACGGCCAAGAGAGGAGAAGGAGAGGAGAGGTTGGTTGCTAGGGTAAAAAATGAGAGTGTCCTCCTCTTTGTCTCTAATTTTTGGGTTTTATATGGGGTGCAAACTTAAGGGTATTTAAGACAATGTGCTTCTTGCAAACCAATAGGATTTGAGATAAAATTTGAATCAATGGTCAAGATGCAATGTCACATGGATTAAGGGCAATTAAAAAGCACAAAGTGAGGAGAGAGAGGGGCTGAATGCGCAGCATAAGGAGGGTGGTGAAGGATAAGTTCATTTACAAAATTGTATTTTTCCATGAAGCTTATTACACAAAGTTGTCATTTTAATTCAAATGAAGGGTAAGGATTGCACTCAAAACTTGAATGGAAGGCCAAGATTTAAACACAATTTGCAAACAATAAAAATAAATCAAAATTGAGTGGATTGGGGCTGAAGTATGCGCAGCTAGTGGAGGGAGAGTGAGTGGAATTGCAAATTGTACTATCAGTACTATACTTGACCTTTCAAAATTCAAAAGAATATGGATTATTCCTTCTAGATAATTCTTCTAAATTCATGCCATTTTGGGCCATGTCCCATGATTCAATGATTGGGCTCTGAATTTTATAACCTCACCAATCCCAAAATTGATTTGTTTACCCCACCTCAAAGGAAATGACCATTTTACCCTTCTATCCAAAAAATTGATTTTTATGCCAAAAGGTTTAATATTTATGCGCAAAAACAATCACAATTAGGCACAAATACTCCGCAAATAAATCATTGATGATCATTCAGTGATTTGGGACGAAAGACCTTTTTATTGTGAAATGACCAAAATGCCCTTTCACCCTAAAAACCCTAGTTCTTTGCCCGAAGCACATTTTCACTTCAAAAATGACTTTTCACCCTAGGAGTGACCTCTAATACCTTGAAATGCATGTTGAATGGCTTTTCCTGAGGAACTGTCCCTTATTTGCGAAATGACCAAAATACCCTTTTGCACTGAAAAACCCTAGTTTGCCCAAAAGTGCATTCCAACTCCAAAAATGATTTTAGAAGCTTTAAAATGACTTTTAGAAGCATAAATGCAATGCATGATGCTTTTTTTTCTTTTATTTATTTATTTTTTTGGGAAATTAGGATTTTGACCTAAGCCGGACAAAATTGGGGTATGACACTTTGAAACTATTTTTAAAGGGAAGACATACCCTTCATCCATTAATTTACACTCTTTTCCGAACCTCTCAAAATCAAGCTCCAGTGAGCCCCTTTTTCTCCATTTCTTTCAAGCTTTCTAAGTATTCCTTTTACTCTGGTGAGTCTTCTTTCTCCTATTATTATTTTCTTTTCCAATGGCATCTTCTCCTACTCTAATCCAAGTCGCTTTGTGCTCAAACCCAATAGAACATTTTTCTCACTCTCTTGATCTTTCTCCATATGTTTCCTCTAAAGATGGAGGAAAATCCTCTATTGCGGAGGTTTCCTTCGTAGTGGGTAGTGAAAGTAGTCAAAGGGTTACTAACCCCCTAGCAAAACCATTGGAGTCCCTACAAGTTTGCTTTTAGGGCTCCACAAGGGGCATAAGGACAGAGTTGGCTATAGTGGCTCTTCGGATTATTCTTGGGTGCACCCCGAGGTCACCAAAATTTCATCTTGTTACTACTTGGGTGGGGATTTCGTTTCGCTTGAGGAGACGATGCATTTGACCTGGAGGGGTAAGTCTGAACAAAATATACACCTAAGTGTTTATTCTCCAAAGGACAGGGAAACAAGACTCTTCTTTGGTTTAATATCACTCCCTCTTAAATTCATCAAAATGGCTGGGCTTTTATAAGAACTTTCGAGCTCGTCTATAATTATTTTGAAGTCAAACCTAACGCCCTCCTTTTCTTTTGTTTTTCCAATTAAAGCTCAACAAACACATGAAATGGTGTTCGCTGAACAAGATGTCTGGTGTGAACATATTGGAACTATTCAACCATTCCTACAAAAAATGGAAACCCAACTATTTCAAGGTTCTAGCTCAGGCCGAGGTCCGCCTTTTCTACTCAGAGGAAGCGGAACCCATATTCCCTTTTTACTGGGCTTCTAAGACTCGACCTATAAAGGAGGTCAAAAAGAGTCAATTGTCATCCAAGGATCAAACCGTGGTGAACTTTCATAAGTAGTTGTTGACCTTTAACACTATCATCCTTCTAAGTCGAATAGTGGAAGGAGGGAATTCACTGAGGTATTAAATAAGTTAGTTCCATGTAGTAGTAGGTCGAGTTGTCTTTGCACCTCATCTCGAGTTTGGTATTCGCCCTTAAATTGGTTCGCTACACGAGCCGAGAATCGGCCACATGTATGTGTTGAGCTACTAGCTTCAAGATTGCTAAATCCCAATCAACAAAGCTTTGTACTCAGCTTGATTATTGTTCGCATTGAACTTCATTCTCAAAACTTTCTCTAAAGATATCCTCGAAAGATTTTCTAACATTATACTAGCTCCACTTCTTTGTGTATTTGTTGAACCAACAACATATGAAGTATAACATGTTTTTTTTAAGAGTCCGGGAGCTTGACAATGAAATCAACAAGGACTTGAGACTTGAACGCCTCTTGTCTCAAACTCGAAGAGCTCAGTCGAGCAAGCCATGATTCACTTGAAAGTTTAGGATTCTGGAGGAAATTTTGATCGGGTAGTCGGTATTGGCGATCATCGGATGTGCTGAAAAGCAAGTTATCAACCGTTAAGGTGCAACTACTATTCAGAGTGCAAGCTTACATAGAATAAAGGCCTAATTGACAGCTTTATAACTCTCTATTCACTAATCACTCATACAGACTTAAGCATGCTCAACATCTAGCTAGAGAGTTGAGACAGCACTTATGAGAGAAAAAACGTGGGAATGGTTAAATGTTACACGAAGAGGCGAGAACTTGTGACTCGTAGTAACAGAGCCAAAGAAACAAGACAGCGTTTGCGAGAATAGTAAATAGTATTAAACAAACAAAATTTGCTTCTATTTCTATACACTTGTCATACATATTCCAATTTGCAATATGAATAAATCAGTGAATCAAATTCACACATTTCTTTCCCTTTCTAGTTGGGCTTGCTTCACAATCTACGCCAAAAACACCTTCAGCTGTTATAACAAAGTCACAACAACAATGAGGCAAATTAGGAGAAAAAACGACATCAAGTCTCCTCGTTTTACTTTCCACACCCCCCTCTCTTGACAAAAACAACCTCGAGTTAACACAATTCGCCCAAGCTAACCCCAATGCAGGACAAACCCTTCTTCCCGAAGAGTACAATCTACTCAAATTCCCAATCCTCATCCCATTCAAACCCTCACCATCACGAATAAAATCACCAACCTGATTCGTCACCACAACCGCCAATTCAAATTTCTCCGCCAACGACTTCAACTCTCCCGAAATCTTGAAAAACAACGACGATCTCTTCTTAAGATCAAAACAATTGTTCTCAAAATCAGATCTAAATAATGCAGCAATTGAATCAACAACAATGACTCTAACCGGCAACCGAGATTTCTGGTAAGTAAGAAGAACTTCTATATCAGGCATTATATCGAGCAGTGTATCTGCATTATGAACACCGCGGAGGAAGACACGTGTTAAGGGGTTTGTGTTGAGGAGATTGGGATGAGATGAAAGGAGAGAGTTTGAGAGTTGCTTAAGGCGGCGGATTGGGAAAGGAAACTCTGTGAAGATGTAGAGTGATGAGGCGGAGAGGCCGCCGTGGGAGGGTGGGAGTTGAGCGGTGAGGACGAGTTGGAGACAGAGTTGAGTTTTGCCGGTTCCGCTTTCGGCCACGAGTTCGGTTATTGATTTGCAGGGGATTCCGCCGCCGAGGTGATGATCTAGTATGGGACACCCCACGGTGCACTTTTCGGTTTTTAGAGGGAGATGCTGTAGGAGATTCTTTGCTTCGGATGGCCTCATTTCACTCTGGCTGATAAACGATTCATACATTCATATAACCCTATTCAGTCTAAAGAGACTTTGATTTTTGATATTTTTCTACATTAATATTACGGATGAAAAACACCGAAACGGCGTAGGTAATTAGGTACGGAAGCTTTTTCAACAAAAAAGAAATGGAAAAGCTAATTACAAGGCATCCTTGAACAAATTGAATGCTTAAAAGATACGTCTCTATATCAAAAAAATCCAATTTTATCCCTGTAGATTAAAAAAAAATTTAGTTTTTGGCTAACACCGTTAGTGGATGCTAACGTGGCTGCCAACATGGATGCCAAATCATCGTCTCTTTCATTCATCTTTCTCTGAAACTCTCTTTTTCGTTCTTCTCCATTAATATCTCAACACCTTCTGATTAATTGAAACCTTCACCGTTTTTTATGATCTTTTGTATATAATATCTCAACATCTGATCGTACCTTGACCAATGAAGTGTTGAAATTGTTGTTGTTGACTGGGCCGGTCGTTGAATAGGAGAAAGGACCGGTCTAGGCTTCACGCTGAGCACCTCGGGTGTTACCTGCAAAGACACTCCGACGATCAAGTAAGGGGGTCGCCGCGAGGATAACACAAGGTAAGAGAACGTGCACGATGCCATGTGCGAATGGAATATATATACCGTAGAGTCCCGACCGTTAGCGAAGTTTTCACGGCCATGAATCGCGGTCCCAAGCAGCGTGTTTGGGCCGGTTACGTTGGGTCCGGGCCGACGCCCAATCCTGTTGGCGATTCTTGTAATTGCCGATACACCCGAGAACAGCTTGCCCCGCAAGCCTAGGTCGCTAAGAGCGGGCCGAGGCTTGAATCGCCGCCCTCAGGAGTGACGTTGTTTCAATATTTTTCAAATGATGGGACCACGCGCGGCCGTTTGCTCTCTTGATTGGACGCGGTTTCGACTTATCGCGAAACCGCCACCGTCTTGACGCGACGGTTGGTCTTTACCGACATTTATGCCATGACGCTTGGTGTCTCCAAGGTTGTCTGGCGCGCTATTGGCGAGAAGGTGAAACGCTGTGACGCTTCGCCTCTCTGGCCCCTTTCGCGCTTGGGTCCATGCTTATAAATACCCCTTCGGTGGAGACTATTCCTCACACTTTCGCGGTTGCTCGCAACGATCGACTTATCTGCACCGACCGCATCGTAAACGCGCCAGATTACTCGTATTTGCTTTCGCGACCGATTCCCAAATTTTCTAAGGTATGAACCGATCTCTCGCTCTTATTCTTTAACTTCCTGCAGCTTTTTCCTCGAATATATTGTTCCACGCCTCGTGATAGGGGTGTCGTCCGGGGACGACCAAGTCACCCTTCTCACGAAAGTCTTGCGCCGCCGATCGACTCGACCCGATCCCCTTATCGCAGTGTCCGTACGTACGCGGACGAAAAAGATCGCCGTATTCCCGAGGGCCGTCCCAATCCTTTGCTAGCTACATGTCGAGGCCGTCCGAGGCTAACTCCCACGGCAAGAACCTAAGTCGCCTTCGCGGCATGGTTCTCGATTCTTGAGCGGCTCGAGCTCGAGCTCTTCTAGCTCTTCCAAAGAAGCGGTCGATTAGCTCGGGAGCTCCGACTGGTCACCCAACTCGAAGTTAGATCGAACAACCCACCACCACCGTAGGTGCCATACCTTGCGCCACCGGTGGAGATGAAGAGGTGGCCATAGAAGATGAAGTACAAAGCGATGTCCGATCGTGGACGAGGAGGTGGCCGAGCCGCAGGAAGAAGCGCCGAGCCGAGGATGCCGCGAGGATGTTGTGGTTCACCCCATGGCGAAGTTCTTCCGGCCGTGGTTTGAACAACGAAGGAGGTCGAAGACGCTTCTATCCGACATCGCACGTGATCCATCCGACATGTCTTGTGTGTCGAAACCCTTCGCTCCAATAGGAGCATTATTACGGCGGGCCCACTGGGTTGTGCCCGCTCTACAAACTTCTTTCACCCACCGCCGGTTGAGAGTCAAGGGCATGAAGGACGGGAAGATATTGCAACTTATTCGATTTCCTTAAGTTCACGATGTACCGGATCGTGTTCGAGAAGATGAACATCATCCTCCCTTCACCGAAGTTTCAACGCGACGTTCAAATACACATCGGTCGCCCGCTCCCAACTCCATCCCAACGCATGGGCGTTTTGAAAACCTTTGAAGTCCTTTTAACCAAACTTGGTCGGCGGTCGATCATGTCGTTTTCTTTGCTCTCTTCGAGCTAAGGTGGCTCGTGGAAAAAGCTAACAAAGAAAAGAGGGAACAGTTTCCTTCAAGATGCGTAAAACTCAAGACCGGTATTTTAAGGCGCCCAAGAGTCATTGGGCGCCGCTTGAAAAAGCCACTACTCGGATCGCCTCCCACTAAAGAGGTCGGCAAAGCTATATCCGAGGTCCAACCTGATGGGAGGCTCGGTCTACCTTATTTCCCAGTCATGTGGAACGAGGCCCACTTCTTCAAGAGGCCCGACGACTATATTTATTCTGTCAAGGATTTATGTGCGGCCGACTTGGAGTCTTTGGAGATGATCAAGGCGTTGGTGAGCATGATGCCCCCAGACCCTAAAGGCGACCTACCTTGTCGTCCATTCGTCTTGTTCGTGGGCCGGGCTCTGGAGGCCGAGCTTGGTTTGCTTCTGAACCTTGCCTTTATATTTTTGCTGTTGATCTTTTCTTCTAACTCTTAACTCGTTGTTTTGCAGAAAGAATGGCCGGTAAGTCGTGGGCCGTGATCGATGCAGTTCTGAACCCCAACAAGGGTAGTGCCTCCAAGCCGCCACCACGTAACGTTGTCGACTTGGATGGCCCGTCAAAGGTGCCTCAAACTCCAAAGAGTCAAGGGGAAGAAACCGGCCGCTCGGTCACCCTCACGCCGATGATCGCTCGCTAAGCGGCCCAAGTTTGATGATCGGGACATGAATCTTGCTAAGGAGGACGCCCACATTCTCTCGCCGAGGTCTAGGGGTTGGCCGACTTCGAGCGGTTCAAGAAGAAACCCATGCAAGTTTGTGCTTCCTTTGCATAGGGATGGACAAGATCATTCAGAGTCGCGACGGCCGGCGAAGGTATTCTATTTCTCTAGCCCGTCGTGCGCTTGCTTTTGTTCGACCGACTAACCGCTGTCTTTGGCTATCTCTGTTTGGCGGAGCTCTGGGCCGAGAAGAAGAAGGCCTTGGCCGAGGCACAAAGAAAAATATGATAAACTTGCCAAGTCCCAAAAGGATGCTCTGCAATGGGGTGAGGATGACCGCCAAACTCTCCAAGAGGAACAAGGAGCTTGCGGCCAAGTCGCAAATCAAGACCGACCTTGAAGTCCCGGAGAAGGAGAAAGCGGGTGTGGGTACCGAGAAGGCCGAGCCGAGGCTCAAATTCGAACAATAGCCGAGCATGCCCTAATGCAGCCGATCAAGCGCTTCTATAATGCTCTCGGTCAGTGCGGGCTACGAACGCGGATTTGAACATCAATTTTGATGAAAAGATGATACAAACCGCCACTATGTTGAGAACAACAAGATCATGCTTTGCCCGAGAAACGCGACGAAGCGGTAACGCGTTGTTCGCCCCACTTTCTGCTTCTCTTACGAAGCCCGCCATGAGCGGAGTAAATTTTGTAATAGCTTAACTTGCCTTCGGGCACAACAATTTATAAGCCGCCTTGAGCGCAAAGATATTTGGCGCTTCGATTCGACCAAGCGTTTCGCTTTGTAATGACATTTTAACTTGTCTTTTATTTCGCTTTACTTGAATTCGCATCGTTACGCTTCTACCCATCTTGTATGTTTATTTGTCTAAGTTTTCGAACTTTTAGGCGCTCGACGACCGCTTTGTGCCATTTCGAAAGCACTCGTTAAAGATAAGTTAGAGTAATCCAACGGTACCGGCCGGCTCGGCGACCTTCGATTGGGCCATTTCGATGGCACTCGATTGGGTCATTTCGATGGCACCGTTGGGACCATTTCGATGATCGCCGAGGTGGGTCGCTTCGACGCCCTATTATGATGGGTCATTACTTAACCCGTGGGCCATTTTCGATGGCGCTGTTCGAGTCAACTTCGGTGACCGTTGTTTGTGCTTGGCTCGGTGGCACGCTATAGATCGTTTCGACGACCTGAAGTTTGCGGGTTATTTATCCCTTGGGCCATTTCGATGGCACTCGAGGTAGATCGTTTCGACGATCTATTTACGTTTGATAAATCTTCGATCGCTCCTTTGCCATGAGCATGCTTGAGCGACCGGGCATACATTCTTTGCGAGAAAGTAAATAATAACAATTTTTCAAAGGTCAGGCCTCTGTAAAAAACCCAGTGGGAAAAAGAGCGCCTGCCTGTCTTTCATTAACAATCGGTCGGTCGTTCATTACATTTAGACATAATATTTTCTAAGTTTTTCTGCGTTCCATGTTCTGGGGATAGTCGCCCTTCCATGGTTTCCACTCGTATGCCCCTTTCCGGTCTTCTTAATGACTCGATATGGATCTTCCCAATTTGGTGCAAGTTTCCCTTGGCGTGCATTCTTGTTTCCTACGTCTGCACGTCTTAGGACGAGTTGACCGACCGTGAAGTCTCTCTTTTGCACGCGAGTGTCGTATCTAGCTGCGACCTTCTGCTTGATCAACTATTCTCTAAGCGACGCTTGGGTGCGCAGTTCTTCAATCAGGTCCAATTCTTCTCTTATAGCTCGGTCGTTGTCAACCACTGTAGGGGGATTTGAAGTTCTCCAATTCGGGCCGCCCATTTCTATGGGTATGACAAAGATCGCCCATACACAAGCCCGAAGGGCGACTCCGATTGATGAATGAGGTCGTCTCCATGCGCCCAAAGAACGGACTATAGCTCTTCGACCCGGTTCCTTTTTGCTTCATCGAGTCTTCGCTTTCAAGCAACGGAGGATAACTCGCTTACCGCCTACCTTGCCATTTGTTCGTAGGGTGCTCGACCGAGGTGAAACACTCGCTTAACCCCTAAGTCGCCAACATTTCTCTAAATCTTTTATCTGCGAATCGGGTACCGCTTGTCGCTTATCAATTCTTCTTCGGGCGCCAAAACGGGCTAGCACACACCGACCAAGAACTTGCTTACTTTTGCCGATGTGATCGTTGCAAAGAGGCTCGGCCTCGATCCACTTCGTAAAATAGTCTCATCGCCACGATCAAGAACTTGAACCGCCTAGAGCGTGGAAACGGGCTTAGCAGATCCATGCCCCACCAGGAGAATGGCCAAGGTGAGACAAGACTTTGTAACTCAAGAAGGTGCAATGTGGACATCGGCATGTACTTGACATTTTTGCATTTCTCGAACGAGCTTTTAGCATCCTCGTCCATGGTCGCGACCAAGATAATAGCCGCCCCCGAGAGCTTTCTTAGCTATGGAACGTGCACCTTGGTGGCTACCACAAACACCTTCATGAATATCTCTCAACACATGGTCGGCTTCGACCGTCGTAAGACATCTTAACAATGGGGACGAGAATCCTCTTCTCAGTATAATTTCCTTCTATTATCGAATACTTGGTCGCCTCGAGCTCGACCAATTTCGCTTTATCGTCGCTTCGGTTCTTCCCCTTCAACGATGTACCTTAGAATAGGGGCAATCCAATCTGAATCTGGATTGACACAAAGAACGGCCGACGACTGGCTCGGCTTGGTCGACACACTCGGTCGATTTAGGGTCTCCTGAATCAAACTTCTGTGATTTCCCTGAGTTTTGGTACTTGCAAGTTTTGATAGAATATCCGCCGAACGCTTTTCGGTCCGAGGTACATGTACCACTTCGCTCGATCGAATCGCTGAGCAGCTTCTCTTACTCGGCGGATAACTCTTCAAAGACGTCATCCTCGGGATCGTATAAATATTTGATCTCGCGAGACAACAAGTAAGGAGTCTGATCTGAGTTCAACCCGGCGACATTAAAATCCCTAGCGAGCCGCGCAGCCATTACGCACGCCTCATACTCGACCGGTTGTTTGATGTGTGGAACGCAAAAAGTCAATGAAACCTCCATGGCAAGGCCCTATGAATTTTCTAATATTAGGCCCGCTCCACTTCCTTTGCTATTGGACGACCCATCTACGTGCAAGATCCGTGTCGTTTTCACTGATCCTCCGGGATCGGAGTCATCTCAAATATAAAGTCGGCCAAAGACTGCGCTTTGCGGCCGATCCGGATTCAAACTTAATCCCAAACTCATCGAGCTCTCATCGCCCACTTTATCATTCGTCCCCGCCAGTCCGCCGATGGAGGACTTGCTCGATTGGTCGATCGGTCCTTACCACGACACGGTGGGCCACAAAGTAGGGTCTTAATCTTCGAGCACCACTAGAAGTGCAAGGGCAAATTTTTCTATTTTCGATACCTCACTCGGGCCTCTTGCGATGATCTACATGATGAAATAGACCGGATTTTGCTTTAGGTCGCTTTCCCGACTAACACAAAGACTCAAAACTTCTTCTCATTATCGCCAAGTATAAATACATGCCGCTTTCGCGCCGTACGGCGCTTGGTCATAATTGGTGGGTTAGTCAAAGCTTCTTTCAATTCCTCCAATGCTTGCCGGCATTGGTCGGTCCCACTCAAAATCTATATCTTTCTTCGAGAGTCCGAATAGCAGGCGACTTGCGTGCCGCTTTTGGTATGAATCGATAGGCAAACCACCATCCCGCTCACCGTTGGATTTCTTTTTTGGTCTTTGGGCGGCCTCATGTCGACGACCACCCCGCACTTCTCGTGATTTGCTTCTATTCCTCTTTCGCCAGTGTGAAAGCCCAAAATCTGCCGCCCTCACCCCAAAGGTACACTTCTCGGATTCATCCTGAGTGAATTTTTCCTAGCTTCTTCAAGATTTCCCTCGTGTCGCTCACATGATCCGGATCGGTCCCACTTTTGATGATCATATCGCCCAAGTACACCCTCGGATATTCGACCGATCCGCCTCTTGAAAATCTTATTCATCATTCGCCGTAAGTCGCTCCAGCGTTCTTTAGGCCGAAAGGCATCACCTTGTATTGAAAATTGCCTCGATCTGTCATGAAGGCCGTCTTGTGTCGATCGGGTGGATACATCGTAATCTGATTGTATCCTGAATAAGCATCCAAAAAAGACAATAATTTGTAACCCGAGGCACCATCGACCAATTTGTCAATGTTGGGCACGGGGAAGGCATCCTTCGGGCATGCCTTATTCAGGTCGGTGTAATCTACACACATTCTCCACTTGCCATTCTGAGTTCGTCTTCTTTGAGCGACCGGCTTAACCCCTTCATCGACTGAAAGTTGATGGCAAGCTACTTCGATAGGAATGCCGGGCATGTCCGATGCCTGCCATGCGAACAGGTCGACATAGTCTTTCAAACATTGCACAAGGTCTTGCTTCACCTGCTCGCAGATCGCTACCGAAGCTAAAGCCGTCTTTGTTGGGTCGTCTCCCAACCGCACATCTTCCAATTCCCCATGAGGTTCTGGTCTTTTCAACCTGTTCTTTAGCTCTCGGGCTAAGTCATCGTCGTTATCCTCTGGGTCGCTATCTGGATCATAACGAGCATCCAAATCAACGAGATTGACCTGGTGACCTTCACCAGTGCTTTGAGAATTTGGGCCACGATCTACCTCATCACAAATTTCTTGATATAAGTAGTGGCTCCGCCTGCTCGCTTCTAGGTCGGCCGCCGGTAACTACACCGGTCATCCTTATCAGAGAATTTCATCTTCAAATGAACTGAAGTCGATGCTACGGCCTCGGCTTTGCCCAAAGTCGGCCTACCAATAATGCAATCGGTAGCGAGGATTTGATTGGGAGTACAAGGAACGCCGTCCGACCGCCCCCCAGTATAGAGTGCTTTCCCAAGTATCGTCACCAAACGTAACCAAGAGCTCGATCGTTCCCAATGGATGAGTAGTCGCTCCATTGAAACTCGTTAGTGGGGTAGGCTCGGCACGGGAATTATCTCACTTCGATCAACCTTTAATTTGTCGATCAAATCTTCGAACATGATATCGGCCGAGCTACCTTGATCGACTAGAATTCTTTGCACTTCCGTGTTGGCCATAATTGCTCTGACTACCAATGGGACATAACTGTTCGGCCTACCATCAAGTAGGTCGCTGTCCCCAAACGAGATGGGAGGTCTATTCGAGACCGGTGGGACTGTTGACGTTGAACCGACCATTAGAAGTTCGTCCCATTTTCTCTTGGTGGCTTTGTTAGATTCCTACGATCCAACAGATTTCCACCGTGAATAACCATTGCTACGTTGCGGCCTTTGGACCGCCGAGTATCTCGATCTTCGAGACCGATCTTTATCTTGGGTGCTCGTTATGACTAGAGCACCCTTTCCTCTCTTGCCTTGATCATTCTCTTTCGTCTTCTCTTGTGGTCGGTCGTCTTCCTCCGACTTCAAATACTTGCCCAACCTGCCTTTCTGAATGAGTTCTTCAATATCGTCTTTGAGGGCCATACAGTCATTAGTATCATGACCCTTGCTTTTGTGGTAACGGCAGTATTTTTGGTCGGTCGTGCTCCGCTTCTTGAGCACGAGTGGATCGGGCCGCTTCACTCCCACAAACTCGCGTATTTTGGCACTCACCGTAGATCTCATGCAATAGAGGTGTTGAGCCGAAAGTGCGATGATCAAACTTCTTCTCTCTAAAGTCGTGCCGGTTGTCGCGGCGACTTTCATGCCCTTTGGCCAGCTTACTGTGCTCTTCTTTGGGACGCGCACGGGCGACCTTTCTTGCAGCCAAATTCTCCTCATACGCCATGTGGACATTCGCCCTCGTGAGGAAGAAACTGAGATCCTGATAGTGGTTCAGGGTGAACTCTTCTACAAACCGATGGTCTGGTCGAATGCCACGCTTGAGATATTTCAACTTATCTTTATCAGATAAGTCACGGACGGTCTCGGCCTCCGTGTTAAACCGATCGATATATTCTCTCAATGTCTCATTATCACCTTGAACGATCGAGTCCAAGTGTTCTTCAAATCGATATTGGCAGCGGTTGGCAGTGTAGTGAGACAAGAAGATTCTGATCAAATCTTCCCACGAGGAGATAGTGTTGGGTCGAAGAGATTCCCACCATTCCAATGCTCGGCCGTCCAACGACTGAGGAAAGAGCCTGCATTTCATGGTGGATCCCAACTCTCTATAACAGCAGTAATTGTTGAAATACCGGAGATGTTTGTCTGGATCTCCACGGCCATCGAACTTGTTGAGATTAGGCGGCTTTCTTAAATCTCTCCGGAATCTCAGAGCGCTGATTTCCCGGGTGAATGGGCCGTGGCCGTCCCGAACGCTGCTCGACCCAAAGGGTTGCATAGCGAGGCACACCTCGCTGCCCTAAGCATTCCATAAAACACTCCGAGGCCAGCGGTGGAAGTTGAGGAGGTCTTCGGGGCGTTCGCTTTGGCCTCCTCGGCGATGCGAGACGCCCCTAATCCTTCCATCTCTCGTAATCTTCAAGTTCTTCACGAGAATCCCAAGACCGCTTCTCGACCAACGTGAACCCGAACGATTCATTGGAGGAGTACCTGCGTGGGCGCGCGGCCGGTGTCGATTCGGTAGCCGGAATCCTCATAATCGCCATAAGATAGCGAACGGCGTCTGCGCGACGCTTCCTACTTGGGGCGATCCGTGTGCCCTAATACGTCGCTACCGAGACCGATGGGTGGTGCTCTCCGGTGAGAAAAAGCTCCTTCGAGGAGGGGAGCGATGTCTTCGCGCGGGTCGGTGATTTGAGCGTAAGTTCTCCGCCTTCCGCGACGCGCGCCCAAATCGACCTCTTTCGTAGCGAGAGATCACCATCTCTATCTGCGCGATAACTTGGTTCTTGTTATGCAGATCTCGTAGAACGGCCCGAGTGACATGCTCGCAATGGTTCCTGAATGCCCGCTTCAATCAGCTCGGGCGGTAGGTCATTAGGAACAGGCGGCTGAATCTGTTGAAGGACCGGTCCACGACCGTTATGCACTGAGGGTTCTTGTCGTGGATGTCCTTGAGATTCGTGGATTGTAACAGCCACGCCCTCCGGTCTCGCTGCGAGGATGTTGCCGGAGGGGTTGAGTTCGGATGAGGCTCGCCCGGGGCGGCCGCGTGGAGCCATGAATGAGGTAGGATAGCGCTCGGGCCTCCCACTGTGGTCGCCAATTGATCGTACCTTGACCAATGAAGTGTTGAAATTGTTGTCTGTTGACTGGGTCGGTCGTTGAATAGGAGAAAGGACCGGTCTAGGCTTCACGCTGAGCACCTCGGGTGTTACCTGCAAAGACACTCCGACGATCAAGTAAGGGGTCGCTCGGGCAAATAACACAAGGTAAGAGAACGTACCTGATGCCATGTGCGAATGACATATATATACTGTAGAGTCCCGACCGTTAGCGAAGTTTTAGCCGCCATGCGAATTGCGGTCCAAGAAGCGTGTTTGGGCTGGTTACGTTGGGCTGGGCCGACGGCCCAATTGCTGTTGGCAGTTCTTGTAATTGCTGATACACCCAGGAACAACATCGATGATTGTAATACCCATAAACTGAAGATAAGCCATAAACGATTCTGTCAGGGCGTGTTGAAGATAACCCATAACCGAAAATACCCATTAATTGAAGATTTTTTTTTCAATCAGATTCGATTTCGATTTTCCCATTTTCCAATTTCAGATTTCAATTTTCCATTTCAGATTTCCCATTTTGATTTTGATTTCAGATCTGATACCTATAAACGAAACTCATTTTCCCAATTCGTTTATTATTTTGAGGATGAAGATTTGTGAAGCTGTAAAAACGATTCCATCACCACGAAACCCAGATTTGCATTTTCTAGGTGTTCAAGGTTGAAGATGAAGTTATGTATTTTTCCAGATTTGTTTTAACTCCCAAAGATTTAAATTTTAAATCCCAACGATTTAAAGTTTTCAGATCTGTTTTTTCAAAATGAATTCGTCTTCCTCTCGGCTCTCGCTCACACACCATGAAATCATCTCTCATTTTTCTGGATTGTTATTTCTTTTGGTGTGATGGGTTGGAAGTTGTGATTTTTTGGGTTTTAGTTTGTGGGGTTTTGATTTGGAGATGAAGATTGAGGTGGGTTTAGGAGGAGGTGGATTCTGATTTGATTGTGTTTTGATTTGAAGATGAAAAAGTTATGAGTTTTCGAAGAAGATAGGAGAAGAACAGAATCTCAGAGAAAGAGGAATAAAAGAGATGATGATTTGACATCCATGTTGACAGCCACGTCAGCATCCACTAACGGTGTTAGGCAAAAACTAACGTCAAGGACCAAACTAGAAGCGTTTGATATTTGCAATGACTTTTTTAAATTTTTTTAAATTACAGGGACGAAAATAGATTTTTTGGATATTTGCAGAGAAGAAACGTACCTTTAAGCCTAAATTGAACGAAACTTTTCAGTGTCATGTGATTCTTTCTAGGCTTTTAATTTAGGCTTAAATATATGTTTACCCCTGCAAATATACCCATTATCCATTTACTCCACCGTAAAAATAAAATTCTTTAAAAAGACATTGCAAATAATAAGTGTTTCTAGATTCCCCCTGCTGTTATATTATGTTAACAGGCGTCAAGTGTATGTTGAAATACTTATTATTTGCAGAGGGTAAATGGACAATGAACATATTTGCAGGGGCGTAAATTGATAATGAGCATATTTTCTGGAGGGTAACATATATTTACGCGGGGGTTAAATGGATAATGAGCATATTTGCAGGGGATAACATATATTTACACTTAACACTATCAACATAATCTAACAGCAGGGGTTAACCATAAACGGTTTATATTTCTAAGGTCTTTTTTAAGAGTTTTATTTTTACAGGGGGTAAATGGATAATGAGTATATTTGCAGGGGGTAACATATATTTAAGTCTTTAATTTATATACCCCCTTATTGGTCACTATACCCCCCAAATTATCCAAACTACCAATTTTACTCCTAATCTACTCTTATGTATGTGAATTGGCATTATGGCGCCAACTCCCTTTTTTTTCATTTTATTTTTTTTTGTTTGATCTGCACTTTTTTTTGTTTTAGTTTTTTTTTTCTCTTCCTTTTTTTTCAGTTTTTTTGTTTCTTTTTAGTTTTTTTGATGGGCAAAAAATTTATTTTGTAGTAAAATGCGCAAAGTGAAATATTAGGTACTGTGTTTTAGGATACTTTAGGATTCAAAAAAAATTTCGACTCTTTAATTACTAGAAATTTTTTCGTAAATAGCCAGTTAAAAATAATAATAAGTTTTTGATAAAAAATACGTAAAGTGCGATGTTGACAGTGTATTTTGGAGAACTTAAGGGTCCTAAATTTTTTAGATGTTCAAATATGCGAAGTTTGTTCGTCAATAATCTGTTTGATGAAAAAAAAATTACATGTCCAAATTGGTATTTTCTTATTTATTTAGATAATTTTACGTCAACAAGTATTAGAAGCATACTTATATTAATATTTAGTTTTAAATCAAACTCTGCATGATACATATACGTATGTGTTTCACTTTTTAATTGTGTTGTCTTCTTTTCTCTTTAATTATCGGTTAAATTTTTATATTTATATCTTTTTGGTATAAACTAGTTCTGCACGCAACTCTAGAGACTAATCCCTCAAGGAAATATTAGGTAGTGTGTTTTAAACTTAATACTTTTTAGGTAAGCAATCATTCATTAATGGAGCAGTAGGGGTGCTCAAACCCAAGCACCATGGAGTAGTTATTATATTATTATTTAATTTTATAACTTAACTTCATTCACAAGAACTTTAGCCTTATTTACAATAGAACTCACTAATATATCTCCAGACTTAATTATAAGCAAAAGTAACTACTTTTACCCATATTAAAGATAGAAGTTTTATGCAATTAATTTTCTTGGATTCATGTCAAAAATAAATAGATTTACTAAACTATCTCTAATTAATATTTACCTTAGCACAACATTAATGAATTGATTTAATGTATTTATATCCATCGATACTAACTTATCCTGTGCATCGCACAGGTAATAAGGCTAGTTCTTTACAAAATGCAAAAACAAACATCCAGTTGACATAATTTCAGAAGACATTTTTTTTTACAGAACTATCCTAACATGATAAATCTAGAAGGCAAATTTTTTTTTTTGGAAGTATCCTAACATGATAAATCCAGAATCATGTCTTGGATGTATTTCAGGAACACAATTTAACCTTCCAGAAATACCTCCTACCACATACATTCGGAAGGCAAAATTTTTGATTTTTTTCTCGAAGTATCCTAACTGGATAAATCTGGAAGCTTATGTTTGAGTTTTTTTTTCTTTCTGGAATTATGTCTTGGATGTATTTCCGGAACACAATTTAACATTCCGGAAATACCTTTTGGTGATAAATCCGGGGAATGTAAATCATTTTTTGGGGCTCTTGATAAATTTTTGTGAAAATAAAAGAGGTAATTTGGGGTTAAATGGAAATATAGGGTATAGGGTCCAACGAGGGAGGTACATAAATTAAAAACCTTCCTATGTTGCGGATGATTCTTTGCTCTCTCGTTTTTGTATCATCATTTCTAATCGCTAGACTACTTTTTTTCTTTCTAATTTCGTAATATTTAGCAATGTTGAAAAGAAATTTAGGTACGAAAGGTGGCAAGAAGTTTAAACTTCCTCTCCTCACTTGGTATATTATAAGATTTTGTTAAGTTTTTGTGCTTACGCGATCGCAAACCAGGTTTTTGTACTTGAATGAAAAAACAAGGGACTTAAACGAGCAAGAAGATCACCCCAAGCAGTTCTTTGTCTGTGTGTGTATAAATTTGAATGTCTTTTTCCTTCTTCTCAGTAACTACTTCCTAGTAATTGCATACTCCACTAGCCAATTCTCTTGTTCATGGTGAGTTTCCCCAATTGCGTTTGTCGAATGGGCCGAGTGTTGGGCTAAACTAGAAGGGTTGAGTCTTATTAATATTGTTCCTTTTTCCTCCCTCATTGTACAAGTACCCAGATATAATATATTGGTACACCCCTCCCCCTAAGCACGAGTCCAAGTTTGGATGAGGTGCTTAAGTTTGTTGCTCGGATGCGATATATTTGGTAATGTCCCCCCAAGCATGAATCTGAGTTAGGTGAAGTGCTTAAATATGATGGAAGTAAAACTCGGGTTGGATTTGCTTGCAGAGAACCCCCCTCCCCCCCAAGCACGAGCCCAAGTGGGATGAGCTGTTGAAGTATACAGGTCAGGATAGGACTTGTTGATATGTAGTCTGTGACACTCTGATTTTTGTGTGTGGTAGTTGTTTTTGTTTGTGTTTGTCTTATGAATTATTTTGAAATGATAAGAGTAGATTGTTTTATTTTATTCTGTATTAGAATTATTAAAATGTATGGAATTTATATTTATTTGTATTTTTAGAAAATATTGACATTATGTTATTTAATTACTTAATTTTATACTTAAGGTATTTTTCATTTAGAGTAAATATTTTGGGTTAAAGATGTGTTAAAATAAGTGTTTTAATGAATTAGGCTTTGAAAATGCTTTAAAAGAGATTTTTGTTTTTTATTTAAAAATGTTACACCTTCTTTTTCATCGCTATAACGCCGCTTTTTACTACCAAAGATCCCCGCTGGTTACTCCATACGCAAAGACAACCCATGCAATGAAACAACCCACAACCCCGCTGGGTTACTCCATACCTTCTTTTACGTGAGTGCCGGCTGAGGCCGATGCATGTTGCTTTTGTTAAATAAAACTCAGTTCACTTACCTTGGCGCCATTGTGCTCATTGGATTGGAGTGCCTTCGAAGCGAAGCCGCTGTGGACTTCTTCCTCGGTCTCTGATGGAGCTTTAAGCTCGGGGATCAGATAGGAGGAATGCTTGTGTGAAGCGAAAATTGGGGATCGAAGCCACTGTGGACTTCTTCGTCAGTCTCTGATGGAGCTTTGAGCTTAGAGATCAGAGAGGAGGCATGTTCGCGTGAAATGAAAGAGGGTTGAAGTCGCTGTGGACTTCTTCCCTTCGGTTTCTGATGGAGCTTTGAGTTCGGAGATCAGAGAGAAGGCTTGCTCGCGCGAAGCAAAATTTGTTGAAGCCGCTGTGTGCTTTTTCCTCGGGTCTCTGATGGAGCTATACACTCGAGATCGAAAAGGAAGTCGGGCTTATGGAGACGTTTGATTGGAGCCGCTATGTGCTTTCTCCGTTGTTGAGTAAGCAAGCATCAAACACGTGTATATCTCGAATCTCTTTTATTGAAGAATGAGATTGAGTAGTTACATTGATATCTGCGTTTGAGTTCTTATACTTCATTCTTCTTCATTTCAAATCTTGTCTACCTTTGTCTATTTCTCAGCCGCCTACTTCATTCTTTTTATAGTAAAATCTCATTTTTGGTTAACCGTTGAAGCTACGACTCAAGTCTTCCCAAAGTCGACGACCAGATGATACATCGATATGGTGATGCACACGACAATGCCGGCCCCGGGTATTTACAGATCTTTGACAACTTCTCCTCCACGTATGTAACCATGAGCTCGAGATAGCTCCGGCGCTTTGGTTCAAGACCCGTTGAAGCCTATCAAATCAGACCCATTGTACGAAGAGAGGCCAACCTCTGAGATCTTCAGCTTTAACAGTAGCTACTTGAACAAAATGTCTGCCGAAGTCCCTTAATCCACCAATATCCTTTTAACATCCACCCGGCCAGCACGACCGAGATGATTAGGGGCACATACTTATCTGATTTCCCGTCTAAGAGATCAGCTTTGGTGAATGCCAGAGGTGGTCTTGCCGATATCGATGAGATCAGAATCAGGTTACCACTGAGGCTAAGGATTTCTTGCCATCTTCGTTTCTTCAAACACTGTGTTTCTTCAGCATCCATAGAGTGACCCCAATGATACTTAGGCAACTGGGCGTGGTCGATGCGACCTTGGAGCCTCTTCTGCTGAGTCGCTGCTATCCTCTGTCGGGGTCTTAACCACCTCGTTCACCATAGCTTTACCCTTCCGTGGTGAGCGACGAGGGGAACGGGATATTTTCTTCTGTTTTCAAGTACTGCTTCAGTTTACCCCATTGTATCAGGTCCTCTATATCATCTTTCAAAACCCTGCATGCCAAGATGTCATGGCCATGGCTTTGTGGTACCTGCAATAGATACGTTTGTCTATGTTGTCATGTTGTGGAATTCGAGCCGGCCATTTCACATCCCGGTTCGGCGTTCGCGCTCTCGTAAAGGACTCTATGGTGTGGAGCGTTCAACTCGTAATGCTCTGTAAACTTGCCTCTGAATTCCTTAGAGTTCGAACCGTGGTCCTTCTTGTACTTTCCGTCTTTGGATTCTTTTCCTTTGTTTGAGGTTGGTCCTGATTCGGAATCACCGGCATCATTTGCTTCCTCATAGTCTATGTACCACTGAGCTCTTATGAGGAATCGCTGTCAGCGTCGCGGGCCTGCGTGAAGACCGACATTGACTTGAAACAGGGAGCCTTTTCTGAGGTTGTATCTCATGAACATCATTCGGACGTCGTCAGTTAGATGGTGGACTCCACCTGCTTCCTTTTTGTAGCGTTCAATGTAATCCTTCAGTGACTCTTTTTCCCCTTGGAACACTGCTCGCAACACGTCTTTCGACTTGGGTTTTAGCCTAGATGCGGTAAAATGTGCCGAGAATTGCTTGGTAAATTGTCCCCAAGAGGAGATCGAAGCCGGGGGAAGATCTTGGTACCACTTCAAGGCGCTTTTAGTCAGCGAGAGGGGGAAAAGTTTGCATCTGACGTTGTCTGATTCGTCTCGGTAATCTAACATGAGGTCGACCGTATCAACATGCTCGTCCGAGTCGCCCTTTCCATCATACATATTGAGCTGGGGAGGCTTCTCAAGGGACTTCGGAATGCGAAAGCTAGCGATATCTATGGTGAAGAGGATAGGTCGGGATCGCCGAACCCCCTTATCTGTCTTTTTCTGATTCGATGCCCCCCTAGGAAGAAGAGTCTGAAGAATAGTCATAACTACGACTTGAACTAGGAGGAGAAGGAGGAGTTGGAGGTTTTCTCGAATGCTTTTCCCGACGTACTAGAGATACATGGCAGCGTGTTTCCCTGCGTCGAGGTGAAGAGCGGTGTCTCCTTGATGCAACAGTCTTAGGAGATGCAGGTCATGATTGGCCTTGTGGCAGGGCAGTAGCACCGCGCGCAACCGAGGCTACCTCCATTTGACTAACTCTAAATTTCTGTTGAACCAAGTCTCTACTTCGGCACTCTAGTACCGCCTGAATTTGAGCAGGAATTTCCTCGGGGAGCGGAGCCGGAGCAGTAGGGGGAATTAGGCTCGAGGTCGGAATAGTCTATGCTTCCCCATAGGAAGAGTCTGCATGTAACACCCTAAATGATTTAATTAAGCAATTGATTAAATTATTTAAAGTGTTGCACTATTTTTCTAATTATATTAAATTACAATATAATGTTATAATAAAATAAATTATTTTAATAGAGGGGAGTGGTATTAGAAATACCAGAGCTGTTGTCTTGGGCCCAGGAGCCCAAGCCCAATGACTTAGGCTCCTAGGGTTGGTGCATTTCGCACCAAAGGAAGAAAGAAAGAAAGAAAACGAAAGAAAGAGAGAAAGAGAGAAGGAGAACGGCGCAAGGGAGAAGAGAAAGGGAGAGGAAGTTTCGCACCACTCAAAAGAAGGAGAAGAAGGCCTTAGTTGCTGTAGTTCTTGTACGTGACTTGGTGAGAATCACTCTACTGCTTAATTCGAGGTAAGGGGAGTCTCACTCTATAATGGAGGAGATAATATGTTATATGTAGATCATAGGCCTTGATTTGTGTTAATTGATGTTTGTTTGGTGAATTGAGTCATTGAATTGAATAAATTGCATGTGAAATCGATTTGGGGCTTAACTTAGGGTTTATAACATGTTGATTTCGTGATTGGTGATGTGTTTGATGATTGAGCATGAAATCGATTGTCATAATATGAAATTAGGAGTATTAGAGTGATTATGGAGTGGTTTGGTTTAGGAGAAATTGGAAAATTTGGGGTTTTGAGTTTAGGGCGCCATATGGCTAGGATTCTCGCGCCACATGCCTTAGTGATGGCTATGGTGCCGTGTTGCCGCTCGGGCGCCACTTTGCCGAGGAATTGGCGCTGGGTTCTGTTCACGTCTTTGGAATTGTGTCCGAGTGCGGTGTGTGCGGTGATCGGGCGCGAGAATGTGGGTGTTTTGGTGCACGGGAGTGAAACTTAGAGTTCTATGCACATTTTCCGTAGTGCAACTTTTGCATTCACCGCCCCAAATCCAATTTTAAGTGTTTTGGCTCGGATGGTTTTCGATTGCGGTGTTATTTTACAAATGTCCCGTGGGGGTGGCTTTGTGTGTAAACGGGGTGGGTTGAGTGAAACTTACATTTCGGGCATATTTCACCGAGGCCATATTTTGTATTTACACGCCCAAAACATTTTTAAATATTTTGCTCGAATGGTTTTCTCGTTACAGTGTATTTTACAAATGTCCCTGTGGGGTGGCTTTGTGTGTGTAAATGGGGTGGGTTGAGTGAAACTTACATTTCTCGGGCATATTTCACCGTGCCATATTTTGTATTTACCGCCCAAAACATTTTTAATCATTTTGGCTCGAGTGGTTTTCTGCTTGCAAGTGTTGTGTGTCTTTGGTCAAAGTGGGCGCTAAATTGTCTTTGCCAGGCGCTAGCGGCGCTTTGTGTCTTCGAGTTTGTGTCTGAGTTGGTGTGCAGGTTTGTGTCTAGGACTGTCTTTGCTCGAGGCGCGCAGATTGCTAGAAAAGTGGCGCCAGTGGCTGTGTTGCCACAGGGGGCGCCAAATTGCTGAGTTTCTGGCGCTAGTGCTTTGTGTTGCACCGGGGGCGCCAAAATGTGGGGAAAATGGCGCCTAGTGCCGCCAAGTGCCTAAGCGTGTGTTGTTTTGGTTCCTAGGTGACAGGTTTGGTCCCTAGATGATTGTTTTAGTCCTAAATGGTGGTTTAGGTCCTTGAGTGAGGTTGAGTCCTCTAGATGAGATTAGTCCTTGGGACTTAATTGTGTTGAGCGTGTATCTTGAGATGACTGAGGATGCCATGGGGGCATGAGCCGGAGGGCCAAGCCATGAGGGCTATAAATGAGATTAATAATGAGGTAGGAGTTAGTGCGTGAATTGAGATGTTTGAGAATGTGTTTGTGTTGTTACATGGAGTCTCATGCATACATTCTACCATGATCGTAGAGCTTATAAATGATTGTGAAGCTTGAGGCGTGCCGGAGGCCGAGTCATGAGGACTCCATTTGATAATGAGATCTACGAGGGCAAATATTGAGAATGCCGAGGCAAATGGTACCACATGCATAACTACATTGCATACCTTCACATGAATGCATGAACATTATTGAGTGATGATTGGTATGATTGATTGTCTTTGTGTCTTTGTGATTGTATATATTGCCTATTATCACTTTTATTATATAGTTCGAGACTCACCCTTTCTGTTGTTGTTTACCACAGGTAGTCATGAGTGAGGGCTTACTACCTTCACTACTCCCTGAGTCGGTCTGCTCTGATACATAGCACCTAGGGGATGGGTTATGAACTGTAGTTTGTTCTGTTTTGCTCCTTGTTGAGCCTCATATGTATTGTTTTGAGATTACTGATTTATTCTGTTGAGATAGTGTTTTATTCATTGCGAGGCACTTATTTTCATAGTGCGTGGTTTTATTTGTTAAAGTTTGTGAGTTCTATCTTTGAGATGGTGTTACGTATTTTTGAGTAAAGAGACGTTTAAGTTATTTGTTGTTGAGTTTGATGGAGTAGTTGTGTAACATTCCATTGGATGATTTTCAAACGAAAAATGATTTTTATACTCGATTTTTACTATAAAGTACCGGGTAGAAATGGGTGTTACATTAGTGGTATCGAGCAAAAGTTCGGTCTGTGTCAGGCCAAGTGTGTCTGTTTGTCATGTTGTGTATGACGCTTAGAGTCTTGAATTAGTTCGAATGGTTGTTTATGCTTTGCGGTGTTAGGTTGATATGGCCGTAAGAGTTGATCTTTGCACTTGGCCGAGGCGTTGCAAGCCATAGCACAAGTTATGGGGGCGCAGCGAGAATCATCGAGACCCGTGTCCGCAACATTCCGCAGAGAAACCCCTACCTTCGAGGGAGAGTACAACCCGGATGGTGCATTGACTTGGGCCAAGGAGATTGAGAGGATCTTGTGGTGATTAGTCAGACCGATGAGCGTAAAGTCGTGCACAGTACACATACTTTATCTGAAGAGGTCGATGGTAGTGGTGGAGACCGGTGAGAGGTTGGGTCTTTGCGCAGAGAGAGATTACATGGGTCGTGTTCGAAGGAATTCTTGAGGAAGTATTTCCGGAGGACGTTAGAGGTAAGAAAGAGCCGGAATTCCTTGAACCGAGGCGAGGAAGTATGTCTCATCTGCGAGTATCTTTGCCAAGTTCACGGAGTTGGCCAAGTTCTATCCCCATTATCTTGAGGTGAAATGAATTCTCAAAGTGCATTAAATTTGAGAATGGATCGAGAGTCGATATCAAGCGGTGTGGGATATCGGAAGATTAGAGTATTTGCTTGATTTGGTAGATCTACTGCAGGATTTATGAGGAAGACAAAGAATGCCCGCTCTAGGGTCATGAGAGACCGTAGGGGAAATTTCATAACAGGGTAAGCCATATGAGGCGTCTCACGACAAGGGAAAACAGAGGTATGCGGGTAGTAACAAGTATACTGGTGGAAGCAGGTCTGCTGAGGGTAGGAGGTATACTGAGGGCAAGAAGCCAAGTGGGGGAGACGCCCCATCTGATGTTGTGTGTTTCAAGTGTGACAAGCCAGGTCACAAGAGCTTTGATTGTAAGATGGAGGTGAAGAGATGCTTTAAGTGTGGGAAGAATGGTCACATGGCATCCAAGTGTGATCGCAAGGAAGCTGTGTGTTTCAACTGTGGTGAAGCTGGTCACCTTAGCTTCAAGTGCACCAAGCCTAAGAAGGAAAGATCCACTGGGAGAGTGTTTGCATTGGCAGGTTCAGAGGGACCTAATGATATCAGAGGTACATGCTTCATCTATGGTACACCTTTAGTTGCTATTATTGACACGGGTGCTACGCACTCTTTTATTGCTTCTGTTTGTGCTGAAAAGTTGAATTTAGTGTTGTCTACTATGGAGAGAGGGATGGTTATCGACACTCCGGCTAAGGGTCCCAGAACTACTTCTCTAATGTGTGCTAGGTGTCCTCTGTCGGTCTTGGCGAGAGATTTTCGTTGATCCGATTTGTTTGCCTTTGGGGTTGGATGTGATTACGGGCATGGACCGGTTAGTAGATAACCATGTGCACATCAATTGTTTTAACAAGTCTGTTAGTTTTCTTCTTCCAAGAGGAAGAGTCATTTCTTTGTCTCACGAGCAATTGCGCGGTAATGAAAGAGGGTGGTCACCGCTTTGCTTTGATGGCGTCTATGTCTGCCGAGAACCAAGTCGTAGTTGATGGGTTGCGGTGGTGTGTGAGTTCCCCTGAAGTGTTCCCGGATGAGATTCCTAGTGTGCCCCAGCAGAGGGAAGTTGAGTTCGGGATTGAGCTTGTGCACAGTACTAGGCTCGTGTCTCATGGCACCGCACCGGATGTCGGCTTTCGAGTTATGCAGAATTGAAGAAGCGGTTAGAGGAGCTTCTTGAGAAGAAATTTGTGAGGCCTAGTGTGTCACCATGGGGAGCTCCGGTTTTGTTGGTTAAGAAGAAGGATGGGAATATGCGTATGTGCGTGGATTACAGACAACTGAACAAAGTAACTATCAAGAATAAGTATCCTCTTCCGAGGATAGATGATCCGATGGATCACCGGTGGGTGCTAAAGTGTTTAGCAAGATTGACTTGAGGTCAGGGTATCACCAGATTAAGGTGAAGGATGAAGACATCCAGAAAACAACATTCAGAACGAGGTATGGGCATTATGAGTACTCTGTAATGCCATTTGGTGTCACTAATGCACCAGGGGTGTTTATGGAGTACATGAACCGAATCTTCCATAGCTACCGGATCGGTTTGTGGTCGTTTTATTGATGATATTCTAGTGTACTCAAAATCGAGGAAGAGCATGCGAGCACTTGAGGTTGGTGCTAGGGGTCTTGAAAGAGAGGAAGTTGTATGCCAGTTGTCAAAGTGTGAGTTAGTTTGCGTGAGGTGAGCTTCTTGGGTCACATTATTTCTCGTGATGGTATAGGCGTGGATCCAAACAAGGTTGATGCGGTGTTGCGGTGGGAGAGCCCAAAGTCCGTGGCGAGATCGGAGTTTCTTGGGGTTGGCTGGTTACTACAGGAGGTTTATTGAAGGGTTCTCTAAGCTAGCCCTTCCATTGACTCAATTGACTTGTAAGGGAAGAACCTTTGTGTGGGATGCAAAGTGTGAAGAGAGCTTCCAAGAGCTGAAGAGGAGGTTGACCACGTCTCCGGTGTTAGTGTTGCCCGTGCGAGCAACCTTTTGTTGTGTCTTGTGGCGCCTCCAAGATGGGTTTGGGAGGTGTGTTGATGCAGGATGGGAAGGTAGTTGCTTATGCGTCTCGGCAGTTGAGGACACATGAGAAGAACTATCCTACTCATGATTTAGAGTTGGCTGCTATTGTGTTTGTGCTGAAGATTTGGAGACATTATCTCTATGGTACCAGATTCGAAGTGTTCGGTGATCACAAGAGTCCAAGTACTTGTTTGACCGAAAGGAGTGAATATGAGGCGCAGGCGTTGGTTAGAGTGGCTTGAAGGATTATGATTTCGGCTTGAACTATCACCCCAAGCAAAGCTAATGTCGTGGTGATGCTTTAAGTCGGAAAACTTTGCATATGTCGGCTATGATGGTGAGGAGTTGGAGTTGATTGAGCAATTCCGTGACTTGAGTCCAGTTTGTGAGGTGACACCCCGTGTCAGTTGGGTATCTTGAGGATTGGGAATGACTTCTTGGTTAGTATCGAGACGCCTTGTGGTTAGATGTGAAGTTCGTAGACTTGTTGGTTCTTTGGTGAGCAAGTTTTGTAGATGGGGATTACTGAGTTGGATTCCCGGGGTGTGTTGAGATTCGTGGGGCAATTTGTGTTCCTGATGATCTTTGTTGAAGAAGATGATACTTGAGGAGAGCCATAGGAGTAAGTTGAGCATTCATCCGTGTGCTACTAAGATGTATCATGATCTGAAGAAACTGCTTTTGGTGGCACAGTATGAAGAGAGATGTTGCGCAGATTTGTATACGCATGTTTGACTTGCCGTAAGTCAAAGATTGAGCACCGTGGCTGCGGGATTGATGCAACCGTTAGAGATTCGGAATGGAAATGGGACAACATTTCCATGGATTTTGTGGATTTGGGTTGCCAAACACCGTGAGAGAGGTCTCGACACTATTTGGGTGATTGTGGATAGGTTGACCAAGTCTGCCCATTTTATTCCTATCAACATCACCTATCCTGTGCCAAAGTTGGCTAGAATATACATTCAGGTGATTGTGAAGTTGCATGGGGTTCCGAAGAGTATTGTGTCAGATAGAGACCCGAGGTTTACATCTGAGTTTTGGGGGAGCTTGCAGGAGGCATTGGGGTCTAGGCTGAGGTTGAGTTCAGCTTATCATCCTCAGACTGATGGTCAGACAGAGAGAACCATCCAGTCTTTGGAAGATCTTCTGAGAGCTTGTGTGCTAGAGCAGGGAGGTGCGTGGGATACACATCTCCCACTGATTGAGTTTACTTATAATAACAGCTATCATTCGAGCATAGGGATGGCTCCTTTTGAGGCACTGTATGGGTGGAGGTGTAGGACTCCTTTGTGTTGGCATGAGTCTGGTGAGAGTGCTGTTCTTGGACCAGAGATGGTTAGGGAAACTACGGAGAAGGTGAAAATGATCAGAGAGAAAATGAAAGAGTCCCAGGCCGAAATGAAAAAAGTTACCATGATAAGAGGAGGAAGGACTTGGAGTTTCAGTGGTGAGCATGTGTTCTTGAGGTCACGCCTATGACTGGTGTTGGGCGTGCTCTGAAGGCAAAGAAGTTAACTCCAAGGTTTATTGGACCGTACCAAATCACTGAGAGGGTTGGAAAGGTTGCTTATAGGGTGGCTTTACCGCCTAATCTTTCGAACTTGCACGATGTCTTCCACGTGTCACAGCTTCGGAAGTATATTCCAGATCCGTCTCATGTGATCCACATGGATGATGTGGAGGTACGTGAGAACCTCACTGTGGAGACTATGCCAGTGAGGATTGATGATAGAGAAGTGAAGGTGTTGAGAGGGAAAGACATTGCCTTAGTCAAGGTAGTGTGGTTGGGAGCTGCTGGTGAGAGTATGACTTGGGAGCTGGAGAGCAAGATGCGGGAGTCTTATCCAGAGTTATTTGACTCAGGTATGAATTTCGAGGACGAAATTTCCTAAGTGGGGGAGAGTTGTAACACCCTAAATGATTTAATTAAGCAATTGATTAAATTATTTAAAGTGTTGCACTATTTTTCTAATTATATTAAATTACAATATAATGTTATAATAAAATAAATTTTTTTAATAGAGGGGAGTGGTATTAGAAATACCGTAGTCATTGTCTTGGGCCCAGGAGCCCAAGCCCAATGACTTAGGCTCCTAGGGTTGGTGCATTTCGCACCAAAGGAAGAAAGAAAGAAAGAAAACAAAAGAAAGAGAGAAAGAGAGAAGGAGAACGGCGCAAGGGAGAAGAGAAAGGGAGAGGAAGTTTCGCACCACTCAAAAGAAGGAGAGAGAAGGCCTTAGTTCTTTGTAGTTCTTGTGCGTGACTTGGTGAGAATCACTCTCTACAGTTAGTCGAGGTAAGGGAGTCTCACTCTATAATGGAGGAGATAATATGTTATATGTAGATCATAGGCCTTGATTTGTGTTAATTGATGATTGTTTGGTGAATTGAGTCATTGAATTGAATAAATTGCATGTGAAATCGATTTGGGGCTTAACTTAGGGTTTATAACATGTTGATTTCGTGATTGGTGATGTGTTTGATGATTGAGCATGAAATCGATTGTCATAATATGAAATTAGGAGTATTAGAGTGATTATGGAGTGGTTTGGTTTAGGAGAAATTGGAAAATTTGGGGGTTTTGAGTTTAGGGCGCCATATGGCTAGGATTCGCGCCTGTGCACTCGTGAGCGATGAGGCTATGGTCTTTGTGTTCTTGCTTCCAGCGCCACTTTGTTTGAGGAATTGGCGCTGGGTTCTTGTTCACGTCTTTGGAATTGTGTCTGAGTGGAGGTGTGTCAGTGACTGGGCGCCAGAATGTGGGTGTTTTGGTGCCTGGGGAGTGAAACTTAGAGTTCTATGCACATTTTCCCGTGCCAACTTTTTTCATTCACCTGCCCAAATCCAATTTTAAGTGTTTTGGCTCGGATGGTTTTCTGATTGCAGGTGTTATTTTACAAATGTCCCGGTGGGGGTGGCTTTGTGTGTGTAAATGGGGTGGGTTGAGTGAAACTTACATTTACAGGCATATTTCACCGTGCCATATTTTGTATTTACTCGCCAAAACATTTTTAAATATTTTGGCTCGAATGGTTTTCTCGTTCTACAGTGTATTTTACAAATGTCCCGGTGGGGGTGGCTTTGTGTGTGTAAATGGGGTGGGTTGAGTGAAACTTACATTTCTGGGCATATTTCACCGTGCCATATTTTGTATTTACACGCCCAAAACATTTTTAAACATTTTGGCTTGAGTGGTTTCTCGCTTGCAAGTGTTGTGTGTCTTTGGGTCGGTGTGGGCGCGCCAAATTGTCTTGCCAGCGCCGCTAAGCGGCGCGCAATGTCTGAGTTTGTGTCTGCGAGTTGGTGTGCAGGTTTGTGTCTAGGATTGTCTTTGCCGTCGGGCGCCAGTTGCTAGAAAAGTGGCGCCCGATGGTTTGTGTTGCCACGAGGCGCCAAATTGCCGAGTTTCGCGCCTAGTCTTTGTGTTGCACCGGGGGGCGCCAAAATGTGGGAAAATGGCGCTAGTCTTTGCCAAGTGCCTAAGCGTGTGTTGTTTTGGTTCCTAGGTGACAGTTTGGTCCCTAGATGATTGTTTTAGTCCTAAATGGTGGTTTAGGTCCTTGAGTGAGGTTGAGTCCTCTAGATGAGATTAGTCCTTGGGACTTAATTGTGTTGAGCGTGTATCTTGAGATGGTAGAGGATGCCATGGGGGCATGGTAGGAGGGCCAAGCCATGAGGGCTATAAATGAGATTAATAATGAGGTAGGAGTTAGTGCAAGAATTGAGATGTTTGAGAATGTGTTTGTGTTGTTACATGGAGTCTCATGCATACATTCACGGCTGCGAGCGTATAAACTTATAAGCGATTGTGGCTTGAGGGCGGGCCGGAGGCCGAGTCATGAGGACTCCATTTGATAATGAGATCGCCGGAGGGCAAATATTGAGAATGCTTGGGAGGGCAAATGGTACCACATACATAACTACATTGCATACATTCACATGAATGCATGAACATTATTGAGTGATGATTGGTATGATTGATTGTCTTTGTGATCGTGATTGTATATATTGCCTATTATCACTTTTATTATATAGTTCGAGACTCACCCTTTCTCGTTGTTGTTTACCACGGTAGTCATGAGTGAGGGCTTACTACCTTCACTATTCCCTGAGTCGGTCTGCTCTGATACGTAGCACCTAGGGGATGGGTTATGAACTGTAGTTTGTTCTGTTTTGCTCCTTGTTGAGCCTCATATGTATTGTTTTGAGATTACTGATTTATTCTGTTGAGATAGTGTTTTATTCCGCTGCGAGGCACTTATTTTCATAGTGCGTGGTTTTATTTGTTAAAGTTTGTGAGTTCTATCTTTGAGATGGTGTTACGTATTTTTGAGTAAAGAGACGTTTAAGTTATTTGTTGTTGAGTTTGATGGAGTAGTTGTGTAACATTCCATTGGATGATTTTCAAACGAAAAATGATTTTTATACTCTGATTTTTACTATAAAGTACCGAGTAGAAATGGGGTGTTACAATTTTACTCCCACAGTGGTAATTTGAAGGAGTGTCTCGGATGGATCAGATGATGACTCTAGCGCGTCCAATAGTAGCTCGGGTCCGCCGAGGTTGCTGTCGAGGTAGTTGAGGTTGAGCTCGCCGAGGGGTAGCACCTGCAAGCACTCTGATGCCTAAGTCAGCAAGAGAAGTGATGAGGTATGCAAGAAATGAAAGCGTACCTAATAATGGAGGGGCGTAGCCTTATTTATAGAGACGGGCGTCGTATCCAAACCGTCGGATCTGGCCGTTTCTGGGCCATAGAGTGGCGTTCCTTCTTGAGCGGAGCCAATTGGGCCATAGCCAATGCTGGATTGGGCCGAACCCAAGGTTAAATCAAGGTTCGGCCCAGTCCAAAACACCTATCAACTCCTCTCGCAGATCATTTTGCAGAAGACCCATACTTCTTCCAATCCCCTAGCTACTCAGTAGACACCCCTAACCCTTAAATATTCCCTAAATACCCTCACGTGTGGACACCCCTCACACTGTATTTTAACTAGTTCGGAGCACGGTCATCCGAACTGGTTCGGAGCACGGTCGTCCGAACCAGGTTCGGACTTGGTTCCACCGAACCATGCTTTTTGCTTTAATTTTTTTTTTGCAGTCACACAACACCAACAACAACAGCCCTCTTTCATTGGCGGCACTCTCCTTATCGTCTCCTTCTTCTTCATTCTCCTCTCACTGAATGAAGGCCAAACTAATCTCTCTCTCTCTCTCTGGCCAATGATAACAGTGAACATAAATTTCCAACACAGATTTCCACTAAACATAAACAACATAAATCAATGCCAAAGAACATTTACACAAACACATACACTACTAGAAAAAAGGCTTTTTATATCGGTTAAAAAAGGCTTTTCATATCGGTTCCGTAACCGATATAGATAAAGGGGATATTAAAAACATGCGCTTTCTATATCGGTTAAAGAACCGATATGAAAAATATTTTATATCGGTTCCCAATAGAACCGTTATGGAAAGTCGGTTTTAAACCTATAAAACGCTTTTTATATCGGTTTCTTAGTTGAACCGATATTGAAAATCACTTTTATATCGGTTATTTAAAGGAACCGATATGAAAAGTCTTTTTTTTTAAAAATAAAAATAAAAAATTCCTCAATTGGATATCAAAGAAACAACAAAATCACAACAAATACAATATTTATATAAAAATACAAAGATCTCAAATTATACTCCATATCCATATCCAAATACAAAAACCGAATCTAATACACACTATCTATATTTCTCCCCAATGATCATATCAATACCTACCCACTTCAAAATCAACCTTGTCCTCAAGGTTGTAGAAATTATCTCTATGAACAAATTTCCTCAAGGAGCCTCTATATCGGCAGTCGCCACAAAGCACCACTTTGCTATTACGTAACAACAAAAGATTAGCATCATTTATAATCGAAATAGCTGCTATTACAACGATACTAAATGTCCAATGAAGGAGAAAATTAATAAATCGATGTAAGAGACTGCAAAACACAAAAAAACAAGCACAAAAGATTTATTCAAGTAAAGGAACCAATCCACAATTTAATGCTAATGCAAAACCTTTCTTAAAATAATATGCATTTAAAATGTTGCATTGAAATTTTATTAGCATATATTATTCTTGTTGCAAAAGTGTCGAGGACCCGGCATGCATCACATCAACCAGATTCTCTCTTGAATCCAACATGACAAATGCGGTACTGGCTTCCCATTTCCCCAACAACAAGCCACGACCCCATTGTTTAGATACGGCGCCACGAGACTCGTTCCACAACTGCATCCCATACTTCATTAATAACCGTTTTAGCCTTAGCATTTAACAATGCTCGGGCTTCCTTCTCCATAGAAGGCAAAAGCAAATTTGTAATAGTATCCTGCGGGATTGATTTACGTTGCTCGTTCGAGTTGAGTAGATGCTCCTTCATTGTCTTTGAGATAAGCACTATTGCGGTCGAAGATCAACTCATTTACTGCATTATCGGAAACTTTATTTCAACTTGAAGAAGCTTCTCTTCTTCACTTTACGAATGAGAAGCCACCGGGAATCCTCAAACTTCAATAGGGGTTTGTCCTTCAACCACTTAAAACTCTGCAAATTCATGAAAGGAATCTATTTCTATACTTCCTTTCAATGTAGGATTAGTTGATACTAAAGCCTTATCCATAAATAGGCTGCGGACATGTTTCTGAAAGGTACTTCACGACTTAACATCAATGCAACTGAAAAATAAAAGTATAAAGTAAGCCAAGAGTATTTGGTAAACTTATAAAGGACCAATGAATTAACAGAATACCATGTGCTGGCGCCTTTAAGTACGGCTTCAAGATTGAAATGTTTCACACTTATAGATTGAAGCCATTTCCTCCGGAGATTCCTCTGGGTCTTCTACACTGCCCATTCCACAGAGTCCAAAGAACTCTACTGATCAATTATCAATCAAAAAGAAATGGAATTGGGAAAATATTAAGGCCAAAAATGCAAAGGCCAAAACATACCACTTTGCTAAGAGTAACTAGAGAACTAAAGTTATCGGGATTGCCAAATTTTCTTGCAAGTGACGATGCGACCGCCGCTTTCTCGCAATCGGAATAGTATGACTTCATCCGAGGCCTTTTATAACCGCTACTAAAGAACTCATCTGCGGTGGAAAATACAAATTGAACTTCATATCAACATCATCAATCTCTCTCTGTTTGGCCTTCTCGAGCATATCGATGATGGAGTCATAAATCATTGCTTACGGAAACCGGACTCCTCATCAACAAAAGACAATTGGCATTCTTCCTCAAAATGTTTGTCATAGTATCTCTTGAGCATGCTCTTTCGTTTACGAAGAAGCAGCCACTTTTGTCCAATTCCTTGATTATCCAGAGTATCTACAAACCATCTCAACATGTTTTTATACGATTATACATCAACTTCATTCATTCACTTACTTAGCAATTTTAACTACTTGTATTTCATCCTATGCAACACATAAATCCTCCTAAATGAGAAAGGTGGCCTAATTTTTGTTTAATCCATATCATCCAACAATAAACACAATTTAAAACTACCTTGTGTTGATTCATTTTAGGTTTGCTACCACTTTGTCATTCAATAATGTGTCTTCCGACTCATCCTCTTTAGGAACTTGCGAGAAGACTAGGACATTGTTCCTTACGGTACATTGCAATAAATGGAATCTAAAACACACAAAATAAATGTTATAAAACTAAGAAGGAATTTTGATCGACATATGACACAAAAAAATTAATTTAAAAATGTAATTCTTACGTCATATTTCTTTATATGATGCAATTCCAAAACTCGACAATATCTTCCTATTTCTTGCATCAACAAGTCACAGGAGGATGGCCACACCGAACAATGGATGCATGTTGGGCGTAATTTGGCAGAGTATCCAAGAACTTTCTTCTTCTATACTCGATCATCAACCGGAATAGATCCTACAATGTCTTCAATGATCTCAGAGAAAAAAGAGATAGATTAAGCCAGTCTCATCACTGAGGTTGAAGGCTGAATTTTCAGTTATCAATCTCAACAAAGGTTGAAAGCAAAGACAATGAAGCTAATATATACAACAGTTATGACATTAGGTCATACTTTCTATTAAATGAGTAATACATAAATTACTTAAACCACAATGTGATAATACTACACCTGAAAGAATGAATTCAGAGGATTTTAATATTACTCAGGCATACCTCATCCAAGCTATCAAGTTCCGCAAACAAGTCAGGCAAAACAGTAAGTGATGCCTCATTTTCCCTGTTATAACATACAAACAAACCACTTTCCATTCAACAAATAATAGGCCCATACCATGACAAGACCCAAATCAATGAGGGGATCCAATTCTGGGAATAAGTCATGCTCCTTTCTTGTAACAAAATTATCACAGAATTTAACGTACAAAATGACAAATTCCTTTGTCTTGACCATTCCTTCATGGAAAACAACTATTGGTGCAATCTGTATTAAACACAATAGAGGAAAAGTTTTTTGCCTCACCCAACAAATCTGGTTTGTATCCTTCTTACTTTTACAACCAGTTCTCAAGCATTTGTAGCCAACAAGGAAAAACTCAAAGGAATTACTACTATCATCATTAAATACCTCAATGTAGATATGCTCTAGTGGTGAATTGGGATTTTGTTAGATGCAACATGAGGCACAATATTCATGGTATTAATGTGTTTGAAAAAATCAATAGCAACATATTCAAGTCCATTAATTATGCACTGATTAGTAATGCTCAAAAGTTCCCTTGGCATTTTATCAAACACCTTGGGTTCTGTAGGGATGTGTTGCCTACCCAAAGAGTGTGCATTGAAAGACAAACCTTCTAGAATCAATTTCAATTTTCTTTCACCGGTAATGATGTGAGTCAGAGTAGCGACTATCCACGATATCAATTGACCATACACTTGGAAGGTAGCTGGTACTAATCTAAAGGAAATAGTACCTGAAAATTGTATTGTTGAAAACGTCTTGCGAGGCCTGATTGAGTGATGGCGTCGAGCCGCATTTGCTATCGTGTGGTTCTCGTGGCTCTGGCGGTGGCGACAACGACATGTTCTTTGGCCGTGTGAGCTGCTCCACCGTGCTTGCCGTAAGTAATGGTCGATCCGGTGGTTCCGGTGGCGGGAAGACCTTCCGTGACAACGTTGGCACCATGGTTGTTGACGCAAACATCATGGACTCATAACGCAAATCACCGAGAATGAAGTTGGAGCAGAACGCGAAATGGTGAAAGCGGCGACGTCGTTCTTTGTTGTTCATCAATAGGCTCAAGAACCAGATCTACAATAGGTTCTTCCTTAATGGCTTGATGTAGGTTAGACACTGAATCTGAGACAATCTCTTCTCCAACCAGCGATTTCTTTGTATCTTCAGCACGAGAAATCTCGGAAACGAAGGATGAGGTTGCGCTAGAAAGCACGAGACCATCTTGTTTGAGTTCTTCATCTTCTTCTTCGTTTTCGAACCAAAAGCACTGAACATTTTTGTGAGCTGATTGGTAGTGGTTCTCTTCGGTAATTAGCTTATCACAAATAAGACATAAACCCATTTCCATCTTCTCATACACTTCTAGGTAACTCAAGGTTTTGTTAGCCGCCATGGAAGCAAGCAACAGGATCGTTGCTTTGATACCGTCGTTTTCTCCTTCGTTTTCAGTGGGTTTCAAGGGTAGGGTTTTCAGTGAGATAGAGCGTCGAAGGAAGAAGGAAGATGAAGCGTATTTGGTTCCAGCGTGGGTGAATAAAATTTTAAGGGTAAAATCGAGTTTCCATATCGGTTTGAATAGGAGCCGATATGGATTAGAGTAAAATAGAGTTTCCATATCGGTTAGAACAGGAACCGATATAGATAATTTGCTCATAATTTCAAAAATGCCACCGCCTCTTTTTTCATATCGGTTATAGTGTGAACCGTTATTAATTGCTGATGTCAAATCCATATTTTCCACTAGTGATATATTACATATTGTTCGTTTCAAACACCTGTAACAAACAACAACCAATTACCAAATATGTAACAGAGAAAATAAGAACACAAAAATCAAATTCAAGCACTAAAATTTAAATAAAATGATAAAACAATCACAGAAGAATATGAAGCCATTGGCAATAAACATAAAAACGGAGAATTGGTTTCGAACGTTACACGAAAAAGGAAGCAACTTTAGTAAGAAGGAAGAATGGGGTGGGAGGGATGGTGTGTCTTAGATTATGATGATTTGGAAATGGTAAACTAATCGTAAAAGAATAAAGGTGGAGGAGGTTGCATCGTAGTGTTGGGATGGCAATGTTGAAATTAGTTTGATAGTGAGGTTTGGTTGAACCAAATTCGAACCGATTCGGTGGCATCTCCTCTGAACTGGTTCGATCAACCGTGCTTCAAACCATCGTTGGATTAATGACATTTTGGTCTTTTCATACATTTTGAAAATGTCTACTGAGTAGCTAGGGGGTTGGAATAAGTATGCTCCTTGCAAAATAAGAAATTCTCTTTGCTTCAATTGCAAACAACGGAAGAGAAATAGGTCCACTATTGAAAAAAAACACCATTCCTTTCGTAACAAAGTAATCTTCAATTTAGCTTGAACTTGCAATAAAACATGAAAAACGGTAGACCCAAGTCGTAGACTCAAATTGATCTTGACCGATTGTTGAAACAAAGCGTTAGGGTTCGATGTAGTGGAAGAAGAAAATAGGAGTCTCTCAACTAACACTTAAGAAATCCGTCGGACAGGCGGACTCACACATATAAAACGTTTGGGTTTGAAGCAAAATTTTCAACAAATCGATGAACAACACCGAGGGTTTGAGAATACTCTGAAACAAATGGCTATAAGCTTTGTAAGACTTTAGATCTCTAGAAGCTTTGTTGAATGAGAAAAATGAATCTCTATCAATTATTGTCTCAAGGTTTACCTTCATATAGCAAGAAGATAAGTACCTAGCGGTGTAGAGCGGCGAGCGGCAGAGGTGAGCGTAGGGCTTTGCGTGTAGTGATGGGGAAGAGAGAAAACAAAAAATTTCGAAAGGCTTCGTCGTGGAATAAACTTTAGGCGTGTGAACATTTTTTATAAGCGTGTGTAGACATTTATTTTACTGAGTAAAATCTAAAATTTTAAAACAATAACTAGAAAAGGGATAAAAGACTTTTACCTAATACTAATGATGTCTTTCGTAACTAAAAGTCTGCAACCGTCAGTAGGCACATAAGTCACTTTTTTTTAGTGGACACCCTTACAACCCAAAACCCTATAGGCCATTGGGTTTTTAAGTCGTCTCACTTATATAATGCTTAACATCCATTTTTTCATCGAGTAAGCCCCCAAATTGGTCCGTCAACTATCACCATCTATCAAGTTTAGTCCCTAAACTTTAGAAATATAACAAATAATACTAAACTATTCTAAATTCATCAATTACACTATCTTGTATTTGGAAAATAATTGTGGGATTAAATTGATGGATATAGAATAGTTTAGGAACTACTTATTATATTTTTATCGTTTAGCGACCAACTAGATGAGAATGTGATAGTTCAGGGACTTACTCTCTTTCTATTCAATGTGAAATTCTTTTTTTTTTTTTGACAATTTCAATGTGACATTCTTACTCATACTTAAACACCAACATCAAGTCATTTACTCTCTGTCACTCAGTCCGAGAAGATGTGCTCCATCTGTTTTTGTCTTTGCGACTTTGCAAAATCTGTTTGGTCTTCTATTGCACTTGGTTAGGTAATCGAGGTTGATTTATCGTTGAGTATGGTTGATAGGAAGAAATCCAAGCGAGTTAAACACATTTTTGGCTTTCCACATGTTGGAGTATTTGGCTTGCTAGGAATGGCGTTGTCTTCAAAGAGGAGGTGGCGAATGTAGATTCGGTTGTTAACCGGATTAAGAGTTTAACTTGGAGTTGGTGCCTATATAAAGTGAAATGTAATTCTTCTGTCTTTTTCTTTGTGAAGTTCTTACCCCCTCCACTACCTAAACAATATGAAACTCTCACTGTTGTTTGGGTTTGAGCACCCCTAGTGCTCCATCAATGAATTGTTGCTTATCTAAAAAAAATCAACATCAAGTCATCTAAACACCAAGATGTAACAACTTCCAGCAACATGACTCTAACTAGCATGACTTTGGCTTATGTTACTAAGCGTTTTTCTTAGTAACTCTTACTAAAGAAATAATAGTCATTGGATGCTCAATCTTTTAGTGAAATTAAATCTAATGGTTATTATTGAATAAGGGCATTGTTGTAATAATTAAAACCATTAAGATGAAGTAGTTTTCCCCCTTTTAATTATAGTTATTTAAATAATTAAAATGTATAAACTTTCACTATATTTCTCCCATTTTTATGGAAACAAACTTAAAATTCAAAAATCCGATTTTAGATCGTACCAACAATGTGAGGGTTGAGAAGAAATTCATTCAAAACGATTAGAATTAGCCTCTCAATAAAAACATTGACTCATAAAGAATATTCTACTAATGTCAACATGGACTCATATAAAACATAAATCATATAAATAATAAAAACATTAGGTATAACATATTATTTATTAGGTGATAACCAAAGAAAATAAAGTTAATTATGCATGTATCAAATAATTTGTTACACTATAAATAACCTCAGCAACATTCTCAACAAAAACAGCATATTTTGGAAGCAAAGATTTATCCGGATAATCATCCCCGTCATCATCCCCAGCAATACACTTGTCAGCACATTCCATGATACCCTTTGCACACTCATTTACACCTTCAAAATCACCATTTTTGAAGTACTCTTGAGCATTCACAACCTCATGAAGGGCACCCACGTCTTTCTCAAAATAATACAAACACCTTTGGTAATGATATTTTGCATCAGAATTCTTATCACTTTGAGCAATTAGGGTATTGATTAGATTGAGAGTGTTGCTCACTTTTGCGCGAACCACATTAATAGTGTATTGTGTTAGGTTGCGGAGGTCTGCACCTCCACCGGGACTTGATTTGATAAAACTTAAACAAAATGAAGAGTTTGTAACTTCCTTGCAAATGGTATTCACATCCACAACTTTGGATGCATTGGTGAATGTGATGCATGAAAATGAAAATGAAAATAAAAATAAGTAAAATACCATCACAAGGGGAGAGGAATGCACCATCGTAATTGCTTTTTCTCAATGTTTTGTCTGTCTGATATTAGTGATTAATTATGTTGATTTCACTCCTTAGTGGTTTAATTTATAGAGTTGTCAATGTTATTGGTCAAAATCAAAGGTATAAGATATTAATATATAATAAATTAGTTTGATTTAATTGATTGAATCCAAACACAGCTAATTAATATCAATAATGAGTTGAACTGACTAATTTTTCTAATTAATGTCAAAAATAATATTTTACATACTAACTAGTTTAATAGTGATCGAGTTGAATTGACTATTTAATAATGGGTAAATGTCATTAATGTGGTCTGACCTTATAACTATTTGAATACTAATTGGGTAAATATAATTAATGTGGTCTAACCTTATTCATATGGATAGTTATCTAATATAAAGTTGTTCCAATATAAAGTTGTTCCGGCTTGGGCCAAAGTCCTTTGAGAAATCGAGCTTGGCCCAATCCAGCCTCAGGGCGCCGCCAAGGTGCACACTCCACAACGGACGCTCGCCTCCAACGATTAGGATCTTTCGCCCGTATCTGACGCTTCTAGTACGCTCCTTTCCTGTATAAATAGAGGCACAACCACTCCGCTACAGTGACTTCTTCTCATTCTATGCCTCTGGCACTTCCTCCACTTTACTCTTCTCTCTGTTTTCCCTTAACTCGGTCTCATACTGACTTGAGCGCCGGAGTGTCTTGGAGGTACCCCCACCCGACGTGGATATTCAAGCTACCTCGAACGCGGCAAGCTCCAACTTCAAGCGTCAAGGTCTGACTCTTCTCTTCAAGGACTTATGTTTCCTCCATCCTGAAACACTTCAGCTCAGTACCCCGGATCCAAACCATTTTCGAGTTCTAGGTACCGAACAATGGCGACCATAGAGGGAGTTAGATCACTAACTTCCAAGATTCATCGATATTATCCATCCTCGGCTTATGCCGCTATTCTCGAGACCCTACGTCCTCAATGGCGTCTCAATCAGCAATGATCTCGGATCTTTACTCGTCTGATTCGGATACACCGAGGGACGTCTCACTCGCCGCCATACACTCATTACTATCTCTCGATAATTTGTAGGACCGACACAATCGTTTCCACCGGCCGATGACTAATCTACGCCGGGGAACCTGGCTGGCCACGAGTACCGACTTTGCCGGTCCGTGTGGTTCTCCCCTCCCACCAGAGTTTTTGCCACACCCAAGATTCAAACCTGAGACCTTAGGGTGGGATCCAGTTGCAGTTACCACTTGAACCATGTTTTTGGTTTATGCATGTTAAATGAATTATGTTTTGTTTTGCATATTTCCATTTTTGGTTACATTGAATCCTTTTGTGTAATTGTTTCTTAGCTTTTGCCTCTCATTATTTTCATCTATTAGCTCTGTTTTCTTTCTTTTTTTTAGCCCAATATCTATTGGTGATAGCTCTATTTTCACCGATAGCTATTGCTGATTTTGTTTGTACCATCCATCAATGGTTTCTCAGCATCAGATGACACTCAAAGGTCCCACAAATCAAGGCCCAAAAGGCATAGGACATTAGAATCATCTCCAAGAGTATGAGCACTGAACAGGTCCTTCTCTGCTGATTCACAATCTAAGGGATCCATTTCTATGCCTCAAGGGTGAACGGTAAATAAATTTGTCTGTTATTTTTCCTCTCCTAAATAGTTGATTTTGCCGCTCACATGATTGAAAATTGATTTGTAAACTATGGTCAATTATTTCGTGCAGAAGGTTGACTTGAGCAAATTGGAGATCTCTGCATTGTGGAGATATTGGCGACACTTCAATGTGGTAAGCAAATAATTGACCTGTTGTCTCATACCTATTCAGTTAGTGTCATGTGGAAAAGATACTTATGTTAATTTTTTTTATTCCCATTTTTGGTCTTTTTCACTTCCCTCTAAATATGGGTTTTGTAGTACCTAACCAGGTTACAGTTTCGTGTTTAAAAAAATCCAACTGTGCCTCTTTTATACTACACCATATGCTACTCAACCATTTAACTACAGGCATTTAACTGCAACTGATGTTAATTCTGGCAAATTGTGATATGCATTGTTATAGTTTGTATCGTTAATTCCTAATGCTCATGTTTTTGTTACTTCATTTGCTAACTTATTTAGCTCATTGCATGCAGTCTAATGTTTTTGACTTCTGCGAAGGTCTCATGCCGTTTGGTATTTTTAAAGTCAAATTGGTTGATTGCTTTGGCTATGGGTGGAAGTGTGACATGAACAATGACCTATCTTTTTCCATGTCAAGATACCGTTGTTGGGCGTCTATGTTAAGATTGGAGTTGCTGCTGCAAACCCAACCATCATTTTATTTGAATTTGAGCGACCTTGAGCATTGTCTTGGTTCGATGTCAACACATACTTGAGATTATAATGTTCGTATCTTTCACTGCTTTCCTATCAATAAAATATTAGGATGATGGTGTTTCTTACTTTGTTTCATGTAGTTTTGGAACATCCCTTTATTTGAGTTAAGTTGGTCATGTAACTGTTGTGGTCTCATTAAGTGGTATGGGTCCTAATGTAAGTTTTCTTGCCTAAATGTATGCAGACATGCTTTCAAAATGAATGACAGACTTCTTAATCAGTTTCCTACTTAATTTGCCTCTTCACTTCTATATAATGTCTAATTTTTATGTTTTGTTATGGAGAAATTCTGTATATACTATACGCACCCCCCTTTTCTCAAAACAAATTGATTGGGCTCCCAAACAGCCAAAGCCCATATTCACTCATCAAAGGGCCTATAATGCGCCTACACAACGAACGGTCCAGATCATCACACTTAAGTGCCTCTTAAGCCTATAAATACAACATTTACTATGAGGAGAGAGGTACGCATTAATTATCACAAGATTTGCATTTACTCTTCAGCTACTGACTTTAGCATCGGAGTGACTCTGCAGGTACACCCCCATCTCGGATCATCAATCTCGGACGTGACTATTATTGATCTCTCTTAAACACCTACCAACTATCTCGGATCGGAAAGATCCATTGATACGGTACAGAACATTGGCGACCACAGTGGGAGTATCTTGAATTCAAAATATTTTCACCTTCTTTTCTGATCAATAATGGCCCCCGAATTAAGGTCTGTTTTACGTTTGGCCAGTATCGTTCAACCAACTCATGATCAACCCCGTCTAGGGGGAACTCCCGAAGGAGTAGCAGTAACTCAATCTATATCGGATCAACATGTAAACCGTAGAAGATCAGTTTGTACCCGACTTCCTTCACCTCCCCGCAGCTTCTTCCTGCTCCAAAGGACGCCAGATAACCGCTAGTCCGACTCAATCAACACAATGAAGTTGACCAGGCTCGGAGCCAACAAATATCGGAGTTGGAAGCCGAACTCGCAGGATACCGAGCTCGGGATATTGCAGATCGGAATTCTCCACAACGATATGCTCCTCTAGTAAACCAGGTAGAAGAACCCGAAGAGCTTAGTAGGTTGCGCGAGCCACGAAGGCGACATCGTTCTCCTCCGAGACGACGCCATGTTCATCGCTCCCCCGAGAGGCGAGGAAGGGAAGAACCTCGTGCACAACCCGGAAATACGGAAGACTCGGGGAATACTCATCTTCTGACTCATCTTCACCACGAAGACGACGATCTAGAAGCAGGGAGGCTCCTCCGAGGCAAGAGCATCGTCGTATCCAGAATAGAAGAACCCCGGAGCAAAGGCACACCGTTCTAGATATCAGCCTCGGCAACCCCCGACCCAAGCAAAAGGCCAGGAAATTCAGGCCCCAAGGAGAGGACCGTTTACTTCTGAAATAGATTATTTCCCTGTTCCCCGCGGTTTGGAAAAACCTCCGGAGCATTTGAAAATCTATGACGGACTCGGAGATCCCGATGTTCATTTAGAGTACTACGAAACCATGATGCAATACCGGAACGCCCCAGGTGAGATTATGTGTAGACGTTTCTCCCTCACTCTTGATAAATCTGCAGGTTTATGGTTTTCAGGGACATCCCGGCAAATTCAATCTCGTCCTGGGAACAACTCTCTAAGCTGTTTTCCGCAAGCTTTGCACATTCTAAAGTTAGGCCGAAGTCATGGATGGTTTTGCATGCAGTACACCAAACTATTGATGAGTCTCTCCGATCTTTCATCGCAAGGTTCAACACCGAGGCAGGAAAGGTACACGGTTTGAACGAGGATTTTCGTCTATATTTCCTATCCCAAGGTTTGCGCAAAGGCACTTTATTCCAGACAGATGTAAGCATAAACAAACCTTCAACCTTAGGGGAGTTCCTCCGACTTTCAGAGAAATACATAGATCAGGAGGAAGGCGATGAAGCGAGCAAATTCTTTGTCAAAAACGGAGTCGACCCCAAAGAGAATAAGCCTCAGACTGAGAGAAGAAATCCGAATACAAAAACTTTTCGGAAGTTCCAAACCGGTGGCCCATCTAGGGAATTCAAACCTCGGCTCGGAAGACATCGGGACTATGCCGAGCTCATTTGTGGCAGGGAGAAAATACTGCAAGAATGTCAGAACAATGAGTTTAAACAAGTAAGATATCCCGATCCTATCGCCCCAAGACCAGGATTAAGAAGTAACAAGTATTGTCGTTACCATCAAAGTGCCGACCATGACACAAATCGCTGCAACGCGTTGAAAGACGATATTGAGGACCTTATTAAAAAGGGAAAGCTCGGACAGTACGTCAAAAAACCGTACCAGCAAAATAAAGACGTCAAACATGAGAAGAATGTTGACGATGTGAAAGGCAAAAATATCATGGAAGATTACAAAGAGGAAGCAGACACCCAGAGACACAGGGGGCGGCCGGTTGTAATGCTAATCTCAGGTGGTGAAATTGAGGGAGCAACGGCTCGGACAATTAAAAGAAAATGGAAAGAAATTCAAGCAGGTGTAGCATCTACCTCGCCACCAAATCAGAATAACTCGTCCTCCTTTGTCTTTTGGGGACGAGGACCTACTGAATGGGAAGTTAAATGAAGATATTCCGCTATTAATCTCGACAGTAATGGCTGAAAAAGAAATAAGAAGGATCCTGATTGACCAAGGCAGCTCGTGTGACATTATGTTTTTTGATGTGTTAGAAAAGATTGGAATCTCACCAAAGGAACTATTCCCCTATCGCGGAACGGACCTTGCTGGTTTTAATGGATCCCGAACTAGACCAATGGGTTATCTCGACTTGAGAGTCACTTTCGGACTGTTTTGATAAAATTCATGGTACTTCCTTGTTCGTCGATTTACAATTGCATCATCGGAAGACCGACGTTAGGCAAGCTCGGAGCGGTTACCTCTACGGTGCATTTGAAAATGAAGTTCCACTCACAATGTAACAAAATCATAACTGTCAATGCCGATTTAGAATCTTCTGAAAGATGTTATTACCTGCTTCTCAAAGCCGAAGTCGCTGCAAAAGAGGAAGCCGAACTTACATTGAAAGAAGCATCTGCAAGAGACAATAAAATGAAGTTTTCCGAAGTCAATGTGACAGATTTGGATGCACGGTATGACCCTGACAGCTCGGACGAAGAAAATGATGGCACACTACCTCTGAAGTCCGAGAAGAAACCAGAACGACCAAAACCAGATGGTGAATTCGTCAAAGTAGTTTTGGGAGATGAACCTGAAAAAACTGTCAAGATATGCGCAGATCTCCCAGACGAGATCAAACCAGAGCTAACCCAGTGCTTGAGGGATCACGCTGATCTATTTGCATGGTCGGCCGAAGATATGCCTGGCATTCCACCCAAAGTCGCTTGTCATCACTTATCTATATACTCTGGTGCGAAGTGGGTTGCCCAGCGCAAAAGGGTTCAAAATGTAACACCCTCATATTTCTATCTAGTAGAAATACTAAAGTGTACCTTTTTAGCATACATCAGAGATACATTTCCTGCTTAGATTTACATCTTTACAAGAATAGCGGAAACGATACATAACTTAGAATAAATTCAAGTTAAAAATCGTAAACAAAGATACAAGGGAAAACCATAATCTAATAATAGAAGAACTACATCTTCCATTTCCTTCTCGAGCACGCCATCCACTCGTGCCATAAAGGAACTTCTTCCCCCTGTTTCTCTGAAAAACAACAACATTTGTAGGGTGAGATAACAAATCTCAGTGAGTCTTACCGTGACCCCTTACCTATCACTCGGTCCATTTATAAAACCATAATTAGTAATTCAAAAAGAATTACAATATACAATCAATCATGTGTAATCCGATAAATGAATTACATAAGAGTTCATAGTCCGATTCTTGATGACTATGTACTATCCTCTTTATTAATCACTTGTGACATGTCACCAACAACCTAAAGAAGCTTGAGTGACAAAATCACAATATACGCATTTAAAAGTTTTATCAATTCTAGTACATCACCAACAACCTAAAGAAGCATGGGTGAACCCCAACATAGCCAATAAGTGTACAACTCTTAAAGGCGGATAGCTTTAATTTTAACATGGGGGCCTAGGACCAGGGCGCATGACTTCCCTCTCCTAGTGTACTAAACGCATGGAGGTCGTCACCTCAATTCGATATTTCTTATATATCGTGAAACGTGGACCTGGCTTTAGATGAACATAATCATCCCGAGCCAATTATAAATTAAGAAATGGAACACTTTGTTCAATTCACTTTCCAAAACATATGTCCTCACACGAGACTCTAAGTTTTACGGTTTTTCGAAATATTCATAACATTAACCACTTAATTCTAAACCACTTTGGATATGTATCAAATAGTTCTAACCAAAATTCGGCAGAGCTTCCTCTGAAATATGGACATCCCAAAATAATACATTTACCTGTATAACCAGTCCAGACATCAATTTTGTTCAAAAATCATTAATTCCCGCACATATACAAAATTTACGGTTTTCCAAAAGATTTGTAAATTCAACTAACACAGACCCACAACCGAAAACCATATTCAAACATAACAATAGTATCCATATAAGATATGAGTGGTTAGGAAAATGATTGGAAGAAGTTTGAAGTCGAACGGAGCGCAGAAACGAATTTTTGGTAATAGGTGACTGAAGCACGACTGCGTGAAAGAAGTTGCACGACCGTCTTGATCGTGGCAGAGTGCCAATTTGTCCATTTTCGTTTCGTTTCGTTCTCCGACCGATCCCAAACCGTGTTCCGATCTAAATTCAACCACAAAACAGATAAAATATACGCATATTCAGATCATTAAATATCCATTCCATATCAAATAAAATAGTGGTTTCGTTATAATTCTCAAAACACGAAATTTCCCCAAAAACCCGTAATCAACTCAAGTTTGACGAAAACGCGGAATTTCGAAAACCTTTTTAAACCAAGCACACCAACAAAATTTAAAACCCTAAACGTGAGTAAAACTCACCTATCGTGATGAAAATCACGAAATACCGAAACGGGGTGAAACTCAACCGTTCCAAACAACACGAACTTAACCCAAACTTAGATCCAAGCTCCTCCAAACCGAAATCAACAGCTCTAAACCGAACCCACAGCTCTAAACCTCCATTTTCTTCCACTAGAGCTCCAAAACTTCAACATTGGTGAAACGAAAACGAGTAAAAATTAGGGGATAAAAATTACACCATTAGAAAGAGGAGGAAAAATGGGAGAGAATGGTACCCAAAGCCCCTTACTAAGTGAAGAATTGAGGGAGATCTTCTTTCTTCTTTCTCCTTCTCCTTCGTCACCTTCTCCTCTCTTTCTCTCTCGGTTCTCGGTCTCTCTCTCTGTTCCCTTCCTTGTTTTTTTTTTCTTTCTTTTCTTTATTTCCTTCTCTTATTCCTTTTCTTCTCCTTTCTTATTTCTTTGACTTTTCTTCTCTTCTTTTTATTCTTTTCTTTGACCAAAATTAATTGGTGGGTCAAGGGTTAATTGGGGGAAAGATCTAAATGCCCTTGGCTCACAAATCTCACTAATCCTATTTTTACCCCAAAACTCTCACATCCAATTAACACCATTTAATCAATAAAGCTATTTAATCCTATAATTTAACGATACTCCTTAATTTCGAGACACACTCATATCCAAAATGTATCTCATTATTTAATTGAATAATAAAACATTCGATAATTTCTTAATTCGAAATTAACGAAATTAGGGATGTTACAATCACCCCAACTTGGGAATTTTGTCCTCAAAATTGAACAAACATACCTTCCAGAAACCAAATACGGATACTCCGTCCGCATAACATCATCCAATCCGCATGCAACTTTCTCGGCCGACAAACCATTCTCAATCTACTTTTGCAATTGGAATTGTTCGCGTCCGAAGTGTCTTCTCTCTATGTTTTATGATATGTCTTGGATTGGAAAGGTATTTCCTCAATTGGAATACGTGAAACACATCACGTAGATTGGACAATACAAAAGGTAAAGCTATACAAAGACACCACTAGCACAAGATGCGCTCGATGATTTGGAAAGATCCAATATACCAAGACGATGTTCTATCAGAATAATGATTGATGAAACTCTTACATTACGGGGTCACCAGATTTAACTCTAGTGGTCTACTCCTTTTGACAACATATTTCTGTTGAACAACTCTGAGCTATCTTCCATTCTCACTATATACACAATAGTTTTCAATTTAAAGTCATGAGTCAAACAGTGCTCCTCAATTGCCTGGATTCATAAACTACCACTTACTGATGTTGCTTAAGAACACATCCTAAACCCTACTCCGAGGCGTCATTGTAACTCTGAAACCTCAGGGACGGATCCTGAAGAATTAGGATGGAAACATAAATTAGCCTCTCTTGCAACTCTAGAAAACATTCTCCACAATCGAAATCTCATTCACACTACGACCCTTACAAGTTAACCGAGGAGTGGAATAACTAATCATGAAATTCTCAGATGAATCTACGATGAAAACCAGTTCCCAAATCAATACAACTTCCACTTTGTTGGGGTTTATTTCCCCTCCTCAATGGGATATCACAATTTTCCAAAACTTCACTTCAAACCTCCCGAAATCACACTTCTGAGGTTTAGCGTACCACTTCTTCCCAGTTCCACACTGGTATATCCAGTGGTTGCAACAGTCCAGCAGTCTTTTGATGCTATGAGAATTCCATTTGAAATTTACATGGTTACCAAATAAAGAAAATTCTAGGAGAACAGTTTCGTCCACTTGGATTCCATCAACCATAGCAATACAAGGATCTACCGATCTTAAATATCAAAATATTCATTAAATTAGGGACTAACTCATTAATCATTAATGGTAGTAACGATAAGAGTTACTAATGCAGCTTATGAACCAACAATCTCACGCATTACAGGTAGATTACAGGTCAAAACCCTTTGACGTTGTTTTATTTAATAGAAACGACATGAAGCCGAACCGCTACCTTCCATGCAAAACAACACTTCTTGACTGATTCCTTTTTGAATACCATAGATATCAGTTACATTATATATAGCCAAAGCCTCATTACAATATCACAGATATTTCTCGTACAATTTCTGCTTATCAATATTATATACTTCAGCAGCCTCATCATCATTGTCCTCAGAATCATCATTTAAGGCATTGACCTTAACCTTCCCAGCACTTTTCCTACAGCGGTTTCCACTTCCCCATATAACTTATAGGAACTTGATTAACATCTTTTTATTCCATTCCGAAAACTCGTTTCCCCATCAAGCTATGTAATGGACATGGCCGCCGATAACTGGATGGCACTCATGACCCGTTATTTGATTCTAAGAAATGACCGCAGTAAGGAAAAATAAAATATCACATGTGAGGGAAAATATACTCAAGCTGATTTATATATATTACGAGGCACTCGACGCACCTAAGAAATCACAATTCAAAGGTTTAGCATGCAACCTCTTCTCTCAGTGTACATTCAGAACAATGCGGAGATGCTGATCATGATCCACAATGGACTTAGTGTACACCAAGATGTTATCAGTGAAAATTTCAACAACTAATCTAAGTACGGGAAAAAAAAACTCAGTTCATGTAATTCATGAATACCGTAGGAGCATTAGTTAGACCAAAGGGCATCACTACTCGCTTGTAATGTCCACATCTAGTATGGAAAGCTGTCTTCGGAATAACTAAAGCCCTAACCTTGAATTTAAAGATAACCCGACCTTAGACCAATCTTTGAAAACACTACTGCACCTCGAAGCTGATTAAGCAAACCACTTATTCTTGGCAAGGATACTTATTTCTAATAATAACTTGTTCAAATGGAGGTAATCCATACACGACCTCCTGCTCCCGTCTTTCTTTTCAACAAATAACACCGAAGCACCCCAACTTGTAGTAAACTAGGGAACAACACCTTTCGGTTTTATTTGGTATAGTACTATTAGAACTTCGGGTTAAACTCTGTCACTACAGTGTTCATAACTGACTCACAAGTGGGTAAAGGTTATGTAAAAGTTTCTTGAAAAGTTTGAATATGAAATAATTTTCTTACTTACCCATAGGAGTTTATTTCTTCGCTAACCCGAAATACTTATAAGACGTATCTCCACCTCGCGACTCAGTCTTTGAATTCAATTACTAACTTCGGATGGTCTCCCGCAGATGTATGGCTTTTCAGAACCTATAAGTCAACCGACTATTTTATTGAACTGAGTCTACTATTCATTCACTTAATGAGAAGATCTAAACAATAATGATCTCTCGCTTGATACATAACAACTTTCCTAGTTAAGTAGGACTTACTAGAAAATTTTGAACTTTGTTCTATCCTACGATACTGTTGACTACCCTAGGTGGAAGGTTCATACTTGATTAATCACAGAGTTGAGCTAGGTGTAGCATCAGAGAAATGAACAAAATAAAAGTATTCTTCCACAGAATCAAACGGGCACAAGATATGCATCCGACGTTGATTCAGAGAACAATTCTCACTATTCTACGCATTCCTTTGATCCTACCCCTCTCCGAACTTCACAACATCCAAACATAACCATAACTCATAGAGTATCCATTAGGTAAGGAATGTGTTGCCTAACAGTGAGTGAGGCAATTAACATTCAATTGATTCAGTTTTCCTATAGGCCAACATCACTTCCAATACTTTAAGAAATTGAAAGTTCTGACCATGCAGTACACTAGTGAAATGCCTCATTGTCATTAGCTTTTGAAAACTCTGCTGAGTGTTGAAAAGACTATAACTACTAATGACCATTTCCGAGAAATAAATTTCCGGAAACTACAACATTTATACTTCTAAACCGGCATATAGGAATCCAATCTTTATGACTGGAAATCCTCTTTCAACTTCCCAACCTCAATTGAAGTTATGGCCTACAACCACTTGGGTAAGGTAGATGTAGATTTCAGAATACAACTAAAAACAAGGTTCACGAACTACTTAAGTGTGTAGACATTTTCATTAGCTTTCCAACGCATCTCAGAACATACAAATCAGAGTTCCAAATTAAAAGTTATAAATAAAACAAGTCGGAGAACTCGCGAAAATTTCTCACAGACCAAGACTGGCTTGCTCATAATCCCTAGTGTTCCTGGGTGTATCAGCAAATACGAGGACTGCCAACAGCAATTGGACCTGCGGCCCAGCCCATCTCGATCGGCCCAAACACGCTGCTTGGAGCGCAATTCTCGCCGGCCGAAAATCTCGCAAAACGGTCGGACCTCGCAGTATATATACGCCATTCGCATATGGCATCAGGTACGTTCTCTAACCTTGTGCTATCTGCCCGAGCGACCTCTCACTAGACCGTTGGAGTGTCTTTGCAGGTACCACCCGAGGTGCTCAACGCGTGAAGCCAGGACCGGTCCTTTCACTCATTCAACGACCGGCCCATTCGACGGAGCAACAACTACTTCAACACTTCATTGGTCAAGGTACGATCAATTGGCGACCACGGTGGGAGGCCCGTGCGCTATCCTACCTCATTCATGGCTCCACGCGACCGCCCGGGCACGCGCCACTTCTCGACTCAATCCTCCGGCGAAATCAGCAGCAGACCGGAGGGCGTGGCCGCCACCGCCCACGAGTCTCAAGACTTCCACGACAAGAACCTTTGGTACCCAACGGCGCGGGCCCTATCCTCCAACAGTTCAACCGCCTGCTCTCGACACTTGCCGCCCGAGCCGATTGAAGCGGGCATTCGTGAACCTCTGCGCGGACCATGTCATTTCAAGCCGCTTTGCGATCCTCGCAAAACAAAAATCAGGTGATCGCAGACAGAGACGCGCTCATCTCTCAGTACGAAAGAGGGTCAATTCCGGGCCGCCCGCGTGCGGAAGACGGAGAACCTTCTGCTCGCCGCCGACCGGCGCGAAGACACCGCTCCCCTCCTCGAAGGAGCATTTCTCGCCGAGAGAGCACTACTCATCGTTCTCCCAAGAAGAAGAGGCAGGCACACAGACGCTTCTGGCAGAACGCAGCGTAGACGCCGTTCAATGTCTTATGATTATGAAGATTCTAGCTACCGTCCTGACACCGGCCGCTCACCCACGAGGTACTCCTCCAATGAGTCGTCCGGGTCACGTCGGTCGAGAAGCAGATCTTGGGATTCTCGAGAAGAGCCGGAAGATTACGAGAGATGGAAGAATCGGGGGACGCCAGATCGGCCAAGGAGAGGCCAAAGCGAAGCGACCCGTAAGGCCTCTCGCCTTCCACCAACCGCCCATCCGAGGATTTATGGAATGTCCGCAACGAGGCATGCCTCGCAATGCAACCCTTTGGGTCGAACGACATTCAGAATGAGCACGGCCCGTTCTCCAGGGAGATCAGGCGTTACAAAATTACGAGAGATCTACGCAAGCCGCCCAATCTCACCAAGTTTGACGGCCGAGGGGATCCAGACAAACATCTCCGTTACTTCAATAATTATCGCCGTTATAGGAGTTGGGACCGACCATGAAATGCGCATTTTTCCCCCAATCCTTGGACGGCCGAGCATTGGAATGGTGGGAGTCCCTGCGACCCAATTCCATTTCTTCATGGGACGACCTGGTCAGAATTTTCTTGTCCCACTACACTGCCAACCGCTGCCAATTTCGATATGAAGAATACTTGGACTCGTTGTTCAAGGAGATAATGAGACGCCGAGGCAAAGATATCGACCGGTTTAACACCGAGGTCGAAGTCCGCTCGTGACTTGTCGACAAGGACAAGTTGAAATATCTCGAAGTGTGGTATTCGACCGACCACCGGTTCGTCGAAGAGTTTACATTGAATCATTACCAAGATCTCGCCTACTTAACAAGGGCTAACGCCCACATGGCGTATGAAGAAACTCGCAAAGAAGAAAGGCCGTCCGCGCACGACCTAAAGAAGAAAATAGCAAGCCGGCGCCAAAGGGCATGAAGGTCGCCACGACAATCGGTCCGACTTTCAAGATAAGAAGTTCGATCATCGCACTCGCTAAACACCTCTATTGCACGCATCTATAGCGAGTGCCAAAATAATGAATTTGTGGGAGTAAAGCGGCCCGATCCACTCGTGCTCAAGAAGGGGGCACGACCGACTAAAAGATACCGCCAATACCACAAAAGCAAGTGGTCATGATACTAACGACTGTATGGCCCTCAAAGATGATATCGAAGAGCTCATTCAGAAAGGAAAGTTGGGAAAGTATGTGAGGCCGGAGGAAGGCGACCGACCTCAAGAGAAGCAGAAAGAAACTGATCCGGACAGAGGAAAGGGCGCTTTAGTTGTTTCAAGCGTCCAAGACAAAGACCGGTCTGAAGATCGAGAAGCCCCACGATCCAGGGGTCGCAACGTTGCTATGGTCATTCACGGTGGAAACCCATTGGACCGTAGAGAATCAAATAAAGCCACAAAAAGAAAGTGGGACGAGCTTCTGATGGTCGGTTCAACATCAACAGTCTCACCGGTCTCGAATGCACTTCCATCTCGTTTGGAGATAGCGACCGCACGATGGCGGCCGAACGCTTATGTTCCGCTGGTAATCGTATGTTATGGCCAATACTGAAGTTCAAAGGATTCTACTGAAGATCGCTAGAGGCCGTGGCATCAACAATACATCTAAAGATGAAATTCTACAGCAAGAGGATTCTCCTCTCCATTGTTAAGATGTCTTACGCTCGGTCGGCTTCACCATGTAATCGAGGGACATTCATGAAGGTATTTGTGGAAGTCACCGTAGCGCTGCGTTCCATAGCTAAGAAGGCTCTCGTGGCCGCTATTATTGGCCGACCATGGACGAGGATGCCAAGAAGCTCGTTCAGAAGTGCAAGAAATGCCAAATACATGCTGATGTCCACATTGCACCTTCCACAGAGTTACAAAGCCTTGTCTCACCTTGGCCGTTTGCTTGGTGGGGCATGGATTTGCTAGGCCCGTTTCCACCTGCTCCAGGCTAGTTCAAGTTCTTGATCGTGGCGGTAGATTATTTTACTAAGTGGATCGAGGCCGAGCCTCTTGCAACCATCACCTCGGGAAAAGTAAGCAAATTCTTCACGGTGTGTGTTGGCCCGTTTTGGGATCCCTCAGCAACTAATAACTGACAACGGCACCCAGTTCACAGACAAAAGGTTCAGAGAAATGTTGGCCGACTTAGGGGTAAAACAGCGTTTTACGTCGGTCGAGCACCCTCAGACAAACGGTCAAGCTGAAGCGGCCAACAGAATTATCCTGCGTGGGTTAAAGCGAAGACTCGATGAAGCGAAAGGGAACTGGGTCGAAGAGCTACTGATCGCTTCTTTGGGCCTACAGACGACCCTCATTCAACGGCCGGAGTCCCCTTCGATCGTATATGGGGACGATCTTTGTCATACCCATAGAAATGGGTGAACTGAATTGGAGAACCTCAAATCCCCCTACGATGGTTGACAATGACCGGGCTAACAAGAAGAATTGGACCTAATTGAAGAGCTGCGTACCCAAGCGTCACTAAGAGAGCAACTGATCAAACAGAAGGTCGCAGCCATATACAATACTCGCGTGCAAAAGAGAGACTTCACGGTCGGTCAGCTCGTTCTAAGACGGGCCGACGTAGGAAACAAGAATGCACGCCAGGGGAAGCTCGCACCAAATTGGGAAGGTCCATACAGGGTCATCAACAAGACTGGAAAGGGGGCTTACGAGCTGGAAACCATGGATGGGGCGACTATGCCCAGGACATGGAATGCAGAGAAACTCAGGAAATATTACGTTTGAATGTAATGAACGATTTGAATGTAATGAACGACCGACCTATAAATGAAAAGCAGGCAGGCGCTCTTTTTCCCACTGGGTTTTTTACAGAGGCCTGACCTTTAGAAATATGATGTGTCCTTTACTTTCTCGGAAGAATGTATGGCCGGTCGCTCAAGATTGCCCGTGGCAAAGGAGCGATCGAAGATTTATCAAAGTTGATCGGATCGTCGAAACAATCCACCTCGAGAGCCATCGAAATGGCCCAAGGGTTCGATAACCCGCAAACTTACGTCGTCGAAACGACTGAAGCGCAGCCGAGAGGGCGGCACAAACAACGGCCACCGAAGTTGACTCGACGAGCGCCATCGAAAATGGCCCAAGGGTTAAGTTATAACCCATCGCAATAGGCCGTCGAAACAACCTACCTCGAGAGATCATCGAAATGATCCCAACCGGTGCCATCAAAATGGCCCAATCGAGTGCCATCGAAATGGCCTAAGGGTTAAGTAATAACCCACAAACGCCGTGCCGTCGGCGACCCGTATTGAACGCCACCGAAGTTGGCCCAAAAGAAGGTCACCAAGTTGACCCAATCGAATGCCATCGGAATGGCCCGATCAAGTGTCGCCGAGTGGGCACCGTTTATCGGATAAGAAATGTCGAGCGACCTAAGTCTAAAGTTCGTAAGCTTTGAAAAATAGATGCGAAACAGTCAGATTCAAGGAAACAAACAAATTAAATGGAAAGAAATTGTCATTACAAACACGGACGCTGGTCGGCCGAGCGCCCACTAATCAAAATCGCACGGCGCAGAAAATTGTTGTGCCCGAAGGCAAGTTAAACAATTACAAGAATTACACCGCTCGCAGGCGGGCTTCAGAGGCTTCAGAAAAGAACGGTGGCCGGTTGAACAACATTTCCGTGTTCGTCAACTTGCTCAGCAAAGATGATCTTGTTCTCCACAACGTAATGGGCGGGCTTAATCATCTTCTCGCCGGTTAATCTTGATTTGCATTCGTGGCCCGCGCTCGAGCAAGAGCGCCAGAGAACTGCTCGATCGCTGCCTCCCGACCGCCTGGGCCACCATTTGGATCTTCGCCGCCATCTCGGCATTCTCGGCCTCCAACCTGGCCTTATCCTTCTCCAAGGCTTCAACGTCGTTCTTCAGACTCGTCACTTGCCCACCGAGCTCCTTATTCCTCTTGGCGAGTTTGGCCCTGTCCTCCTCGCCTCACAAGAGCTTCTTTCTTGGCCTTGGCAAGCTTGTCGTACTTCACCGCAGCTCGGTCACCAAAGACTCCTTAGCAAATGAGCCCCCTCGCAAACGTAAATCGTCCCACCATTAGTCGGTCGATCTAAGACAAAAGAAATAACGGATCGAAAGTAAAGTACCTTCACTTTCGCCTGGCTCGGTCATGATTTTATCTATCCCCAAGCAGAGAGAAGCACAGACCTCCATCGGCTTTTTCCTGAACCACTCGAGCTCGACCTGTCCTAACTTCTCAAGAGAGAGAATAGGGAGGTCGGCCTTGGCGGAATCCATGTTCCGGTCGTCGAGCCTTATCCGCTTGGCGGAGCGATCGTCAGTGCGAGGGGGCGACCGGGCAATTGGCTTCTTCTTTGGGCCCTTGGGAGTGGGGGGCACCTTGGAGGACGATTCAGGGACATCCCCTGGCCGAGATCCGTCATACCTCTTAGCTCCTGGAATTGCAGCAGGGTTCAGAACTGACTCGATCACGGCCCAATTTTTACCGGCCATTCTTTCTGCAAAATAACGAGTTATGAGTTAGGAGAAAAGATTGACATCAAAAATGTAAAGGCAAAGTTCAAAAGCAAACCGATTTCAGCCTCCAGTGCCTGGCCCTCGAGCAAGACAAAGGGACGACAAGGTATGTCGCCTTTGGGGTCTGGGCGCATCATGCTCGCTAAAGACTTGATCATTTCCAGGGATTCCAGGTCGGCCTCGCCCAAGTCCTTGACAGTGTAAATGTAATCCCCAGGCCGCCTGCAGAAGTGGGCCTCGTTCCACATGATGGGGAAGTAAGGGGGACCGAGCATTCCGTCCGGTTGAACCTCCGATACAGCCTTACCAGCCTCCTCAGTGGGAACGATCCAAAAATACTGGCTCCTCCAGGCCGCTCCCAACGACTCTGGACGCTCAAGAACCTGGTGATGAGTCTTCTGCATCTTAAAGGAGACTTGCTCCCTCTTCTCCTTGTTAGCCTTCTCCCTGAGCCAGCTCAGCTCAAAGAGAGTAAAGAAAAGCATGACCGACACCGGCCGACCCAGCTTAGTCAAGAGGACTTCGAAGGTTTTCAGAAACGCCCATGCGTTAGGATGGAGTTGAGAAGGGGCGACCCCGATGTGACGCAGGACGTCACGTTGAAATTCAGTAAAAGGAGGAGTGATATTCATCCTCTCGAACACGAGCCGATACATCGTGAACTTGAAGTTGGGAGAATAAGTTGTAATATCTTCGCCGTCCTTCATGCCTCTCACCCTCCAGCCCGGTGAGTCGTCGAGGCGGCTCCGCAGGTCGGGCAAAGCAACGTGGCCGACAGTAATAATGCTCCTATTTGAGCGAAGAGTTTCCGATACCCAAGACATGTCAGATACATCTCGGGCTACATCTGCTTGAACTTCGGCCGACCCTTCGTTCGATCCTCCGATGTTTACCTCCGCACTGCAGCCGCTGGGCCGCGGGCCGCGCCACTTTTCTTCGGCTCGGCCACCCTCGGCCTCCACCATCTCCTCGTCCGCGACTGGGACGGCACTCTGCGCTTCATCATCGTCAATGATAATCACATCGACATCTTCTTCCCCTCCCTCCGCTCGAGAAACGATGTCCTCTGGCGTTGGAGTGTTGCACGGCCGCTCCTCAGAATGGACGGACCTGGAACCAGGGCTCTTTGAGCTGGCCGATCCTCGACCGGAAGAGCGAGAACTCGAGCTCGTACTGCTCGAAGAACTGCTTGAAGAGCTAGAACCTTTGTCGCCCGAAGACGACTTAGACTCCGCCTCGTGGGGATTGGGCTCGCCCGGCCTCGACATATATGTAGCAAAGGATTGCGGTGGTTTTCCGGGAATACGGGCGGTCAGTTTCGTCCGTGGCATGCAAAAACACCTGTGATAGAGGGAACGAGTCAGGTCGATCGAGCAGAACACTCATGAGAGGGGGCGATTTGGCCATCCCTCGACCTGACACCCCCTATCACGAGGCGTGGAAAAGTACGAAATACTTTCAAAAGAAAAAGACTCAAGTTCAGAAAGTAAAAGTAAAGATCGATCCATACCTTGAACAGATGTGGTGGATCGGTCGCTAGTAGACGAAACAGCTATGAATGCAAGTCGGCGGCGGACAAGTCGGTCGCTGGCAGAGCAATTCTTGGAAGTGTGAGAAATGAACTCAACTGAAGGGCTATTTATAGTGCGGACTCATGGCGCCGAAGGGGACCGGAGACGGCGTCCGCAACGCTTTCACCTTCTCGCCATGGTTTGTCTCCGCACAACCTCGGAAACACCAAATGTCATGTCCGAATGTCGGTGAAGACCAACCGTCAGCGTCGGCCAGACGGCCGATGGTTAGCGGCGGTCGACACCGCCTCTATCAAAAAAACAAACGGCCGCGTCCCGTTCATCGAAATAACCTCACTCCTCGGGGCATCGATTCAAGCCTCACCCGCTCTTAAGCGACCTAGGCTTGGGGGCAATCGTTCTCGGGTGTATCGGCAAATACGAGGGTCGCCAGCAAAGAATTGGACTGCGGCCCACCCCATCTCGACGGCCCAAACACGCTTTGAGGGCAATTCTCGCCGGCCGAAAATCTCGCAAAACGGTCGGACCTCGCGCGATATATATCGCCATTTGCATATGGCATCGTGCACGCTTCTAACCTTGTGCTATCCGCCCGAGAGCGACCTCTCACTAGACCGTTGGAGTGTCTTTGCAGGTACCACCCGAGGTGCTCAACGCGTGAAGCCAGGACCGGTCCTTTCACTCATTCAACGACCGGCCCATTCGACGGAGCAACAACTACTTCAACACTTCATTGGTCAAGGTACGATCACCTAGTGTAATATTAAGGTTATTTTGGTTACCATAACCTACTGATCTCATCTTGAATGAAATTTGGTTCAGAAATCGTAATAGGGAACTGACTCCATCAACATTTGGTTCTGTAGCCAATACTGAAATTGAACTACAGCTTACTAGATCAGATTCATGGCATTTCGAAATGTGGCTTTGAGGAAAAGAATCTGATCATTACTTGCAGTTATCGGAAAGAATGTCTCTAACTGCGACATAAGCTGGGGTTTACTCTAACCATAAGGTAAGGTTATCTTAAAACCGTATTTCGATAACTGATAGACTGACTAATCAATGGTCAGGATTTCAGGGTTTCAATTAATCTTAACAGATCTTACTGTAACACCCTAAATAATTTAATTAAGTAATTGATTAAATTATTTAAAGTGTTGCACTATTTTAATTATAATAAGTTATAATATAGTATTTTATAATATAGTAATTTATTTGATTGAAGGGAGTGGTATTGGAAATACCGGGACTGCTAATATTGGCCCAGGAACCCAAGCCCAATGACTTAGGCTCCTAGGGTTGGTGCAATTCGCACCATTCACCAAAGAAAGAAAGAAACGAAGGAGAGAAAGAAAGGAGAAGAGAGAAACGGCGCAAGAGAGAAGAGAAAGAGAGAGAGAGAGAGCTTCGCACCAAGCAAGAAGGAAAGAAACGAGCTCTTGTTGCTGTGGTTTTTGCACGTGACTCGGAGAAAGAGACTTTCTACGGTTTAATTTAAGGTAAGGGGAGTCTCACTCTATAATAGAGAGGATAATGGGTTGTATGTAGATCATAGGCTTTTATTTGATGTTAATTGATGATTGTATGATGGTTGGATCATTGAATTTGATGAATTGTATGAAAAAAATTGATTTAGGGCTTAATGTTAGGGTTTATGTTCTTGATTTAGGGCAGAATGGCGCCTGTGTCACTGTTGTTGTGGTTGTATGAAAAAAATTGATTTAGGCGTAATGGCGCTGTGTCACCGCTTCATGTGTTTGTGTGTCTTGTGTGTCTCAGGTGCGGGCGCCAAAGTGGCTGCCCAATGCGCCCGGTGTTGTGCCAAGTGCAGGGCGCCAAATGGCTGCGCTGTGGCGCCTAGGTGAGTGTGTGCGTGGGTGTCTAAGGCATGGGCACCATTTTGGCTGCCCTTGTCGCCTAGGGTGGCGCCATAATTGTGACAAGGGCGTGGGGGGGAATGTGGCTCAGCACAGGGCGCCAAATGGGTGCCCTGTTGCGCCTGTGTTGCCGCCGCAGTCAGGCGGGGCGCCAAAAGAGCCTGCCAGGCGCCTAGAGTGCGCTTCGTGTGCGAGACCGTGTCTCGCCAGTGTGTTAGGTTGTGTCTAAGACTGTGCTGCCCAGGGGGGGCGCCAGATTGCTAGAAAAGTGGCGCCCGCTGGTCAGTGTTGCCACGGGCGCCAAGTTGCCGAAGTTTTGGCGCTAGTCTTTGTGTTACCTGAGGGCGCCAGTGGGGGAAAATGGCGCCTAGTGCTGCCTTGTGTCTAAGTGTGTGTTGTTTTGGTCCCTAGGTGACAGTTTGGTCCTAAGGGTGTGGTTTTGGTCCCTAGGTGTTGTTTTGGTCCCTAGGTGCCAGTTTGGTCCAAAAGGTGTTAATTTGGTCCCTAAGTGCTGATTTGGTCCTAAAGAGTGTTTTAGGTCCCTGAGTGAGGTTTAGTCCTCTAGTTGTGATTAGTCCCTGGGACATAACTGTGATGAGTTAGTGAATGAAGTGACTGATGATGCCATGGGGGCATGAGCCATGGGGGCTAGAGCCATGGGGGCTATAAATGAGATTGATAATGAGGTGAGAAATAATGTGTAAATTGTGATATTGTAAATGTGTTTGTGATATGTTCATGGAATCACATGCATACATTCGGCTGCGGTCGCGACGTTATATATTGATGATGAGGCCATGGGGGCCAGAGTCATGGGGCTCAATTTGTTGATGATACTGCCATGGGGGCAAATGGTACCACATGCATGACTACATTGCATACATCCTCATAAATGCATAAGTGTTATTGATTGATGACTGGTATGACTAGTTGTGCTGTGTAATTGTGCCTGTTGATGCTGTGATTGTATATATTGCTTATTATCATCTTCATTATATAGTTCGAGACTCACCCTTTCTGTTGTTGTTTACCACAGGTAGTCATGAGTGAAGGCCTAGTTCCTTCACTTCCCCGAGTCGGTCTGCTCTGATACGTAGCACCTAGGGGATGGGATTGTAGACTTTAGTTGTCTGTTTTGCTCACTATTGAGCTTTTATATTTGATAGTCTATGTATTGTTGAGACTTCTGATTTCTCTTTTGAGATGTAGTTTATTTCCGCTGCGTTATATGAGATTATATTCCACGTGTTTTCATGGTGTTACGTATTGAACTATATTTATGAGCTGAACTGGTTGTTTGAGTATTTGTAAGAGATACATGTAGCATCCCATTGGATGATTTTCAAATAAAGAATAAATTTTTACACTCTGATTCTTATTATAATTGCCGGGTAGAAATGGGGTGTTACACTTACGATACTGGCTTATTACTGCCCAAAGGCTTTCCTTAATGTAGTTCCCTGTAGAACCTACAATAGCTTTCACTGCAAGTCTACAATTGCACCGAGTTCATTGACTGAACAGTCGCCCTTAATTTCCTCAAACCAACTTGGCTGCGCATTGCTTGCTTCGAAACACCATCTCGTAGCCCTTCGCTTCCGCTCGTGCTCGATAAAACGCCGGAAGGCCGAAATTCCTATGGTTTAGGTTTGGACATTTTCGGCCGAGGCAACTAATCGTCATCGTTTCGTGAACTCATATGAAACATTGAGTGGATCCCCACTCAATACTTCACATAATATACTTGAAAGGTTCTGACATTTAATTGTCTAAGTCCCTAAGCTAACTCAATCTAACCTTTTGACCACAAGGTCTCTACGTCCGACGAGGTCGAACTGCTCGATACCAAAATGTAACACCTCATATTTCTATCTAGTAGAAATACTAAAGTGTACCTTTTAGCATACATCCAGAGATACATTTCCTGCTTAGATTTACATCTTTACAAGAATAGCGGAAACGATACATAACTTAGAATAAATTCAAGTTAAAAATCGTAAACAAAGATACAAGGGAAAACCATAATCTAATAATAGAAGAACTACGTCTTCCATTTCCTTCTCGAGCACGCCATCCACTCGTGCCATAAAGGAACTTCTTCCCCCTGTTTCTCAAAAACAACAACATTTGTAGGGTGAGATAACAAATCTCGATGAGTCTTACCGTGACCCTTACCTATCACTCGGTCCATTTATAAAACCATAATTAGTAATTCAAAAAGAATTACAATATACAATCAATCATGTGTAATCCGATAAATGAATTACATAAGAGTTCATAGTCCGATTCTTGATGACTATGTACTATCCTCTTTATTAATCACTTGTGACATGTCACCAACAACCTAAAGAAGCTTGAGTGACAAAATCACAATATACGCATTTAAAAGTTTTATCAATTCTAGTACATCACCAACAACCTAAAGAAGCATGGGTGAACCCCAACATAGCCAATAAGTGTACAACTCTTAAAGGCGGATAGCTTTAATTTTAACATGGGGGCCTAGGACCAGGGCGCATGACTTCCCTCTCCTAGTGTACTAAACGCATGGAGGTCGTCACCTCAATTCGATATTTCTTATATATCGTGAAACGTGGACCGGTTTAGATGAACATAATCATCCCGAGCCAATTATAAATTAAGAAATGGAACACTTTGTTCAATTCACTTTCCAAAACATATGTCCTCACACGAGACTCTAAGTTTTACGGTTTTTCGAAATATTCATAACATTAACCGCTTAATTCTAAACCACTTTGGATATGTATCAAATAGTTCTAACCAAAATTTGGCAGAGCTTCCTCTGAAATATGGACATCCCAAAATAATACATTTACCTGTATAACCAGTTCAGACATCAATTTTGTTCAAAAATCATTAATTCCCGCACATATACAAAATTTACGGTTTTCCAAAAGATTTGTAAATTCAACTAACACAGACCCACAACCGAAAACCATATTCAAACATAACAATAGTATCCATATAAGATATGAGTGGTTAGGAAAAGGATTGGAAGAAGTTTGAAGTCGAACGGAGCGCAGAAACGAATTTTTGGTAATAGGTGACCTGAAGCTGGCACGACCCGTGCAAGAAAATGCACGATGTAACGCCCCAAAAAATTATTGGCTGTTTATTTAATAAAGTATTGGGGATTAGATTTTGGAAAAATATTAGAAATAAAAATATGGTATTTTATTAAATCAGGGGGGTTGAATTGTAACACCCGAATTTCGTGAGTGGCTTTTGGTATGTGTCGTTTTATGAATCAATTGTATTTATAAGGTTAGATTATTTTCTTGAGTGTTTGAGTCATTAAAATTAGTTGAAAATCACTTTAAAGGGTATTTTTGTATTCTATCTGTAATATATGATTATTATATATTTAGTTTGTTTTATGAAATATTAGTGTTTGAGATATTATCTCTTTAGAAATTATTTTGGTCTATTGAGGTGTTAAAATAATAGTTATAGCGATATTGGGCTCTAAAAGTATTCAAAATGAGTTTTTGGGCTGTTTTACTCGCATACACCCCCTGTTGCCTACTGGACGCACCCCCACTGCAACTCACTTAAGCCCAGCGCATCCCCCAGCCCACGAAACGACCCAGAACCCGACCCGGCTACCTCTCTTCTTCCTCACGCTGCACAGCACGCAGAGAGAACGGCAACCCTTATGGCTTCTTTCATGGTTTTCGTTCTCCCTCCTCAAGCCATGGTTGACCCTCAAACTTCACACTCCCACTCGAAATTGGCCATTGATTTCGATTATGACCTTGGTTTGAGCGATTGTAGCCTCCATCTCGCGATTTTGATTTCCCTCCCTCGTGGGTTTTTGGAGCCAAACGCGAAACCCCTCTCTCCGTTTCGTGAACCAGCAAACTGACGTTTACTGCAACCAAAACGAAACGTGGATTTCAGCAAGAGTTTGAAGAGTTGAAACTTAGGAGAAAATGAAGATTTTGGGCGTGAGCTAGGAAGGAAAAAGGAGGACAGAGAGCTGTTGCTGTGGTTCGGTTGGTGACTCCGTAGAGAGAGCGTCGTCTTCGGTTAATCAAGGTAAGGGGAGTCTCACTCTATAATAGGGAGTATAATAGGTTGTATGTAGGTCATAGGATCTCTATTTGATGTTATTTGGTGTAATATTTGACTGTTGATTGATTGGTTGTTGGATTGAAGTTGAATAGAGCATGAAATCGATTCATGTTAGAGTTGGTGTTTACAATGTGTTGATTTCGAATTTGATGTATGTTTGTTGATTGAAATGCTTAATTGACGTGTTGGCATGATTATAAGGTTTATTGGAGTGGTATTTGATGATTAGAGTTGAGAGAAATTGGGTGAATTTGAGTTAGTGCACTTTAGGTACCTTAGGGCGCCAATTTCCTAGAGAAATGGCGCCTGTGACACTGTAGCAGTGTGTTGGTGTTTTAGTGTTTGCTGCTAGGGCGCCAAGTTACTGGGAATATGGCGCCCTGTGCACTGTGTAGTGTGTCTGTGTGTGTGTGCCAGTGACTGGGCGCCAAGTGCTGCCCAGAATGGCACCTGGTGGCGCCTGTGTCACTGTTTGTGAATGTTGTGTGTGCTGTGTCTAGGTGCAGGGCGCCAAATGTGGCTGCCCAATGCGTCTGGTTGTGCCTAGTCCTAGTGCAGGGCGCCAAATGGCTGCCCTGTGGCGCCTGTGGTGGCGCCTAGGTGGGTGTATGTGTGGTTGTCTAAGTGTTGGGCGCCATTTTGGCTGCCCATGGCGCCTAGGGTGGCGCCAGAATTGTGGCAAGGGTGTGTGTGTGCTTGTGGCGCGGCCACGTGGCGCCAAATGGCTGCCACTGTTGCGCTGTGTGCTGCTGTGTCTAGGCGGGCGCCAAATGTAGCGCCGCCATGGCGCTGAGAATGCGCTGTATGCGATCGCGTGTCTCAGTTTGTGTCTAAGTTTGTGTCTGGGTCTGTGCTACCCAGGGGGGCGCCAGAATGCTGTGAAAATGGCGCCTGTGTGGCTGCGTGCCACAGGGGGCGCCAAGTTGCTGGAGTTTTGGCGCCCATGTGCTGTGTTGTTACCTGGGCGCCGATTAGTGGGGAAAATGGCACCGTGTCTTTGCCTTGTGTCTAAGTGTGTGCTGTTTTGGTCCCTAGGTGACAGTTTGGTCCTGGGTGTGATGTTTTGGTCCCTAAATGGTGTTTTGGTCCTAAGGGTGTTGTTTTGGTCCCTAAGTGCTAATTTGGTCCTAAATGGTGTTTAGGTCCTTGAGTGAGGATTTAGTCCTCTAGTGGAGTGTAGTCTTGGGACATGAGAGTAATGATGAAGTGAATAATGTTAATGCTGATGATGCCATGGGGGCATGAGCCATGGGGGCTAGAGCCATGGGGGCTAAAACTAAAAATGACGATGATGTGCGAGGTGATGATAATTGATGAACTGTAGGCTGCGGTCTTGACGTATAAATGAAATTGATGATGTGCGTGTTCATGAGTCACATGCATACATTCGGCTGCGGTCGCGACAATATATTGTGTAGGCTGCGGTCTGGGTGTTTTATTTTTCGGCTGCGGTCGCGACGTATATTGAGTGATGATGAGGCCATGGGGGCCAATGGTACCACATGCATCTCTGCATTACATTGCATTCATTATCCTCATTGGTGCATGATTTGTTGGCTGATAATTAGTATGACAAGTTATACTGTATAACTGTGCCTGTGTGATACTGTGATTAAATATACTACTTATTATAGTCTCTATTATGTGGTTTGAGACTCACCCCTTTCTATTGTTGTACCACAGGTAGTCATGAGTGAGGGCTCATTCCCTTCACTTCCCCCGAGTCGGTCTGCTCTGATACGTACACCTAGGGGATGGGTTAGGATTATAGTATTTTTGTTGTTCACTGTTGAACTGTTATACTTGATGATTCTATATTGTGGATGAGACTGTGTTTTGTCTCTTTGAGAACTGTTTTATTTTCCGCTGCTTAATGTATGATGTTTACTTTACTTAATGAAACTTGAGAACTCCGTCCTTTGACTGGTGTTACGTATTCCTTGGATTAAAGAGACGTTTAAGTTATTTTGTTGTTGAATTTGATGATGTAAGTGTAGCATCCCATTTGGATGTATAAAGAAAATGAATTTTTATACTCTGATTTTTAATTTAAATTGCCGGGTAGAAATGGGGTGTTACACACGACCCGTGCTGACTGTGCAGAGTGCCAATTTGTCCATTTTCGTTTCGTTTCGTTCTCCGATCGATCCCAAACCGTGTTCCGATCTAAATTCAACCACAACACAGAAACAATATACGCATATTCAGACCATTAAATATCCATTCCATATCAAATAAAATAGTGGTTTCATTATAATTCTCAAAACACGAAATTTCCCCAAAAACCTGTAATCAACTCAAGTTTGACGAAAACGCGGAATTTCGAAAACCTTTTTAAACCAAGCACACCAACAAAATTTAAAACCCTAAACGTGAGTAAAACTCACCTATCGTGATGAAAATCACGAAATACCGAAACGGGGCGAAACTCAACCGTTCCAAACAACACGAACTTAACCCAAACTTAGATCCAAGCTCCTCCAAACCGAAATCAACAGCTCTAAACCGAACCCACAGCTCTAAACCTCCATTTTCTTCCACTAGAGCTCCAAAACTTCAACAATGGTGAAACGAAAACGAGTAAAAATTAGGGGATAAAAATTACACCATTAGAAAGAGGAGGAAAAATGGGAGAGAATGGTACCAAAAGCCCCTTACCAAGTGAAGAATTGAGGGAGATCTTCCCTCTTCTTTCTCCTTCTCCTTCGTCACCTTCTCCTCTCTTTCTCTCTCGGTTCTCGGTCTCTCTCTCTGTTCCTTTCCTTGTTTTTTTTTTCTTTCTTTTCTTTATTTCCTTCTCTTATTCCTTTTCTTCTCCTTTCTTATTTCTTTGACTTTTCTTCTCTTCTTTTTATTCTTTTCTTTGACCAAAATTAATTGGTGGGTCAAGGGTTAATTGGGGGAAAGACCTAAATGCCCTTGGCTCACAAATCTCACTAATCCTATTTTTACCCCAAAACTCTCACATCCAATTAACACCATTTAATCAATAAAGCTATTTAATCCTATAATTTAACGATACTCCTTAATTTAGAGACACACTCATATCCAAAATGTATCTTATTATTTACTTGAATAATAAAACATTCGATAATTTCTTAATTCGAAATTAACGAAATTAGGGATGTTACACAAAACATGGAAAAAATGGAAGCAATGGCCAAAGCAGTAGACGATTTAGTTAAAGCTAAGTTTGTAAATGAGCTCAAGTACACTACTTGGCTCTCAAATCCTGTACTTGTTAAGAAATCTAAAGGAAAATGGCGCATGTGCATTGATTATACCGATCTTAATAGGTCATGTGCTAAAGACGCTTTTCCGGTCCCAAATATTGATCGCTTAGTTGATCACGCATCGGGTTTTTGCTTATTATCATTCATGGATGCATATTCAGGTTATAACCAAATCCCGATGTTCCCCGATCAAGAGAAGACCGCCTTCATGACTGAACGCGGAAATTTCTGTTACCGAGTTATGCCTTTCGGTCTTAAAAATGCTGGAGCGACGTATCAAAGAATGATGAATAAAGTCTTCAAAAATCAAATCGGGCGAATTGTGGAAGTTTACTTGGACGATATGATCGCAAAAAGTAAACAAGCAGATTGTCATGTCACTAACCTCAGAGAAATTTTTGCTGAGATAAGGAAAAACAGGATGAGATTAAACCCGGAGAAATGCACATTTGGAGTCAAAGCCGGAAAATTCTTGGGATTTTACCTCACTGAAAGAGGAATTGAGGCAAATCCAGACAAATGCAAATCGGTAACCGAGATGAAAACTCCAAGCACCAAGAAGGAAATTCAGAAATTAAATGGCATGATTGCAGCTCTATCTCGTTTTATCTCGAATGTCGCGTTCAAATCACTACCTCTTTTTAAACTCTTAAAAAAGGAATCCGAGTTCGTCTGGACTACAGAACGGGATGAGGCGCTCGCCCAACTGAAAAAGGTATTGTCGGAACCTCCAATACTAACCCGACCTGAACCTAGGGAAGTATTATATTTGTATCTCTCAATTTCTGATGAAGCATTATGAGCAGTACTGGTCAGAGAAACAAAAGAAAGGCAAAGTCCGGTCTACTTTGTGAGCAAAGTCCTACAAGGACCAGAACTTCGGTATCAAAAAATAGAGAAAATTTATTTGGCCTTAGTAATAGCAACTCGGCACCTCCGACATTACTTTGTATCTCACCAAGTGTTGGTTCGAACACCACCCAATACAGCAAATTTTGCATCGCCCAGATCTTTCAGGAAGGATAATAAAATGGGCAGTGGAACTGTCCGAGTTTGGCATCAAATATGAGTCAAGACCGGCAATGAAAGCTCAAGTATTAGCCGATTTTGTGGCAGAGATGACTTCGGCAGAAGCAGAGGACGAGATGTGGACAATCCATGTGGATGGGTCGTCCAATCCCAAGGGTAGTGGAGCAGGAATCATTCTTGGAAGTCCTTCAGGGGTTGTGATAGAATTGTCACTCACTTTCAAGTTTTCAACCTCCAACAATCAAGTAGAGTATGAAGCATGCATCGAAGATCTCCGTTTGGCTCTAGACCTCCGAATCGCCCGTTTAAAACTCAATACCGACTCACTCCTCATCGTTTCCCAGATCGGAGGACAGTACGAAGCCAAGGAACCGATTCTCCAGAAGTATTTGAACCATGTAAGAATATTGCTCACCCAATTTCATTCTGCCGAGGTAAAGCACGTTCCAAGAACGGATAATATTCGGGCCGATATTCTCTCCAAGTTAGCAAGCACCAAGACGTTGGGAAATCATCGATCGGTAATACAAGAAATCTTCAGCAAACCTAGTATTGAAGACGACTTACACTCGATTTCATCAGTGTACGTAATAGGTGAAAGCGAAACTTGGATTACTCCTATTTTAAATTACATAACATCAGGGGTAGAACCTACCGATCCCGGGGAAGCCAAGATCGTCCGAAGAAAGGCGGCTTCTTATGCAGTATTCAATGGACACCTTTATAAAAAAGCGCTCTCGTCACCTTTGTTGAAATGCGTCGAATGCGAAGAGGCCTACTATGTGTTAATGGAAATTCATGAAGGAATTTTTGGCCAACATTTAGGTGGTAGGTCCTTAACTAGAAAAGTGTTAAGGGCGGGATATTTCTGGCCAACCATTGAAACCGACGCGAGGAATTTTGTGAAGAAATGTCCGAGTTGCCAGATCCATGCAAACGTTCATATCGCACCTCCTACTGATCTCACAACTCTCTCCTCCACATGGCCTTTCGCATGGTGGGGGATAGACCTTCTAGGACCTTTTCCAAAGGCCCCAGGGAAAATCAAATTCTTAATTGTGGCGGTAGACTACTTTACCAAATGGATTGAAGCCAAACCATTGTCCGTCATAAGTGCAAAAAACTGTATGTCTTTTTTCCGAAGAGAGATAATTACTGTGTTCGGGTACCCGAGTAGTAATCACGCATATGGAACTCGGTTCGATATAAAGGATTCGTGGAAGTTAATGTCCGATCTAAAAATCAAACATCGATTCACTTCGGTAGAGCATCCTCAAACAAATGGTCAGGTAGAATCAGCAAATAAAGTACTTCTCAACGGATTAAAAAAGAGGTTAGACGATGCTAAGGGAAACTGGGTTGAAGAGCTCCCTTATGTTTTATGGGCATACAGAACTACTCCCCAAAGCTCTACTGGAGAAACGCCTTTCCGACTATCTTATGGGAGTGAGGCAGTCATCCCGGTAGAAATTGGGGAATTAACTTGGAGGACTTTGAATCCGAAATCACTTGAAGATAATGGTCAAGCTCTACGGGAAGAACTGGACTTAGTGGAAGAAATCCGAGATCAAGTGTCCATTAAAGAGGCCATCAACAAACAGAGGGTAGCCACTCGTTATAATCAGAAGGTCGTCCAAAGAGATTTTAATGTCGGTGATCTCGTCTTGAGAAGAGCCGATGTTGGGCTAAAAAATGCATCACAGGGCAAACTAGCACCAAACTGGGAAGGTCCATATCGGGTTATTTTGAGAACCGGAAATGGAGCCTTCGAGCTAGAAACACTAGAAGGAAAGGCGGTCCCAAGAACTTGGAACGCCACAAAACTCAAGAAATATTACAGTTAGGATCGAAGGATAGAAACAGATTGTATAGGAATAGACTTAGCTTTTTCAAGGCATTCTATTCCGATCTTGTTTAAATAGAATTAGCTTTTTCAAAGCATTCTATGCCGATCTTATAGACTTCGCTTTTTTAAGGCATTCTATTTCGATCTTGTTTAAATAGAATTAGCTTTTTCAAAGCATTCTATGCCGATCTTGTTTAAATAGACTTCGCTTTTTTAAGGCATTCTATTCCGATCTTGTTTAAATAGAATTAGCTCTTTTTCAAAGCATTCTATGCCGATCTTATATACTTAGCTTTTTCAAGGCATTCTATTCCGATCTTGTTTAAATAGAATTAGCTTTTTCAAAGCATTCTATGCCGATCTTGTTTAAATAGAGTTCGCTTTTTGAAGGCATTCTATTCCAATCTTGTTTAAATAGAATTAGCTTTTTCAAAGCATTCTATGCCGATCTTATAGACTTAGCTTTTTCAAGGCATTCTATTCCGATCTTGTTTAAATAGAATTAGCTTTTTCAAAGCATTCTATGCCGATCTTGTTTAAATAGACCTCGCTTTTTTAAGGCATTCTATTCCGATCTTGTTTAAATAGAATTAGCTTTTTCAAAGCATTCTATGCCGATCTTATTGACTTAGCTTTTTCAAGGCATTCTATTCCGATATTGTTTAAATAGAATTAGCTTTTTCAAAGCATTCTATGCCGATCTTGTTTAAATAGACTTCGCTTTTTTAAGGCATTCTATTCCGATCTTGTTTAAATAGAATTAGCTTTTTCAAAGCATTCTATGCCGATCTTATAGACTTAGCTTTTTCAAGGCATTCTATTCCGATCTTGTTTAAATAGAATTAGCTTTTTCAAAGCATTCTATGCCGATCTTATAGACTTAGCTTTTTCAAGGCATTCTATTCCGATCTTGTTTAAATAGAAAGCTTTTTCAAAGAATTCTATGCCGATCTTATAGACTTCGCTTTTTCAAAGCATTCTATGCCGATCTTATAGACTTAGCTTTTTCAAAGCATTCTATGTCGATCTTATAAACTTAGCTTTTTCAAACCATTCTATTCCGATCTTATAGACTACGCTTTTTTTAAAGCATTCTATTCTGATCTTGTAGCATACAATTCCATTATCACTTCGTTATTATTTAATCTTGCTCATTATTCCGACTTACGCTCTACCGACCTAAGATTAAACAGGGGGCAAGATATATCCGAGGTGCATCCACAAACAAAAACAAAACTATGAAAAGAAACAAGTGATAATGTCATTACAAAAAATAACGGTTACGGCCGGGTCCTCAAGTTCAAACAAATGAAAACAAAGACAGTTAGGCCTTTTTGAAAGGATAGACGACCCTAGACACTTCATCAGTTACTGGGTCGAACTCAACAATATGCCCATCATGAACTGAAAATTCCGGTTTGAAAATATCAGGATCGGCAACAAAGTCGGGAATAACCACAACAACTTGGTCAAGTGCATTATTGAAAGCTTCCACTATGCCTTCTTGCCCCAGTTCAATTGCCTGCATCCTATCCTCCAGGGCCTTAGCTTTTTGTTCAGCAAGTTTCTTTATTTGTTCTTGAAGCTTAGAAAGGTTTTGGGACGAAGTTGAAGCTTCTATCTCGGCCAGTTTATCACCTCTTTTCTTTAGCTCAGCAACATCTTTTTCAATTTGTTCCTTTGCCAGCTTCAATTCGGCTTCAAGCTCTAAGCGTTTTGCTTCTAAGTTCTCTTTCTCTTTGTTGAGAAGATCCACATCTTTTTGGGATTTTTCCAGATCGGAGCAAAGTGGACTTAAGACCTTCCGAGCTGCCTCATACTTAGCCTCAAGATCTACAGAAAAATACGAAGAACATAAAGCGAGTTAAAAAACCACAGAATATACAGAGATTGAAGTGACGAGCGTAAAAACAATAAATCATACCTTTTATTTTCAAATCAGCATCTTTTTTCCGATCTTCCACCAGATCGGTCATTCTAGATAATACCGAAATAGAGACCCGGAAAGGGTCTGCTTTGAACTCTTCGACCTTGAGGTTCATGGATTCTTTCGGATCGAAAGGGGCAGATTTGTGTTTCTTACTCTTTTTTTAGGGAAAGTCGGAACGGTCACTAACCTCAATCACGCCTTTACCCCGATCCTGAGGACTCGATCTAGGCGGAAGACGACATGCAGTACCCTTTCTTTTCCTTTTGAAAGGTTGTTCTTCTTCACAAGCTGCTTCAGAATGAACCACAGTAATAGGTCGGGCAGGAGTAACATGTACTGCAGGAGTTTTTTCAGCTGCGACATTACTAGCAGTCCCGACATCCTGCAAAATCTGATCGGCATCAAGGACAGCAAAGGGCTTTCAAAGCCGCCATCTTGTTCTTTGGGGCCATTCCGTCTGCAAAAAGAAAGTTCCGTTAGTAAAATTATGAGAAAAAACATCGGTAAAGCATCAACGTTAACTCAACTAAAACATTTGAAAAAACCGACCTAAAACTTTCTCGGCCTGCTCAAATTTAACAGTCTTTACCAGTAACTTAGTATCAAAACCCCACTGATTTGGTCTGTTCTCATTATTAGTAACGACCCGATCTGCACTAAAAACCAGCATCTTCAAGGTTTTCCGATCCTCCACACTCAGATACTTCTCATCAACAGAATGTTTGATCTTATCATCACGGCGAGTCCAACCAAGAGGAAATTTTGTTGTTAGAACTATATCATTCTCGGCATTGAAAGTTTCGACCCTATCTACAACGGCGGGCAACACAGGCTCAACCCAAAAGAACTTATTCTTCCATTCGTATTTCAGACTCTCAGAATACGGCCGGAATACCCTTACTCCTTTCCTAGATCGGAGGCTGACATGCTCCAAGCGGGCGGGTTTGCCACTATTTTTCTCAGTTCGTTTATTTAACTCGAACATGTGAAGAAAAAGCTGTAGAGAAAGGGGCCGACCCAAATGAAGGCATACGAGCTCGAAAGCACGTATAAAGGCCCAAGCATTTGGATGAAGTTGTGAAGGGGCTACCTCTAATCTCGCCATTACAGACTGTTGGAAGGCAGTAAATGGGGGTCGGATTCTCATATGAGCCAAGGTCATCCAGTAAATAATAAACTTGAGAGAAGTGGGGTAAGTGGCCACATGTTCGCCCTCTTCCATCCCAAAAGTACGCCATCGCTCTGGATCCTTCCCGTAGAGCCTTTTTGAAAAATTACTGATGTCGACCTCCGAAGTCAACACCGAGCTTACACCCCGGAGTGTTTCGGACACCCACGAATAATCTCGAGGAGTGCCTAAGGGAGGATCTACGGGAAGATCAACATTATTACTACCGGAATCTTCATACCCATACAGCAACTCAAAGCTACCCTCCGTATCCTCTGGATCTTCTTCTTTTTCTCTTTCCTCACCAATATTTTCCACGTCAATCTCCTCATTAGAAATATCTTCCGGATTGCCAGACCAATCATCACTTTTCCTTCCATCTGATTCAGTATCGGAATCAGAATCGTCCGAGGAACTTGGATCCGAGCCTATATCTACCCGAGCTTCATAAACCGGGGTATTGTGTGCAGAAGGAGGAGTTGTCGACTCTCCAACGGAAACCCTTTTGCTGTCGCTTCCCCTCGGTCCAGAATTCTCTTCTTCATGAATCTCGGGGGCAGCTACCCCTTCACGATCGTTGGGGTGTGAATCGGTCCTTGATCTCGCTGCCATTAGTTTGCCGATGTCGGGACCTCGGGATTGACGAGCTTGCTCGGCTTGATCAATAAGTCGGAGCGTTTCAGCGTGAGTTGTTTGCTTGGTTTTTGCCAGTTTTTTACCTATAGGGATGGGGGCAAGCTATCAGGGTAATTCCATTAGGGCTTTATTTTTCTCACCCCCCTCAACCTCTATCTCACCCCCATATTTCAAAAAAACCCAATACTACCCCTGCCTTTTAAAAAAAAATTTAAAATTTTCGGAATTACCTCAAAATAAGGTATTTCCGGTTCAAAAAAAATTAAAATTTCGGAATTACCTATAAAAAGGTAATTAGGTTCATAAAAAATTAAAAATTTCGGAATTACCTCTAAAAAAGGTAATTCCGAAATTTGTAATTTTTTTTTTAAAAAATTTTGTATATTAAATTAATATTTAAACGCGTTTTATTTTGGAAATATGATACGAACGGTTTACGATTTAAATAACAATACGTCAAAATATATAAAATGACCAACATAAAATAGGAGTACAAATACAACTATGGGTCCAAAATGTTTAACAATGACCAAAAATAAGCACGTGAAGTAGGTGAGCAGGCGACATCTAGGGCATCCGGGCCAATCACAAATGCTCTGCACCCTCTCCTCATATGTCTCTGGGACAACAGGCTCCTGATGGTATGGTGGATCCTGAGCTGGCTCTGGCCGTGGCTGTGGCTCTGGCACCGGAGTAAGACGCACCACAGTTACTGGATCGTACCAAGGTAGGTAATCAGGATCGCACTCGCCGTGGTAGGCTGCATCTCTACTAGCCCGCCAAAAGTCCGCGCCCAATCGATACATCAAAGAACTCCTGTATGATCTGTCGCGCAGAGGAGGATTACTCGAAATGGGTGGAAGAGGGACCCTCTGTACGTGCCCGAACTGCCAACGCACCCTGCCTGGCATGTAGGGAACAGCGTCATCGCCCCAAAGCAACCAGCCTCTATAAACAGATATGTTCGACAAAGGAACATATCGCACAGGGCTGGCGTGGCAAGTGGAGCAAAGACGGCCACATCGTCTGTGTGATCATCATCTCCCCCAAAGGGCATGTGGAATGGCGGGGTCTCGGGATGCCACCTCTCCACAAAAGCGAGATATCAACTCATGGTTGATTGCCCCTGCAGGTGTGATGTCCAACTCGAAAGCTTAGCCTGGCGCAACCAAATGCTCTACACATGGGTGGTGCTCTGGCGAGTCTAACTCTAGGAATCTTACGGCGTGAGATACAACCTCTAGTTTCCGAAATTTGGAAAAATTAAAATTAAACCATACGTTATTAAAAATAATTAATTAATTGTTGTTAAGTAAAATTAAAATAAAGAATTAAAATATTACCTCGCCTCTATCTATCCGGGACGCGCAGTCGTATCCCAAAGTAAATATAAGGGTGTGTGATCCACACCGGGCGGTGAACCTCGGCTTTGAACCTCCTCCTCCCGAACCTCCTCCTCCTCCTCCCGATCTTTGCCTCATCCTCCTCCTGCTCCTCCAAAGCCTCCCAACCACCAAAGAATAACGTCATGATGATCTGACTGGGTGCTCCTGTTGGTGCCGCATATGGTACTCATGTCGTGGTGGTCACGGTAGGGCTTTGCTCATCACCGGGTGAGAGGCCGAGGCTCGAGCTCGTGCTCAACCAGCTCTGGGTGCTCTCTCATCACTCTGGCGCGGGCTCTCTGGCGCCTCTGACGCTCAGAAGCATGCCCAGGAGCTTTGAGCCTCTGTAAAGTGTCTGGAGAAGAGTATCGCGCTACTCTGGCCTCCTAGAATGCTCTGCTGCCGCCGTCGCATTGCGCGGTCTTTGCTCCGAAGACTCTGCTCGCACTACGTTGTCTGATCGTCTACTCGCCACTGTTAAAAAAATAAATGTAATTAGAAAATATTAAAAATTGAAAAAAAAAATTGGATTTTCGGAATTACTGGGTAATTCCGAAAAGAATTTCAGAATTACCTCAGAAGGGAGGTAATTCCGGTTCATAACCGAAAATCCCAACAGAATTTACTTACTTTTTCGAAATTATGAAATGTGAAATGTGATTTTTGTAAATTTTCAGGGGGGTGAGAAAAGTAAAACCCATTCAATTATGATGGGTTCTCGAAAGGGGTCGGAACCCGACCTGACAACCCCCACCCTGACAAAGAAGATTGCAGGCTGAGGGCTAGATCCCAGCCCGGAATAAATTACAAACACAGTAAAAAAGTAAATCTAAAAGCAAGATACTAACCTCAGAGGAAGCTTCGAGATAAGCAATAAGGAGAGATTCTTGAAATGAAGAAAGCGAGTTCGGAAAGTTTACAATCACGGGTCGGCACTCAGAACAGGCGAGGAATCAAAAAGTAGAAATGACCTACTCCCTCCATTATTTATAGTAATCCTGAGAGGACCTATTGTTCACCCTCGAAGCAACGCACTCAAGCAATCAAGTTTGCACGCAAAACGAAGAGTCATCATTAAAAAATCGAAACAAGCATTTAATGCTCTGTCCAAAAATCGAAACGTCACCAGTCGTTTCTTCTGATAGATCGACCACAACAATTTTCTCGGCACAACCCAACCTCGGCTTTCTTCAAATCTCGGTAAAAAGAGTTCAACCTCGGCTTTCTTCAAATCTCGGTAAAAAGAGTTCAACCTCGACTTTCTTCAAATCTCGGTAAAAAGAGTTCAACTTCGACTTTCTTCAAATCTCGGTAAAAAGAGTTCAACCTCGACTTTCTTCAATCTCGGTAAGATAGTTTATCTCGCACGTATTTCAAGTCTGGTTTAACCCAACACGTCAAAACGACTTGGGGGGCAACTGTTATGGAGAAATTCTGCATATACTATACGCACCCCCCTTTTCTCAAAACAAACTGATTGGGCCCCCAAACAGCCAAAGCCCATATTCACTCATCAAAGGGCCTATAATGCGCCTACACAACGAACGGTCCATATCATCACACTTAAGTGCCTCTTAAGCCTATAAATACAGCATTTACTATGAGGAGAGAGGTACGCATTAATTATCACAAGACTTGCATTTACTCTTCAGCTACTGACTTTAGCATCGGAGTGACTCTGCAGGTACTGTAACGCCCCAAAAATAATCGGTTAATTATTTAACTAATTAGAGGGAATTAGCTTCCGGAGAAATATTAGAAATAATAATATGGTATCTAGTTAGATCTAGGGAGTGGTGTGGACCAATAATTAGGTGGTGAATGTATTTGAAGGGGAGTGTTTATATAATAAGGAGTGGTGGGTGTAATTTAATTGAAGGGGGTGATATTGGTAACTCCGGAGTGGTGAAGAATGGCCCAAGAAGCCCAAGCCCGATAGCTTAAGCTCCTTAGGCGCTAAGGGGTTAGGGTTTGCGCCCCATTGTGCAAGAAGAGAGAAAGAAATCAGAATTTAGAGAGAGTGAGAAGTAGGGAGAGCTGCGCTAAAGGAGAGGAAGGAAGGGGAATCTTCTCAAGTTTTCGGTAGTGAGTGAGATTATGGTTTCGAAGGAGGAAGGAGACGTTTCATTCGTGGTGTTGCTGAGTTCTTGCACGTGATTCTCTTAACCATCGCTTTCCGGAACATCGAAAAATTCAAGGTAAGGGTGAGCGTTTCGGTTTAACGTGATTGGGTATATGATGGGTTTTGGGGTTTTGATGTTGTTTTAATAACTTGTGAGGTTGTTTTGGTGAATTCGATGTGATTGATAAATGTTGATGATGTCTTGATGAAATTGATGATTAATTGATGAATTCGGTGATTCTTGATGAATGTTTGGAGGTTGCGTGATGAGTTTCTGGTGATTCCCTTGGGGTATTTTGATGTGTCTATTGATGAATCTTATAATGAATATCTTGATGAACAAAATCATGTTTTGAAATCAAATTGAAATGGGAAAAATATCGAAAATTCTGAGTTTTCTGCGTTTTGAGCTGTTTCTGCCCACTGGCGCCTCGGTCGCGCTCGGGTGGCGCCTCAAGCGAAAGAGTGATGCGCTGAGGGCTGATGTTTCTGTCCTCTGGCGCCTCGGCGGCGCCTCACTCGCGCCCGGAGCGCGAGTCACCTGTTCTCACTGTTTTGCACTTGTTTTTTCACCGTTTGTTTATGCGTTTTGAAAAATTCATATCTTTTGAACCGGGAACCCGATTGAGGCGTTCTAAGATGCGTTGGAAAGCTTATTCAGAGGCCTAACTGAATATTCTACTTTTAAGGAAAAATAAACTGTTTTGTGGTAGTTGATATAGGAATGAAATGTTATACTATTAGTGTGCTAATTGACTATGGCTAAATTGTGGTTTACCACTAAGGTCAGAATTTCTTTCACTGGTGTATTTACAAGGGCATCACTGAGAGCCTTGCAAAGGTGGCCAATGCCTGTTGCAAGTAGTATCAGTTACCTGAGTAATCCCATAGTCAATCAGTTCACTATTTTATAACACACTAAACCAAAAGATAACCGAAAAATATATATACCTTAAATGATGTTGGTGTGTATGGTTTTGACGAGTTGCGGTAAATGTTCCCTATGAGTATAATTAGGATGGTGTTGTAGGATGATTTGTGTGAAAGGTGATGAGTTCACTCTACGAGTGATTATGATGTTGTGATATGACTTGTGATGTTTTGTGAAGAATATACTCTATGAGTATAGTTTTAATAATGCTGTTGTGTGATTGTGATGAATCGCGAAGAATACACTCTATGAGTGTTTTATGATGATGATGATGAGTACTACAGGTGAGTATTTTGGTGAAATGCACATGTGTATATAGAATCTCATGGCATGTGCATAATTGTGAAGAATAGGCTTCGGCCTCTTGCGAAGAATAGGTTTCGGCCTCCAGCGAAGAATAGGCTTCGGCCTCTTAATTGTGATGAATATGGTACCATCATGCATTATGCCCTGGTGGGGGTTGCACTTTCATACATAATCATAACTGTGAATGGTTGCTGTTTGTGATTGGAGTTGGTGTTGTGTGATCATGAAGTGGTGATGATGATGATGCTGTGTGAATGCCTGCTCTCATTTCTCTATTATGTATCTGATTATGTTTTATTGAAATTCTCACCCCTTCTGCTTGGAATGTTGCTCTACGGTGGCAACGCTGCAGGTAACCGCGAGTGAAGGTCTAGCTGACTTCTTGTTAGCTGTCGGGAAGTCTGTTTGTGTCGCTCTCTGATACCGTAGCACCTAGGGGGCGTGGTTGACATTTATTAGTTATTAGTTAACTGTTTAATGACTATGTTGTTACTATGAGATGTGTTTTGAGAGGCTTAGTGAGGTTATTATTTTATTCCGCTGTGATGATTGATTTATGGCATGTACTTTTAAGACGTGGTTTTGCTGCACAAACTTTAATGAGTGCAATTGATGAGATGAGTTTTTATGACGAGGTAGCATTTCTTTTCTACCAATTAAATTAATATTTTTGAAAAGGAAATTACTCTGATAATGACGTGAAAACTGAGGGGTAGAAAAGGGGTGTTACAGGTACACCCCCCATCTCGGATCATCAATCTCGGACGTGACTATTATTGATCTCTCTTAAACACCTACCAACTATCTCGGATCGGAAAGATCCATTGATACGGTACAGAACATGTTTAATCAGTTGTCTATTTTTTTAATGCGCCCTCTTTAACAATAATAATATATTGTTTTACATGTACCAACAATAATGTAAACTGATTTAATATTTATGTGGTTGTCTCACAATACATATAAATTTGTTGAACCTTTTAGATTTGCATTTTGGTATTCTGCGGTTTCTGTATGATACTAAGTGGACTAAGTGGAGTTGTTTCTCTTCTATTAATAGTACAATCTAATATCTATTTATACAAACAAACTACTTACAAAATTACCACTTTAGATCTCTTATTAACAAGACACATATTCATTTTAAGGATAAAAATGTCATTACCCCCTCTTTCTTTTTTTTCTTACACTCTCTTTCTTTCTTTTTTCTCTTTCTTCTTACACTCTCTTTCCTCCTTTTTATTTTTCTATTACACTCTCTTTCTTACTTTTTTCTCTTTTTTCTTACACTATTTTTCCTCCTTTTTACTTTTCTCTTACACTCTCTTTCTTATTTTTTTCTCTTTATTCTTACACTCTCTTTCTTCCTTTTTTTCCTTTTTACTTTACTTTTATTTTTCCATAAACAATTCTTCTCTTTCTTTTCACTTCACTTTAGTTTTTTTTAACTAAATTTCTAAATTTATACAAACACTACTCTACTTAAATTACTCTACTAAAATTATCTTCTCTTTTCTCTCTGAAATCAGTTTACGCTCTTATTGATAATCTACTATCACCTCTTATTAATAATCTACTATCTATATTTTACTATCTACTAATATACTAAAATAATTAATTAAAACTACGGGATAACTACAATGATAAATAAAAAACATGAGAACAAAGGATTAATATTTGTCAATGATAAGTATATTTTTTTACTACTGATTAATATTTAAATTAATACAAGAAGATTTAATGACTATTTAAACTACTGATTAATATTTATATTGATAATCTACTATCTCTCTTTTACTATCTACTATAATATACTATTCAAATAATATAATCAATCGAAACTACGAGATAACTGCACTGATATATAAAAACACGGGATAATCAAGCAATGATATATATATATATATATATATATATATATATATATATATATATATATATATATATATATATATATATATATATATAAACACGAGATTAATATTTGTCATTGATAATTATAATTTGTGAAGACTATCATAAATCTACTATCTAAAAACACGAGAAGGCTTAATGGCTATTTAAACTACTAATTAATATTAGACAAATATTTCTTATTGATAATTTACTATCTAACTTTTACCATCTACTATAATCTACTAATCAACTAAAATAATCAATTGAAACTACGAGATAAGCTATGACTTGATATATAAAAAACACGGGATAACTGCAGTGATATATAAAAAAATACGGGAATAATATTTGCCATTGATAATTATAATTTTTGAAGACTACTATAAACCTACTATCTAAAAAAATAAGAAGGCTTAATGACTATTTAAACTGATTAATACCTAAAAAAGACAAACAATTGTCACTGTTATATAAAAAACGGGATAAATATTTCTTATTGATCACTATCTATCTTTTACTATCTACTATAATCTACTAATCTACTATCTATATTTTACTATCTACAATAATCTACTAATCAATTAAAATAATTAAGTGAATTTACGAGATAACTGCAATGATAAATAAAAAACACGGGATAACTGCACGGATATATAAAAAAACAAAGGATAACATTTGTCATTGATAATTAAAATTTTGAAGACTACAATAAAACTACTATGTTAAAAACAAGAAGATTTACTGACTATTTAAACTACTGATTAATATTTAAAATAAATATTTTTTATTGACAATCTACTATTTCTCTTTTACTATCTACTATAATATACTAATCAACAAAAATAATTAATTGAAACTACGAGATAACTGCACTAATATATAAAAAAACACGGGATAACTGCAGTAATATATAAAAGCATGAGATTAATATTTGTCATTGATAACTATAATTTTTGAAGTTTATTATAAACCTACTATCTAAACAAACAATAAAGCTTAATGACTATTTAAACTGATTAATACCTAAAAAAGACAAATAATTGTCACTAATATATAAAAAAACACGAGATAATTATTTCTTATTGATCTTCTACTATCTATCTTTTACTATCTACTATAATCTACTAATCAACTCAAATAACCAATTTAATCTATGAGATAATACACTGATACATAAAAAACACGAGATAGTTGCACTGATATATAAAAAAATACGAGAATAGCTGCAAATATATATATATATATATATATATATATATATATATATATATATATATATAAACATGGGATAGCTGCACTGATATATAAAAACACGGGATAACAATATAGATATATAAAAAATACTGCAGTGATATATAAAAAACACCGGATAAATGCACAATTGTTTTTAAATAATACTTTTACATTTTTAGATTTTAATATTTATCTATTTTTATTTGAAACTTCTTTTTTATCTACTTTAAATTTGTTTTTATTTTCACGGGATATTGTTCAGACTACTTAAATAATGTCTAAGTTCATTCATAAAAAGAACATGATAGCATCCGTGTGTATGCACGGGTATCCTACTAGTTATTTATACAATCCTTAATAAGACTCCCAACCTTCTCTATCATTATTATTATATACCAAAGGAAGCATGACAAAGAATTTGTCACTGCATGCATCATATGGATTTATGAATGATCTAGGTGGCATCTGTATCTATCTTATTAGATGTTTATCAAAATGGCTCTAATCTTCATTTCTAAAGTTAACGGGTGCCATCGTATGGCACAATCGAGCGCCATCATATGGTAAAAATGTAAGTCGTTGAGCGTAGCGGCCTACAAACTTAACTGGTGCCATCGTATGGCCCAATCGTGCGCCATCATATGGTAAAAATATAAGCCGCTGAGCGTAGTGGCCTACAAACTTAACTGGTGCCATCGTATGGCCCAATCGTGCGCCATCATATGGTAAAAATGTAAGTCGCTAAGTGTAGCGGCCTGCAAACTTGATAGGTACCATCGTATGGCAAAAATGTAAGTCGATGCGTATTGCGACCCGTAAAAAGTAGACGGTCGCATCGTTAAAATGCGCACATGAAAATATATGATGAGTAACATACGAAATGAGCAACAGAAGAATTCATGCATTCAGTAGCAAAAAGCTTAAGAGTATTGTTTACAAAATTAGGACGCTAAGGTCATAACCAGAGTGCCCTCAAATATCCACCGCTCGCAGGCGGGCAAAACAAAAGTAAAGACAGCTAATAATTCAAGATGAGGGACCAGCACGGAAAATAACTGCCCGCTCGTGGACGACCTTCCCCTTCTCAACCTTCTTGGGGCGCACAATCTCCTGGTCGACCACGCAGTGGGCACTATTCACCACAGCCTCGTCGACTACCAGCTCAGGATGGGTGAGCTTAAGCTGACTAACAGCGTTCTCAAACTGATATTGGGCCGCCTCCAGACCTTTGGTGACCGCCTCCTTAAAACGAGCCTTATACTTGTCTTTTTCTTGCTCAACAACCGTCATGTCGGCCTTCAGAGAGGTGATCTGGTCGAATAGATCTCTATTCTTCTAACTTAAGCGATCCACCTCTCTTTTGGTCGCAGCTTTTTCTGCCAGCGCGTTGTCTCTTGCGGCCTCAGCTCCAATTCGGGCGATCACTGCAGCCGTCAGCTGAATTTCAGTTTCCTAAAGTTTTTGCTCGTTAGTAGCAATCAGTTGGACCTTTGGCTAGAGCTCCTCCAACCTCTTGAGCAGCCGATCTCGGTCTTCCCTCATCTCTGTCAAGTTATACAAAGCAGATCGCAGTTTAAAATTTTTGTCTGACAGTCATCTTCGAGATATGAAACCCTATTGATGAAACGCCTACGCCGATCTGCTTCTTCTTCTTGGTATTTCTTGAACAGAAAGCCAGCAGCTTTCATTGCTTCAGCCATCAGTTCAAAGGGCTCTTCCTTGAAGCGAGCGCGGTCCTCATCCCCCAAACCAAGAAAGTCAAGCTTGGGCGACCGACTCACATGACCCTTGCTCTTGTGTTTCTTCCTCTCAGAAGGGTCGTCGTCGGTAGGGCGCCCTCTTTTGCCAGTTCTTTCTTGGGTAAGTGGGCTGTTTTGAGGAGCATTCCGGTTAGCGGAAATCACCTGGTCGTCTAAGTGAATCCGCGACCCATCAGCAATAACCTCTGCTTGAGGGGCGCCACCCTCAACATTCACAACAGGGGTCCCATGAGGGGGAGAGTCGTCCCCTTCCTCGGCCGCCCATTGGGCTAAGAGGTTGAAATCTTCAACGTTCGCCATGGCAACTGCAAAAACAAAGGAGGTGTCAATAACAGGTTGAATAACGAGTTAAACAAAAGAATAGACAAGGGGAATTTAACGACCACCCACCAAGGGAGGCCTTGACGGCGTGACTGCCCCTAGCGTCCACTATCTTGTTGACTTTTATGCGACCTCCAGGGATGCGGGAGGCAATTCTTCTAAGTCTGTGGATCGTTGCAATATCCATAGCGTCAAGTTCCGTTTCTTTGAAGGCATATGCCCCGGGTTTCTTCAAGAAATGATCGTAAGACCATAAGGTCGGCAAAAGAGGCGTCCCGGCACTATTGTCCTTGGCCATTTGGGCTACTCCTCGAAGGGCCTCATTTGTGTATAGGACGACCCAAAAGAAATCACTTTTCCACCCGGTTGGCAAGGACTCCATATAGGGTGTAACACCCCCTTCTATTAATATTATTTAATCAACAAAAATCAGAGTTTTTCAAAATCTGTCCACGCACCTCAAAAGAGAGTGCTACATTTAATAAAAACTTCGTCAAAACATATCTCAAAATTCAAACGCATCAAGTGCGCAAAATACATATCATAGTCACGTGGGTTAAAACCCTCAAATACTGTTTAGTGTTTACAATAATCCCAGAAAATATTTTGCAACGCAATGGAAATAAAACGAGTTCAACATACTCAATACATAGTCAAAAACAAATCTAATACATAACATAAAATAGCGAAGACTAAAATCCCATCCCGGTGTTACTAAATCGTAGTCGACACAAATATCCCAAGAAGGCATGGCACCTTCACTCGAGTCACCTGTTTGTCGCCACGAGAGCGAGCAAACATAAAAATGCTAGGGTGAGTCTCTTTACGTAAATAATAACAAGTAAGATAAGCATTATATTAGGAAAACATCTAGCAACAACAATTCACGAAATTCAAGACATTTACCATTTCGCTTAACTTATCAACAAAACCACAATAATGAATTAATTAACCATCAACAAGCATTCTAAGAATGTATGAGTTTATGCATGTATGCAATATGCATGTGGATCCATTACTCTTCGCTTTATTTTTAACTCTTCGCTTTGGCGAAGCCCACTTCGCTTTTTGGCGAAGCCCACTTCGCTTTTTGGCGAAGCCCACTTCGCTTATGCATATGCTTTATGCGACACTATGACAATGCAACATACACAATCAATTACCACCACATTCATTGTCACATCACACAAAACATCACCACAACACAACTCGTCACTTTTTGGCGAGGCCCTCTTCGCTTTTTAACTCTTCGCTTTGGCGAAGCCCACATCATTTATTAACTCACCACTTTATCAATTATTGACCACCACTTTATCAATTATTAATTCATCACATCAAGTATTAACCCACCTCTTTGGCCGAAGCCCACATCAATTATTAAACCGACACCCACAAGGACTAAACAGTCACCTAAGATACTAAACAGTCACATAGGGACCAAAACAACATTTTTGAAGGACCAATAGTGCATAGGGACCAAAATAGTATTTTTAAGGACTAAAAAGTTCAGAGGGGACCAAAACAGATATTTTTGACAATTTGGGCAACAAAGTGGCAATAAGTGCTGGATTCCTACGGTAGTACTCCTACTTCGGCGATTTATTTAAAATAGCAAACGACATCGAAAAATTACAAAAGACCACTCATTGGAAAGCCCTCTGAGTGTAGTTTCTACCTATGATTTTAGTTTCTCAAAATCAGTGTCCAGTTGGTACAGTTTTTCAAAACACTACGCTGAGGTGCCCAAATCGGACAGAACGTTTTACCCAACTTGCAACCAAATTTTCTTTCTCATTTCTTAATGAAATTCAGTGAAATCAGTGCCTATTTCGTAGAGAATTAAGTCTATTTTTCAATGAAATAAGAATCGTTCAAAACGGAGTTCAATTGAGCACACAAAACCTGCAAAAACTGAACCTACTCCCAGTTTGACTCCAGAAAATTGACCCGACTTTGGAGACTCATAACTGGAGCTACACAACTCCGAATTTAACGAAACCAGTGCCAAAACGACCGGCCTTAAGTCTATTTTCAAAAACAATTAGCCACATAATTTTTTGACCAACCAAACAGTACCAGTTTGAGAAAACCGAAAACAGTGTCCAGAAAACACACAAAAACCGTAAACAAGTAAAACTCATCATCAACCCCCAATAAAATCAACAACACTTGAACAACATTTAATCCAACAATACATGAGCATCAATTTAATTTCCACAACACTTAGACACCATTTAATCAACATCATTAAATCAACACATTCTCATATATCTTTACATTGAAGCATTTAATCAAACATATGGCATGCATATTCAACAACACATTTATTTCCAACATCAATCATCATGGTATCACCAAATTAAATACAATTACAACAACAAACATAGATTTAACACAAAACTCAACCAACCAAATCATCCTAGAGCTATTCCACACACAATGCATATCATACAACTTATTATGTATGTAAAGTAGAGCCCCCTAACCTCAAATTGAAAACCCAAGAAGCTTCTCCTTCCAAAAACACAAGAACCCACCAAAAGGAAGCTCTCCTACCTTGAGCTTCAAAACCCATCCATGGAAAAGAGGAAATGGAAAGGAATTAGTGTAGGAAATTTACACTAAGAGGTAGAGAAAGAAAAATGGGAAAGATTGGTACCACATACCACTTACCCAAGCAAGAAGTGACATTTCCTTCTCTCCTCCTTCCCATGGTCAGCTGTGCGTGGCTTCTCTATACCTCCTCTCTTCTATTTTTTCTGTTTTCTTTCTTTCTAAGGAGATAGAAACCCTATCCCTAACTTAAGTCATGTATTTGGGCCCATTTAGTGGGCTTGGGCCCTTATTTACACCCTCTAGTACTTTCTCATCCTCCCAATCTAATTAAAATACTTCTCATTTATTTACTACACCCCACCTTGAATAAATTAGACCCCTCATTTAATTACTACACCTCACTCTTTAAATAAATTGATTACCTTATTATTATTTAAATATGGCCAACTAACATATTACTTAATTAAATTAGTCATAATCACTTAATTAAGTAAATTAAATAATCACCTAAATAAATTAGTTAAATACTCACCTAATTAATTTTGGGGTGTTACATAGGGCTTGAAAAAATTATACTGAGAACGATTTTTGAGAGAAACGACCTCCTTGCGGGCCCCTTTCGTCCCTGGCTCGTAAAGATAGCTCATCTCGAATAAAGCAAAAAATAACTTCATGGAGACCGGCCGTTCCAGTGCTGTCAAAACGTCCTCATAACCTTGCAAGAACGCCCAGACATTTGGTTTTAACTAGGAAGGCGCGACCTTAAGATATCTTAGGACTTGTCGTTGAAACCGGGTGAAAGGTGGGACGATTCCCATACGCTCGAAGACAATGCGGTACATAGTAAATTTGAGCACATCGGTCCATGTAGAAATGTTCTCGTCCTTCTCCATGCCCTCGACCCTCCAACCGTTGACGTAGAACTGAGCGGTCAGGACTGCTTCTTCTGGGGTGCGGTAGCACACCCTACTCCGATGACTCCTAAGAGTAGTGGAGACCCAGGACATGTCCTTCTCGGCCGCGTCATCAGGATCACCTTGGGCCACTTCTAGAGCCAGATCTTAGGCCATGCCTTGAGGACCACCCCCGGTCGCTAGGGCTTCCACGACCTGATTATCGTCTGTTTGAGTTTCACCAAGTGCATGGGCCGGACCTTCCAAAGGGACACTAGAAGTTTCCTCCCTTTCGTGTTGGGTCGGTCGTTCAGAGGAGCCGGAAGAGGTCTAATCTATGGAGGCAGAAGACTTGGAAGATTCTTCTGTAGAGGTCGAAGACGACCGCGCAGGCGCGAAAGTTGGTTGCGCCATGTTATGAGCTAACGAGACGGCTGGGCTACCAGAGATGCGACGAGTCTGCTTCGTCCGACCCAGGTTAAACCTGTAGAGGGGGAAGTGGTCAGGTTTGAACGCATACGTTAAGAGGGGGCGACTTGGTCGTCCCCAGACCTGACACCCCCTTCACCAAGTAGAACTTAAAATGAAATAAAGATAAAAAGGGCGTTCGTGTTTACTTGAAGGGCCGGTGGATGAATCCCGCTCGAAGGATACGGGCGGGTCAGTCATGGAACGAGCGAGCAAAGGGACGCAGCGAGCCAGCGAGAGCGAGGAAGATTTCAGAGAGAAAGTGAATGAGGAAAAGTGAATATGACTTTCCCTCGCCACCTTATATAATGGGCCAGTAGTCACTTCGGGCCCAAAAGTGAAGAGGCACAACTCTCCACCTACCATCATTACTTTGTCTGAAACAAGACGAACCGGCGCGCTATGGGGACTTCAAGAGTTGCCTCGAAAAACGTGAACATCAAATCACTTGTCGGTTCAGCAGGTGTGCCATGATTATCGCAAAAAAACGACCACAATGACCACATAGGGGCAAATGACCCCAAGAAAGGTTTTGGTCCCGAGCGACCCAGCGTTTAACAGAAGGCAATCCGGCCGTTAATTAACACTTCGAAGCAAGCAAGTCAAGCCTTGGCTCGCCCGCTGGCGACCTAGGCTTGGGGGGACAACTGTTTTGGAGTGGACTCAAGGCCCAATACAGTCCAATAGGCCCACTATGGCCCAATACTGTAGCTATAAATACGACGCGAATTCCAAGAAATTAGGTACGTCATTCTCACTAGTGGTACTACTCATTGTTTACTACTGACTTGAGCGTTGGAGTGTCTTCCCAAGTACCACCCGTGTGCAGCTTAAATTCCAGGACCTTGGTGCAACCAACGACCGAGCTAAAAGACTACATCTACATCTACATCATACCTCTATTGGTCAGGACAATATATATATATATATATATATATATATATATATATATATATATATATATATCATTTCTTCAAAGTCATATGCTAGAAAACATATTAGCTAGCGCCGCCAGACACATGCATTATTCAATTTTTCAACAAATCCTTTTCTCCTCGAATAACAGTGACATTTCATCCTCAAATTCTCAAATTTCAATGGATCAATATTATTTATCGTAAATTGCTGCAATACAGCAACCCTCATCCTTGTAGGAAATTTCATTTCCGCCACAATCTACTTCTGGCGTCACGCTTTGTTCTAATTCTGGTGACGTTTGTTTTTAAGTTTCTTCCGGTCTCGTAGTCTACGAACTCTCTTTATTGAGGTAAGAGGGGAGATAATCTTATTCATGGGTATAGGGTAGAAGGGTTGACCTTATACCACAATTTTGCTTTATTCTAGTACTTGATTTATTTTAAATAAATTACATTAAAACTTGTGTGTCAAAATAATTTTGAATTTCGCTGTTAATTTTCTGTGCTCTATGGATTGTTTAATTTATGTGTAGATATGTATTATTTGTATTTTATTGTGTTTGTAAAATGTATTGATGAGATGAATTTTAATTGTCTTTTAATAAAAAATTTCAAAAACTAACTATTTGTTCACTTGCAGGTGTTGCCTTCAACACAAACAGGGGTGCCATATATAATTGGGCTCACCTAGCGCAATCCACAATGCACGCTTGCAGCAGCCAAACAAATAATTGTCCTCGGGTCTGTGCGGAACCCAGAACCCGATTCAATTGTGACACGTGGATCTGATCTTTGACCCGGAATATATATAGGTCAATCTTGACCTAATCTTGTTGGATCTTGATCAAACCGTCTTCTTCACTCTCTCTCTTCGTTCTTCGTTCTCTTCTTCTTCTCTCTCTACGCTTCTGCTAGGGTTTGAGGAACTCTCACTATAAATCAGTGATTGAAGCTTCCAAACTCTAGATTAAGCTTACCAGAAATGTTTACGATGATGATGCAAAACCCCTCTGGTCTTTGCACGGAATCGCTATGAACTGAGGTTCTTAACAACAACAAAGCTTGGTTTTCTACCGTTTCTTCAATCGAGTGTTTGGGTCACTCAAACTCTCAGTGATTTGCTAAGAAAGGTAAAACACTCGAAGATTTGTTTCTGGGCTGATTAGAGTTTTATTTCACAGAAACCCTAACTTAGGTTTTCTGTGTATTGCAGGTACAATGAAGCTGATCTTGAGTTCTTACACTTCGCAGGTAACAACTGTGACACCTTGTCCTTTCAATTTCACTTTCCTATATTCAATTTGAGTAAACCCTAATTTCTTTTATCTTTGTTGTTTCATGCAAACCTGAGAATGATTTGATGATCAACAACCGTGATCTCACACTAGAAATCACCCACAGAACCTAAGATAAAGGTAGTAACTTCCTTTAACCTTATTTCTGTCTTCCTTTCGCTTTCTTGGATGTTTTGCAAACACTAACTCAATGTTTTCTATGTTTGCATGCCCTTAAGCACCAACACACACTGATCTTGCAGAGTTCTCACCTTAGAACACCTACAAGAAACCTATCACAAGGTAACTGCCCTCTTCTCTAACTCACTGCTTCCTTCTTTACTCTTCTTTACTTCTAATTCAATCACAGAATTTGACTAACCCTTTCTTTCTTCCTTGTTGCGAGGTACAAACCCTTGTTTGAAAATCACAACCTTGAAGACACAAGGATGAAGATGGAGCTATCGGTTTCACGGAGTTAGAACTTAGGAAACTAGAATAGAATCAATAGAAAGTAGTTGAACTGTAAACATAATTTTTATTGATTGAATGATTGTATGTACAGATTGTATTGACTATAGATGTATTTATATACACAAGGCACAAAAACGGACATGCTAGTTAGAGTTGGTTAGTTAGCACTAACAAACTCTAACTAGATAAACCGTATAGGAGCACTTAGCACTAACAAACTTAACAGTTAAAACTGAGTTTGTTTGAAAGTTTGTTGTGAATGTTAGTGTAAGTTTCCAACGGTCACATTTTAGGTATTAGGTTTTTATATTACAAACCCAATAACTTTTCTTATGCCTTTAATTGCCCAAATAGTGTGATATAGCGGTTTAAGTGCAAATATAATGAGTTTATAGTTTATGTTTTTCGTTGTCTTTTTGGAGGTAAATTTGAAATTGTAAGAGTGATAAGTATATGGATGTGAGGTAGGGGAATATTGGTTAAAAATGACTGTGAGTTGAATTTGAGGTTAATTAGAGAGACTTTGTAAAATTGAATTGCTGATTATTTTGTGAGACTTTCTTGAGAAGAATCTATGGTTAACTTGAGACACTTTATAAAGTTATATGTGTGGTTATTTAGAGGAACTTAATAAGCCTGAATTTATCTTATTCAATGAACTTCAGTTGAATTTTGGCTTTTTATTGTGACCTTGGGTAGTGAGTTTTAGTTATTTAGAGAGACCTTATGAAACTAATTTTTGGTTACTTAGTGAGAATTTGTTACGCTGAACTTTTAGTGGTTAGAGAGTTGTACTATTTAGTTTTAAAATGAGCAAAGTTGAATTAGTAAAAATAGAGCGAAGTAAATTTTATAGATATGAGAGTGTATATTATACAAAAATAGAACAAGGTAAATCTTGTAAATAGGAGAATCCAAATATCTTTTGACTTGATAAATAATACGTAGGGATTTTTCTTTAAACAGAGGACGTCTAGTGTAAAATATTAATTTTAGTTTAATCATATTAGTCCTAACATTTCAATTTTTAGCTTATAAATTAGATTAAGTATTTGGTATTTTACATATCTTGGAATTCATGTTGTTAGTTTTAATAACGTAATTGTTTAATTTATCAAACAATAACGTAATTATTTAAGACAATTTTAAGGTAATTCTCGAGGATGAATGTATCTATGTGATTGTTACTATGTGTTGACCTTTTTGTAGGACACGTGGTATTTTTTAATGAGTATATTGAGACAAGTCAACTAGCTTGTGAGAGGCGAGGATGGTGATCGTGTAATACTCTATTGTGACGTACTTAGACTGTGAGAGGCAAGGATGGTACTCACTTATGGTGTGAGGAGGAATGGTGGATATTCGTTTGCATCCAATTTTGTGAAAACATGCATCAAGTTGCAAAAGGAGATTAGGTGGGAGGATTGTATCCATGAATTGGGACTGATGAGACCTGACCAATAGAGGTATGGTGTTGATGTGATCCTTTAGTTCGGTCGTTGGTTGCTCCAAGGTCCTTGAATTTGGGTCGCACGCGGGTGGTACCTGCAAAGACACTCTGACGCTCAAGTCAACAGTGAACAGTGAATAGTACCACTAGTAAGAATGACGTACCTGATTCTTGGGATTCGTGCCGCATTTATAGCTACAATATTGGGTCATTGGAGGCCTCGACCCAACCTTCAGGGTGATTATGCTTCAGTGTGGAAACTCCAATGACTCTTGTTGATCCCTTGATGTCGGGGCGTACTTTGAAAGCTAGGTAACCCTAACAAGTCACCTAACAATCTCATACTAATGAGAGTGCAAAGCACCAAAGTCAACAAATGATGTGCTGTTCTTCAACTAGGATGCTAAGCATGTACTCTTAGTTTACTTTCCCGAGTCACTGATATGGTACCACGTACGTGCATATGGAGTATATTTGGAGGATTTCGTCCCGTTGACATACATTTCTGTGACTATGTAGCGTTGTAAAGTTATATGATTATTTTGATGGTATGCATGTGTGCTGTTTTTATCCACTGTTGTTGTTATACTTTTTACATGATCTAAGATGTACTCACCCCCTCTTTTCTATGTATTTTCTCCAGTATGGTTTGGGTGCACGCTATCCTCAAGACGAGACTAAGGAGTAGTGTTGAGGTGTTCATCAACGATGATGGAGTGGAGAATAATTTGCTCACTTATGTTATGATATTATTTGTCTTTATTGAACTATTATTGTCATGTTCCAATGGGTTGTAAGGCTATCATATTGTGACATCAGGGCCCGGATTAATATGTTGGTCATGAATTTATTATTTTCTTTTTTTTTTATTTGCAGGTATCTGCAACACTTTTAAGAAGATAATGTATTTTATTTATGCTAGGCTACAATTTAGAGTTGTGATGTGTGGTGATGAAGTGATACATTTTTTCAGACAAGAACTATTATACACATTTTTTACTATGTTTTATTTAGTTACTATTATTTCGTATTAAAATTACTTATTTTTTGTATGATCCACATAAGAAGAGTGGGGTTTAGGGTGTCACAACTCATGAAGTGTTCCATTAAGTTAAAGCTTTTGCATTAACATATGTGCCTCTAAGGGCTATCAAGAGTCTGACATTAGCCAATATTCTTGGCCGGCATCCTAGCGTGGAAGTCAAGGACCCTCAAGCAAAGGCAATGTGTTGTGTGAATTAAAAACCTTAGGTTTAAGTGTTTGATGGTTCCAAAACCCAAAAGGGAGCAGGAACAGGGGTTGTATTATAGCCCTTGTGGGAAAGTTTGGAAGTTTATATGTCAGTGAGAGCACAGACCTTGTAATAATCAAACTGAGGGTTTTTTTTTTTGGACCCCCACCCATTCCTCTAAAACCCCCACCCATCATATGAAAAGATCAAAATACCCCTGTTTGTTTACAAAATCACCATTTCTTCACATATTGGTCATACATACGTTTGACCACCTTCACTCGCATATACGCCAGAGAGACGTATATACGATCAGCCCAGAAATTCACCAATCGTATATACCCCACCACAGCCCTATATACGACGAGCAAGTTTTTACTCACCGTATATACCCCTATTCAGGCGTATATATGATTAGACAGAAATTCATCCAATCGCATATACGCCAGCAGACCCTGTATACGACGAAGAAAAAGTAAGCATCGTATATACACCTTTTTTGATGTAAATACGATGAGCAATTTTTTTTTTTTACTAATTTTTTTTCTTCGCTTGCGGTGTCCTGGTAGGCATAGAGGAGACGTGAGGTCTCTCCGATCGAGAGAGAGAGGAGTCATCTCATCGCTCCGAGCACGAGGACTTCGGAGGCATAATCGACTCCATGCTTGGCGAGAGGAGACAGAGACGAGCACGGCTGAGCGGTTGAGTATCGGCTGAGCCACCGAGTATCGGCTGAGCACCATGACGCAGCTAAGTATCGGCCACCGGAGCTTTCTATCTTGGGGATTACTGCAGCGAGACGCAGCAGGAGGATTAGCATAGAGGAGGCGGTTTCTCGATATCATTCCCGGCTACTCCCTCGTTATCATCCACAGTATCCTCGATCACGATCCTCAACCTCTTCATTACCATCCCCACCTCCGAGTATCGCCAGGAGCGACCCGGTGATACTTACTACTCAGACCAGTCTATGTATGAGTATCAGGAGGAGCAGCCCCAGCAGGATCAGGGGCATCAGGAGGAGGATCAGCCTGAGCCTCAGCCTGAGGAGCCTGAGACCTCTCTCTTCACTGATCTGGCAGATCATGTCTGCACTTCTATACCCGCTGACCCGGTAAGTTTTACATTTTTTGCTTAAATAATTTATTTAACTCACATAGTCTGCACTTTTTGCTTACATTATTTATTTATTTTTATTTAAGGAGTATCAGCGTGTTGTCAAAGTATGGGCTCATGGCAACAAAGTCCATACTAGACTCCATCTTCATTACCCTGACCTACTTCGGCGCACCACTGTGGTCAGGGACTCCAAGTTGGCCCCACTTCTCCAGACTGGCCACGCCACAGTAGACCATGAGTTGTTGTCGGCTTTTATCGAGAGATGGCACTCAGATACTTCGTCATTTCACTTGCCATTTGGTGAGATGACGATCACTCTGGATGACATCTCTTGTCTGCTGCACCTTCCCATCCGGGGAACTATGCCACACCTCCCGCCATCACTTTGTGAGCTCGGAGTTTGCCACACGACTTGGCGAGACATATCCGGGTGTGTCACGGGTTGAGGTCGCTAACAACACCCGTGTAAGTCCGGTATACAACTTCAAATGGTGGAGCGGTGTATGAGCGTAACTTGGAGGAGGGGGTGACATCACTTTATTCTTTGTGAGGGCTTATCTGCTTCGCCTTCTGACCTACAGTATCTTCACTACGAAGACTGGAGACAGGGCTGAGGCTAAGTGGCTGGTCTACCTGGATGATCTGAGAGCAGATGTTCTTGGAGGCTATGCATGGGGTGCAGGTGCACTAGCTGCCATGTATGAGTCCTTGAACACTGCGTCTTTGAGGACTACGCAGCAGTGTGGAGGGTATGCCAGCCTATTTCAGGTACACATTTGAACTTCTTGTATTTTTGTTAAATCACACTGACTTTTGGTAAATTTTTGTGAATTAAATATGTTCTTTATTTTTGCATTTCAGGCTTGGATTATGTGGTATTTCCCCCGGATGGTGGATAGGTTGGCTAGTCATATCCCGGTGTGAGCCACCGGTCGGGCGCTATAGGAAGAAGAAGTCGACCACCTCAGTGAGCCACTACAGAAGATGCTTGATGAGCCGAGGCGAGAGGATGTCTGTGGCGACCATTTGAGGAGGGCAGGGTGGTAGACCCTTTGGCGCATCTCCTCTCAGAGGCTTCATCACCGGGCTGACTTGAGTTCCATACATGCACGATAGGTGCTGCGGCGATTTGGGTACACGCAGATCATCCCGCGTGACCTCTCCGGTGGTCGTCCGAGTCATACTTGATGCGTGTTTGGATCGTCCCACTTCATGGCATCTGTGGAGGACATCATGCGCACTACTCGGGTTGCTCGGCCGCCCGATCGGTATCTGGAACTACTTAGAGTGGTACGTCCGGGCTTCTATCCCCGAACTATTACCGCTCCACCGGCTCCACCATCACTGAGAGCTCACCGACACCTCCCCGAGATACGCTACGACGATCATGGCCGGATTAGGGAGGTTGTGAGGGCTTGTAGAGAGGGATTCGTGATTTGCGACATCGCGCATGGCGATCCGGCGTGACGGACACTCCATAGGTCAGGGGATGGCGGCGTCGGATGACGTGGGTCTGGGAGCTTAGGCAGCGGGGGACGAGGGCGGTGGGGACGCCGTTAGGGATTTTTTATTTGTTTTTTGATGTATTTGATATTATATTGGCACTTTATTATTAACTTTTTTCGGGACATATATACTTCTTCAGGACATATATACGATGTTTAAAAAATACACATCGTATATATAACCCAAATAACCTATATACAATGCGCCTTTTTTTAAAAAAAAAATACATAACAAAGGGCATTTTGGGGATTCCATTGTGGGTGGGGGTTTAAGGGGAGAGGGTGGGGGTCCAAAAAAAAAACCCTCAAACTGATTATGGAGCTTTTATTTTGGGGCATAGGATTCTGGAATCCATGAAGGCCCAATACTAGGAAATAAAAGGGGAGTCTCAGTTGGTCATCAAGTAGTTAATCAAAGAATATAGATTTTGCAATTTAGGGTTAGTGAAATATTACAAAGGCTTAAATATGTTTTGGCTTTTTTTTTCCACCCCCCTCATTATCAATCCCACCCCCATAAATAGCAATATCCCAAAAATGTCCCTGTCATTTAAAAAAAACGAACCGGACCTACATAAATTTTTTTTTTCCGGAATTACCAAAAAAAAGGTATTTTCGGAAGTTTGGATGTGAATTTTCCGGATTTAGCGCAGAAAGTTGGTATTTCCGGTTCACGTTTTTTGAACCGGAATTATCCCCAGAAAAGGTAATTCCGAAATTTTGTTTTTTTAAATTAAATTTTTTCGGAAATACCTTTTTTACCGGAAATACCTCTAAAAAAGGTATTTCCGAATTTTTTTTTTATATAACATTTATATTTTTTTAAATAGATGGTTATTATGGATTTAACCGCTGCGTTTACGACATCTGAGATATTTCCTACTCGAGATGCAATGACACGTTGGGCTAGAGATACCGGGAAAGCCAACGGAGTCATTGTGGTTATTGTTCGAACAGAGACGACCGAGAATGGGAAAGGGAAAAAGAACAAGGTTGTTTATGGTTGTGAGAGACGGGGCACATACAGTCGAGTAGATGTTGGGTGTTCTGCTGGTAGACACAAGAGTTCGAAAAGATGTGGTTGTAGGTTTCAATTGAAAGCTAAACCAATGTTACCTCCTAGTTCTGATTGGAAGGTGAGAGTGGTGGATGGGATTCACAATCATGAGCCTCATAAGACTTTGTTTGGAGCAGCTATATTTGGTAAGTTTACCAAGGACGAGCAGTCAGTTGTTGGGGAGCATCTGTCTTTGGGAGTGAAAGCATCCAAAATTCTTGAAGCATTGAAGGCCAGATTTAAGAACAACTTGAGCAACATTACTCAGTTGTATAGAACCCGCAACAATATCCGAAAGGGAAAGAGAGGTAGTATGACTGAGATGCAGCAGCTTATGACACTGATTCAGGCAAACCATTACTTGTGTTGGACGAGACGACTTAAAGGTACTGATATTGTTGAGGAGATCATGTGGTCACATCCTGATAGTATCAAGTTATTGAGGATGTTTCCGACTGTTTTGATTATGGACTGTACCTTTAAGACCAACAAGTATGCATTGCCTCTGCTGAAGATTGTTGGTGTCACTTCCATTGAGTTGACATTTCCTGTTGCGTTTGCATATCTGTCTCATGAGCGTTATGATGACTACACGTGGGTGCTGTAGAGCCTACGAGATTTGATGTTGTGTGATATTGTACTTCCTCAAGTAAGTCAATGCTAACTGACTTTAGTTTTTGCCATTACATTACTTTTTTTTTTATTTTTTCCATTTCTAATAGAACGTGTGGATTGTGTTTCTCAGGTTATCCTTACTGATTGTGAGGAGGCTTTGATGAGTGCTATAAGGTTGTGTTTCCGGAGGCAATGAATTTGCTTTGTCGATATCATATCAACAAAAATGTTCATGCTCAAATTAAGAAGCTGGTGAAGGGAGATAGAGTGGAGTCACTGATGACACTTTGGCATCATGTAGTTGATGCTACATTTGATGATGAGTTTAGTGAGGCTTTGCATGATTTGGAGCAATTGTCTACTGATATACCCCAGCTTATGGCATATGTGAACAAGCAATGGATGTATCCTCACAAGGAAAGATTTTATGGCCCGTGGACGGATAAAGTAAGATACTATGGAAATACCACGACTAATAGTTACGCAAATTGTTTTGTTATGTGCTTTATGTATATGATTGTGGTTTCTTTGTTTTAATATTTTCTTACGTGCCATAGGGTTGAGGCTGCCCATTGGGCATTGAAGAGATCATTGGGTTCTAGTGGTGGTGATTTATGCAAAAGCTGGGAGTCAATGCATGGGATGATCAATGCACAGATTAATAAAATTGTGGATTCTTTTCAAAAGAGCATCAACCGTATAGATGCCCAACACAACATTCCATTCTACAAGAATCTACACGGTTTGGTGTCTATTGAGGCGTTGAATCATATTGCTGGGGAGTTTGATAACATGATGGATGGTGTGAGCACGGATAAGAAAAAGTGTGCTGGCTGTGTCATTAAAGTTACTCATGGGTTACCTTGTTCTTGTGAACTTGGTAGGTTACACCTAATGAGACTACCAATACCATCGGACATTATTGGCTCTCATTGGAAGAGACTCAGTTTGGAGGCAATGGATGAGGAGCGGATCAAAGAAGCGTCAGAAGGAGGTGTGTAACGCCCAAAATAATTTAATTATTTATTTAATTAAGTTATATAAGGCTTGCAACATTTAATTAAGTCAATTAATTAGTTGAGTTTATTTTATCAAAAAGGGGTCTAATTTATTTAAATGGAATAATTAAGTTGGGATTTATTTTATTACAGGAGGTGAATTGAATTAATTGGGGAGGTGTAAATAAGGCCCAAGGGCCATTAGTGAGCCCAATTTCTAGTCATAAACCTAGGGGTCTCTAAGGTAGAGTCTCATTTGTGTCTCATTCAAAGAAAGAAAAGAAGAATTAGAGGGAGGAGAAGGAGGGAGGCCGACGGCAGCCAAGGGAGAAAGGAAGGGACTTTTTCTTGAGTTTTGCTTGGTAAGTGGAGTTTCTTAGTTCATTATTCTCCATTTTTCTTCCTCTTTTTAGTGTTGTAGTCTTCAACTCCTCATTTCCATTTTGTTGATTCTCCATTTTTACCCAAGGAGAGTGAGGCCACGGTTTCAGCTGGAAAAGGGAGGTTGGGTTACTTCATTTCGTTGGTTTTGGTGTTGGGTGAAGTTTCTAGCTCATTCAAGGTTAGGGGCTCTCATTTACATTTATAATAAGTTGTATGATATGCATTATGTGTGGAATAGCTCTAGGATGGTTTGATTGTTTGAGTTTTGTGTTAATCTTATATTTGTTGTTGTATTTGAGTTTATTTTGGTGATACTATGATGCTTGATGTTGGAAACAAATGTGTTGCTAAATGTGCATGCAATGTGTTTGACAAAATGCTCCAATAAGATGAAATATGAGAAGTTTGGTCCCTCAGGTGTCAGTTTGGTCATGTGCATGCTTTATGTGACAGTTTGGTCTCTCAGGTGTCAGTTTGATCCTCGTATGGCAAGTTGGTCCTTGGTGTGACACTTAGTCCAATAATGAGGTGTGTTGTGTTGTGGTGATGATTAAGCGGTGTGTAGGCTTCGGCCAAATATTGTGATTGGAGTTGAGTTGCGAAATGAAAAGTGGTGAGTTAATGATTGTTGTGGTAAATGTATTGTGTTGTGGTGCATTGTCATGGTGTCACATAAATCATGCATATTCAGCGGGGATGTAGGCTTCGGCCATTGCGGTGTGGAGGCTTCGGCCAATGCGGTGTGTGCCCTCAAGGCTTATTGCGGTGATGATGGATCCACATGCATATTGCATACATACATATACCCATGCCTTCGTGGCGAATCTTGGTGATGCTTAGTTGATCCGTTAATATTGTTTATTGATGTTATAATTAAATGATAAATGTATTAATTGTTGTGGATTGGAGTTACTAGTTGCCTTCCTAATGTAATGCTTATCCTACTTGTTATTATTTATGTAAAGAGACTCACCCTACTGCTTTTATGTTGCTTCTCATGTCGGCAACGTGCAGGTGATACTGAGTGAAGGTATTCATGCCTTCTTTGGTTGATCGTGTCAGCTCTGATATGTAGCACTAGGGGAGGGGCGTCGTAGTACTGTTGTTTTTCTTTAAATGTATTAGACTGATACTATTTGGTGCGTTGTTGTTATTTTCCCTAGACTTGTTGTCATTCTGCGGTACCAGAGATTATTTTTATGTGATGTAACTAAACAGGTGTTTGCGGGCTCGTCCCTAAACTATTGTGCTATATATCATACTGTTTTGTTGACCTCGTGTCATATGATGTGTGTTGGTTTTTAAAGGGATGAAAATGTGACACTCTCTTGCATCGATTTTGAAAACTCTGATTTTATTTACATAGTAGTAATAGAGATTAGATGGGGGTGTTACATTAGTGGTATCAGAGCTGAAGTTTGGTCTGTCCGACCAAGTGTCTGTTTGTTGTGTCTGTTGTATCTAATTATGCTCCTTGTGTAGAAAGCTGATTTGATGGCGAGATGCAATGAAGATGCTTTGGTTGCTGCACTGCAAGCAATAGCCCAAGCAATGGGGAATCAGCGAACTGCTGCTGATGAGAATTCTCGTAATTTGGCAACGTTCCAGGGGGAGAGCACACCCACCTTCAAGGGTAGGTACGATCCGGATGGAGCATTGGCATGGTTGAAGGACATTGAGCGAATCTTCCGTGTCATGGAGTGTACCTCAGTTCAGAAAGTGAAGTTTGGAACTCATATGCTAGTGGAGGAAGCTGATGACTGGTGGATGGGAAAGAAGCAGAGGTTAGAAGCTGCAGGTGAAGAGATCACCTGGGATGTATTCAAGGAGGAATTCACAAGGAAGTACTATCCCGAGGATGTGCGGGCCAAAAAAGAAGTGGAGTTTTTAGAGCTGAAGAAGGGGAACAAGACTATAGCTGAATATGCGGCCAAGTTCGAAGAGTTAGTCAAATTCTGCCCTTATTATGACAATGAGGCCAATTCTGAATTCTCCAAGTGTGTCAAATTCGAGAATGGTCTGCAACCAGATATAAAGAAAGCAATTGGGTATCAAGAGATTCGGGATTTTGCTAAATTGGTTGACAAGTGTAGGATCTATGAAGAAGATAGTACTGCTGCTTACAAGGTTGTGAGGGAAAAGAAGAATGCTCAGTTTAGGGGAAAGCCCTATGATGTTGGTGAAAGTAAAGGTAAGTGGAAGACAAGTGCTGGTAAGAGTTCAAGTGGGGGAGGTGCTTCTGCGGGTGTTGTGTGTTTTACTTGCAAGAAACCTGGTCATAAGAGTAGTGAGTGCTCCGAGGTCCACTGTTTCAAGTGTGGTCAGAAGGGCCATAAGGTCATTAATCGTGAGAAGAAAGGGGTGGTTTGCTACTGAAGAAAAAGAAGAACATGATGCATACAAGTGTCTTTGCATACAATATATATATATATATATATATATATATATATATATATATATATATATATATATATATATATACACCAAATGCAACCTTGTTGTAAGAATGTGTCTTTGAAAAATAATTACTAATGCATACTTGCTCGTAACGTGTATCAACATTAACGGGAGAGTTGTGCAAATGAGTTTTGGTGATAGTGGATAAGTGGGGGTAGGAAGGTATTTTTATACACAAAATTGGTTCCCATCTGCTTGCGGAATGTTCCATTACCACGCTTTTTGAGGAATCAAGATACTGGCTACTCGGGTAGAAGTATTCCAGAGTCTAACCCATTCCAAGGAATATTTTTTTTGTTTCTGTCATAACAAACACGGTAATCTTATAATCCAATATTGGATTCCTTGGAATGATGCTTCATTCCCCCAAACAAACGCCCCCTAAAAGTTGGTGTTAAAACTAGGAACATAAATAAAACAAGTAAATAAGATAGTGGTTGTGAATATGGATGAGAATGAGTTGGATTGTTGCATGCAAGTAAATCCTCTCTAGTCAGACGTTATAACGTTTACACGTTATTACATACAAATGTTATTCTGTATAGACGTTACCACGTCTGAACGCTGTTGCAAAAGAGCTGTGCTTTTCAGCACAAAACGTCAGAGCTTCAAGTACTAGAATGTCCTATGTCTAGGTTCTAAGTAGGCATGCTCCTGTATTTTAAGCACCCACAGCAATGTTATATGAACTATTATCCGTTCTATGTCTAGACTTAGATAAAAATGCCTAAATGTCTTTAGTGCACCTTTTAGTTCATATAAATCTTTGAGTTCTTTTCATAGACCATGTCCATACTATGAATCTACCTATTTTAAGAGGCCAACCTCAAAACAAGTTTGGAAATATTATCATGCAAAGATTTAAAACATGTAGCGTTAATACTTCATAACATTTAACTAGAAATTCATTACATGCAAAACAACAACCCAACTACAAAATGTTTAGCTCATGCGTGAGCATCTTTACGAGAAAGATAAGGAGTTAAAATCCAAATACCAAACATAGAGGAAAAGATAATGAGTGCAACAGATACGCCTAAAGTAACTTTCCCCGCATGCGATCTGTAGAGGCGTTACAACGTCCGAGCTTCACAATGAGTGGTTATGACCGGAAATGGAGTTGAGTAGAGTTCAAAAACGAAGTCGTGTCCGAACTTCGCTTTGAGAACTCTTTACGAACAATGGAGGAAGGTAGATGATGAATGTATGGACTGGTATGATGCGGTGTGTGTATATCCCCTGAGAGAGAGATAAGTCTTGTAATTATAGAAAAAGGGGTCACATGTTGCGATGTCATTTGCCCACCTACCAAGCTTTGTTTGCACTTCGAATCGACATCAGATGCGGTTACTACGGTCGTCATCCGCGTCAGCACTGAGAAGAGAGAAGATCTTCTGACTTGTTGAATCTTTGACCATCATTATTAGTGCAGCACAACTGAGATATTTCTTTCTTGCTTTGCTGCCTTTCGTAGACGTGGTGAGGGACGTTGCGACGTTCGACTTTTTACTGCACAAACACAAGAAGCTTCAAAATGCTCACAAAGGCACCAATTGGTGCCAAAATGCACAGAACTCGTAATTTAGCCCCTAGCTAACTAAGAAATAATAAATTAACAGAAAACTAATAAAATCAACCTACAATTGCTAGAGAACTTGCATGATTTATCTTTGAATAAGTATAAATAACTCATATAAATATGAGTTATCACCTGGCAGGATCCGAGGATGCTAACGAGATTAGAGGTACTTGCTTTATTAACGGTACTCCTTTGATTGCTATAGTAGATACCAGTGCTACGCATTCTTTCATTGCTGCATTGTGTGCTGAGATATTGGGTCTTGTGTTGTCTTCTATGAGAAGGGAGATGGTTATTGATACTCCAGCTAAGGGTTCAGTAACTACTTCCCTAGTGTGTGCTAAGTGTCCTCTGTCAGTCTTCGGCAGAGAGTTTCTTGTTGATCTTATTTGTTTGCCGTTGGGAGGGTTGGACGTCATTCTTGGTATGGACTGGTTAGTTGATAACCATGTGCATATTAATTGTTTTAGTAGATCTGTGAGTTTTCTTTCTTCCGAAGAGGAAGAATCTGTTTTGTTGCCTTCTGGTCAATTGCATAGAGCCATGAAGGAGGAAGCTAAGCTGTTTACTTTGATGGCGTCGTTATCCGTTGAGAGCCAAGCCAAGATTGATGAGTTGCCAATAGTTCGTGGATTTCCTGAGGTGTTTCCCGATGAAATCCCTGATGTGCCACCTGAAAGAGAAGTAGAGTTTGCTATTGATCTAATGCCTGGTACTAGACCCGTGTCTATGGCACCCTATAGGATGTCTGCATCCGAATTGTCTGAGTTGAAGAGTCAGCTAGAAGACTTACTTGAAAAGAAGTTCATAAGGCCTAGTGTGTGTCCTTGGGAGCGCCAAATCTTTGTTGGTGAAGAAGAAAGATGGGAGTATGCGGCTTTGTGTTGATTATCGATAGGTTGAACAAGGTGACGATTAAGAATAAGTATCCGCTTCCGAATTGATGATTTGATGGACCAATTGGTGGGAGCTCATGTGTTTAGCAAGATTGATTTGAGGTCGGGCTACCATCAAATTAAAGTGAAGGATGAGGATGTTCCTAAGACGGCGTTTAGGACTCGGTATGGTCATTATGAGTATTCGGTAATGCCATTTGCGTTACTGAACGCTCCGAGGGTATTCATGGAATATATGAACCGTATTTTTCATGAATATCTTGATCGCTTTGTGGTGGTCTTCATTGATGACATTTTGGTGTATTCTAAGTCCGGAGAGAGCATGCCGAGCATTTGAGGTTGGTGTTGGAAGTCTTGAGGGATAGGAAGTTGTACGCTAAGCTATCTAAGTGTGATTTTTGGTTGAAGGAGGTAAGTTTCTTGGTCATATTATTTCTGGTGATGGAATTGCAGTAGATCCATCTAAGGTTGATGCGGTGATGCAGTGGGAGGTTCCTAAGTCGGTCACGGAGATTAGAAGTTTCCTTGGGTTAGCCGGGTATTATAGAAGGTTTATTGAGGGGTTTTCTAAGTTGGCACTTCCGCTAACTCAGTTAACTTGTAAAGGAAAGGCGTTTGTGTGGGATTCCCGTTGTGAGGAAAGTTTCCAAGAATTAAATAGAAGATTGACAACATCTCCTGTTTTGACGTTGCCTAAATCTGGAGAGCCTTTTGTGGTGTATTGTGATTCGTCTAAGATGGGACTAGGAGGTGTCCTGATGCAAAATGGTAAGGTAGTGGCTTATGCCTCGAGACAGTTGAGGATTCATGAAAAGAATTACCCTACGCATGATTTGGAGCTTGCGGCAATTGTCTTTGCTTCGAAGATTTGGAGGCATTATTTGTATGGTTCTAAGTTTGAAGTGTTCGGTGATCATAAAGGGTTGCGCAGATTTGTTTGACCGAAAAGAATTGAACATGAGGCAAAGGAGATGGTTGGAATTGTTGAAAGATTATGACTTTAGTTTGAATTATCATCCGGGAAAGGCTAATGTTGTAGCTGATGCTTTGAGTAGGAAGTCCTTGCATGTGTCTGCAATGATGGTGAAAGAGCTTGAATTGATTGAAGCGGTTTAGGGATTTGAGTTTAGTCTGTGAGGTGACACCTAAGAGTGTTAGATTAGGTGTGCTGAAGATCCATTATGAGTTTTTGGATGTTATTCGGGAAGCTCAGAAGAGAGACATTAAACTAGTTGAATTGGCAGTTGGGATTGATCACTCCGAGAGTAAAGATTATGAGATAGATGCGCAAGATGTGTTAAGGTACCGTGGAAGGATTTGTATTCCTAGTGATGAGGAGATTAAGAAGGCAATTCTTGAAGAGGGCCATCGAAGTAAGTTGAGTATCCATCCGGGAGCTACAAAGATGTATCAAGACTTGAAGAAGCTGTTTTGGTGGCCTGGTATGAAGCGTGATGTGGCTCAGTTTGTGTATGCTTGTTTGACGTGTCAGAAATCGAAAGTAGAGCATCAGAAGCCAGTGGGATTGATGCAGCCATTGGACGTTCCGGAATGGAAGTGGGATAGTATTTCTATGGAATTTGTGACTGGTTTGTCGAATACAGCGAGAGGATTTTATGCTATATGGGTGATTGTTGATAAATTGACGAAGTCTTCTCACTTTTTACCGATTAATATGACTTACCCAGTTCCGAAGTTGGCAGATATCTATGCTAAGACAATTGTGAAACTGCATGGTGTTCCTTTGAGTATTGTGTCTGATAGGGATCCTAGATTTACTTCTGAGTTTTGGAAGAGTTTCCACGAGGCTTTGGGTTCCAAATTGAGAATGAGTTCGGCGTATCATCCCCAGACAGATGGGCAGATGGAGAGGACTATTCAATCATTAGAGGATTTGTTGAGGGCATGTGTTCTTGAGCAAGGAGGTTCATGGGATTCTCATTTGCCATTGATTGAATTCACTTATAATAATAGTTTTCATTCGAGTATTGGGATGGCGCCTTTTGAGGCATTGTATGGAAGGAGGTGTAGGACTCCGTTGTGTTGGTATGAATCGAGAGAAAGTGTGGTGCTAGGCTTCGAGCTTGTGCGTGAGACCACAGAGAAAGTGAAGATGATTCGTGAGAAGATGAAAGCTTCGTAGAGTAGGCAAAAGAGTTATCATGATAAGAGGAGGAAGGATCTAAAGTTTCAAGCTGGTGATCATGTATTCTTGAGAGTCACTCCAATGACAGGTGTGGGTCGTGCGTTGAAGTCTAAGAAGTTAACCCCTCGTTTTATCGGACCATATCAGATTTCAGAGAGAGTTGGGAAAGTTGCTTATCGGGTGGCCCTGCCACCTAATCTTTCTAATCTGCATGATGTATTCCATGTGTCTTAGTTGCGGAAGTATGTTCCTGACCCGTCGCATGTAGTTCAAATGGATGATGTGGAGGTGAGAGAGAACCTTACGGTGGAGACTATGCCAGTTAGGATTGAAGATCGGGAGGTGAAGGTTTTAAGAGGCAAAGAGATTAATTTGGTGAAAGTGGTTTGGTTGGGAGTCATTGGTGAAAGCATGACTTGGGAGTTGGAAAGTAAGATGAGGAGGCATATCCAGAGTTGTTCGATTCAGGTAATTTCGAAGACGAAATTCTCTAAGTGGGGGAGAGTTGTAACGCCCAAAATAATTTAATTATTTATTTAATTAAGTTATTTAAGGCTTGCAACATTTAATTAAGTCAATTAATTAGTTGAGTTTATTTTATCAAAAAGGGGTGTAATTTATTTAAATGGAATAATTAAGTTGGGATTTATTTTATTACAGGAGGTGAATTGAATTAATTGGGGAGGTGTAAATAAGGCCCAAGGGCCATTAGTGAGCTCAATTTCTAGTCATAAACCTAGGGGTCTCTAAGGTAGAGTCTCATTTGTGTCTCATTCAAAGAAAGAAAAGAAGAATTAGAGGGAGGAGAAGGAGGGAGGCCGACGGCAGCCAAGGGAGAAAGGAAGGGACTTTTTCTTGAGTTTTGCTTGGTAAGTGGAGTTTCTTAGTTCATTATTCTCCATTTTTCTTCCTCTTTTTAGTGTTGTAGTCTTCAACTCCTCATTTCCATTTTGTTGATTTTCCATTTTTACCCAAGGAGAGTGAGGCCACAGTTTTCAGCTGGAAAGGGAGGTTGGGTTACTTCATTTCGTTGGTTTTTGGTGTTGGACTGAAGTTTCTAGCTCATTCAAGGTTAGGGGGCTCTCATTTACATTTATAATAAGTTGTATGATATGCATTGTGTGTGGAATAGCTCTAGGATGGTTTGATTGTTTGAGTTTTGTGTTAATCTTATATTTGTTGTTGTATTTGAGTTTATTTTGGTGATACTATGCTTGATGTTGGAAAGAAATGTGTTGCTAAATGTGCATGCAATGTGTTTGACAAAATGCTCCAATGAGATGAAATATGAGAATATGTTGATTTCATGATGTTGATAAAATGTCTAAGTGAGTGTTGTTGAAGTGGGTGTTGAATTGTTGAATTGTTGAATAAAAAGTGTTGTTGAAGTGTTTGTGTCATGGCGTGGCACGCGAGTATGTTGCGCAGGGGCGCCAAATGTGGCAGCCCCGTGCGCCTTGTGTCTTGGGTGTGTGCTAGATGGGGCGCCAAAATGGCTGCCCCATGGTGCCTGTTGGTGCCCAAGGGTGTCTAAGTGCTGTTTTTGTCCCTACGTGACAGTCGGTCCTCGGTGAGTCAATTTAGTCCTTATGTGACAGTTTGGTCCCTCAGGTGTCAGTTTGGTCCTCGTATGGCAAGTTGGTCCTTGGTGTGACACTTAGTCCAATAATGAGGTGTGTTGTGTTGTGGTGATGATTAAGCGGTGTGTAGGCTTCGTCCAAATATTGTGATTGGAGTTGAGTTGCGAAATGAAAAGTGGTGAGTTAATGATTGTTGTGGTAAATGTATTGTGTTGTGGTGCATTGTCATGGTGTCACATAAATCATGCATATTCAATGGGATGTAGGCTTCGCCATCATGCGGTGTGGAGGCTTCGGCCAAAGCGGTGTGTGCCCTCAAGGCTTATTGCGGTGATGATGGATCCACATGCATATTGCATACATACATATACCCATGCCTTGGTGATGCTTAGTTGATCCGTTAATATTGTTTATTGATGTTATAATTAAATGATAAATGTATTAATTGTTGTGGATTGGAGTTACTAGTTGCCTTCCTAATGTAATGCTTATCCTACTTGTTATTATTTATGTAAAGAGACTCACCCTACTGCTTTTATGTTGCTTCTCATGTCGGCAACGTGAAGGTGATACTGAGTGAAGGTATTCATGCCTTCTTTGGTTGGTCGTGTCAGCTCTGATATGTAGCACCAGGGGAGGGGCGTCGTAGTACTGTTGTTTTTCTTTAAATGTATTAGACTGATACTATTTGGTGCGTTGTTGTTATGTTCTCTAGACTTGTTGTCATTCTGCGGTACCGGAGATTGTTTTTATGTGATGTAACTAAACAGGTGTTTGCGGGCTCGTCCCTAAACTATTGTGCTATATATCATGCTGTTTTGTTGACCTCGTGTCATATGATGTGTGTTGGTTTTTAAAGGGATGAAAATGTGACACTCTCTTGCATCGATTTTGAAAACTCTGATTTTATTTACATAGTAGTAATAGAGATTAGATGGGGGTGTTACAAGGTGACTTAAGCTATACAGTAGAGGAGATTTGGAGGCAATGGAATGACATGCACCTTGAGCAAAGATGTGTTTGGAAGAGAGGTCTTGATGATTATGTATTCAGAGGCACTACATCCATGGTTCCACCTAGCCACAAAGTCAAAACTAGGGGTGCACCGAAGAAGGGGAAGAAGAAGAAAGAGTATGATGTGAAGAGAGATCCGTCTGCGTGGGAGCACGTGGATGCATCTTTAGAAAAACCCACACAGATACCTCCCTGACGGTCCTTACAAGTACCATCAGACAGACCGTCAAAGATACCTCCCCGACGGTCCTTACAACTAGCATCACAAGTACCATCAGAACTACCGTCATAGAGGTCAGCAAAGGAGCGGGCACAACATGACATCCACTTGGTAAGTCACTTTCTAGATTTCTTACATTGGTATATTGACGACATTATCAATGTGGAGGGGGATGGAAACTGTGGCTTTAGATGCATCTCTACTTCACTAGGCCCGGTGAACACACGGTTGGCGATGGTTCTAATGATTTAATGAGTGAGATGGACTCCAACTGGTTTCAGTACACACAGTTAATGGGTGACAATGTTCAGAACATTAGAGATTCATTGTTTCCTGTCCCAAACATACAGGAACAACCTATTGAGAAGTGGATGACCATGCCAGACACAGGACATGTCATAGCTACTAGATATCAGAGACCCCTGGTTATGTTGTCGCCTCATGGGAACTGGACATTCTTCCCTTTGAGGGGAGATTGTGTTTCCAGTCAGAGTCAGTTGGTTTGTGTTGGGTTCATCCATAGGAATCATTGGATTCTTGTCAAGTTGAACCACACTAGCCCTATCCCTCCTGCACATCCTTCTTGGGATCGATACGCCTCAGATGAAGCTAGATCGTGGCAATATCCATACATTGGACGCATGCAGTTATGGTCTTCTTTTGTTCCAGATTATGTTCCAATGACACCATTTGATTATGTAGACATCACAACTTGATTGTTTATATACTTTTACATTATTATTTGTTGCCACGTGTCAAAGAAAAATCGAGTAACGGATAGAAATAATAAACAAGTGTCAAAGAAATTTAATCGACGAGAAAAAATATGTCCACGTGTCAAAATAAATCGAGTAACAGATAGAAATAATAAACAAGTGTCAAAGAAATTTAATCGACAAGAAAAAATATGTCCACGTGTCAAAAAAAATCGAGTAACGGATAGAAATAATAAACAAGTGTCAAAAAGGTCATTTTTAACACTAAAAAACATGTTTTTTATGGCACTTTGGTGTACAATTACAGCTCGTAAATAATTTTGCAACTCGTCTTTTTAACCTCAATATCGTAGTATTATACTTTTTCTACAAGTTTGTAATTTTAAAAAAAAATTTAAAAAAATTACGCATGGTAAAAACTGACCAGAACATAGTTAAAAAGTCATTTTTTTTAAAGTACTAAAACATTTTTTTATTTGATTACTAATTAACGGCCTAGATCTTGCCGACAACTTTTAACGATCTAGATTTTGCCGACACTTTAAACGGTCCAGATTTTGCCGACCACTTTTCATCAACGGTGGAAATCCATTCAAGGGTTTCATTTTTCCCTATAAATAGACCCTTCCATTTCACTTATTTCACACACAACACTCTCATGGACCCTCTGAATACACAATACTCTCGTGATTCTGCACTCACTGCCCTTCACCATCAAGGCACAATCACAAACAGAGAAAATGGTGTCTATTTCGAGAGTCCAAACTCCATTTATGCAGGCTTAACGACGACATCACCTTTCAAGCTCTGAAAGAAAAATAACAACGAAGGTGCAGCTGGAGGGTGACGAGCAAGAAGTCACCCGGATCATTTATCGCTACTACCACTACTATGGGCGATAATAATCGTGTTCAGTGGTCCACCATGGATGTGAAGAACAACGATGACGTTCGAGTGATGATGAACCGCTTTGACATATTTCGATCGCGAGTCCTATTCAGCTGTATGTCGAAACCAGAAGGACCGTTGCTGAGGTCCTTCGACGTCTCCAACCATCTCACTAGTTTCTACCGTGTTTTTATTTCGTTTGTTGTTCCGTTATGTTCTTTTTTTTCATCAATTTCATGTATTGTTTCGTTTCGTCATCGAAAACGCATCTTTAATTAATTTTAATTTGTTTTTAATTAATTTTATTTTTTTTCCCGGAAATACAGTTAAAACGAGGTAATTCCGGTAGGGGGTTAAAGGTTTTCCGGAAGGCTTAAATATCATTTACCCCCTGCAAATATCACCATAATCCATTTACCCCCCTGTAAAAATAAAAGTTTTAAAATGCCCCTTACAAATATAAAACCGTTTACGGTTACCCCCCTGCTGTTAGATTATGTTGACAGCGTTAAGTGTATAATGGGTATAAACCATTTACGGTTACCCCCCTGCAAAATATAAATCGTTTATGGTTACCCCCCTGTAGGGGGGTAACTAGAAACATTTATTATTTGCAAGGGGCTTTTTAAATTTTTTGTTTTTACAGGGGGGTAAATGGATTATGCTGATATTTGCAGGGGGTAAATGATATTAAGCCTTTCCGGAATTACCAAAAATTGAGGTAATTCCCGTTCACAAAATGTGAACCGGAATTACCTCAATTTTTGGTAATTCCGGAAAACCTTTAACCCCCTACCGGAATTGCCCATTCGCTAAGGTAATTCCGAAATTTGATATATTGCTGGGGGCATTTTTGTCCAAAACGTAATTTATGGGGGTGGGATTGATAATGAGGGGGGTGTGAAAAAAAAAACCATATGTTTTTGGTCCCTGCAAATATAGAGTCTTTTAGTTTTAGTCCCTGCAAAATATATTTTTTTTTAAAATAGATCCTTGCAAATACCATCTTTTTTGTTTTAGTCCTTCCGTTAACTCTTCTGTTAAAAAATGCTGACATGGCAACTTTGTGTCCCATTTGGCTCTGCCACTTCATTATTTTTATTTATTTATTTTTAAAAAGAAAAAAGATAGATTCCCAAATTAAAAAGTAGGGTTCATCTTCCATTTCCACATTCAATGAATTCAAGCTTAAGTCAATAGCAGAGAGATGATGTTGAGAGTTATGTTAATCACCCTTATTGATTTTTCGAACTGTGGAATGAACAGATTTTCATGTTTTAATGTCATTAGGCTTCAAATGTGGGTCTCTTCAAATGGGCGTCCTGTGAAAAACCATTGAAATCTTTGAAACATTGCATCTTTAAATCACTAGCAGAGAGATGATGTTAATCACTCCTGCCACTATTAGAACTAAGCACATATCTTGACCAAAAAAAAGAAAGAACCAAACACATACATCTCTTTATGTCACCATTGCATACTTTTCAGAACCCCAATCCCTACCTCTCTCTCTCTCTCTCTCCCGCTGCATCTCTTTCTGGGTTTGAGATTTAAATGCAGCAAAATTGTCTTTCTCGATTTGGGATTTGGAAGGAGGGCTCTTTTTTGGATTTTAATTTATTGTATAAACAATATTTTTTTTAACTGTAAATACACATAAGCAATACTAAAATAAATAAAAATAAAATTAAATATGTGGCATAGTCAGAATGGAGGTCTGTTAGACACATCAGCATTAGACTAACAGAGTTATTAACCGGACTAAAATGAAAAAGTTGATATTTGCAGGAATTTATGTAAAATAATATATTTTGCAAGGACTAAAACCAAAAGACCCTATATTTGCATGGGCCAAAAACATATTTAAGCCTATTACAAAATGGCTCGCGACTAACTTAAGTTGTTTGTCGATGTGATAATCATTCATCTACCTACAGAGGAGAACCATGAAGCTAATTATTCAGCTTAACAAGCCTCAAGTTACAAATATATTATAGTCTAAGTACCACATTAAGACTACCTTCTACTCGAATGCAATGATTCGGCTGACTCTTGAAAAAGATAGTTGATCGACTATCTGCAAGACCCATCAGTTAGGCCTACTTTTAAGCTAAAACTGTAACGCCCAAAATAATTTAATTATGTATTTAATTAAGTTATTTAAGGCTTGCAACATTTAATTAAGTCAATTAATTAGTTGGGTTTATTTTATCAAAAAGGGGTCTAATTTATTAAAATGGAATAATTAAGTTGGGATTTATTTTATTACAGGAGGTGAATTGAATTAATTGGGGAGGTGTAAATAAGGCCCAAGGGCCATTAGTGAGCCCAATTTCTAGTCATAAACCTAGGGGTCTCTAAGGTAGAGCCTCATTTGTGTCTCATTCAAAGAAAGAAAAGAAGAATTAGAGAGAGGAGAAGGAGGGAGGCCGACGGCAGCCAAGGGAAAAAGGAAGGGACTTTTTCTTGAGTTTTGCTTGGTAAGTGGAGTTTCTTGGTAAGTGGAGGCCACGGTTTTCAGCTGGAAATGGAGGTTGGGTTACTTCATTTCGTTGGTTTTTGGTGTTGGATTGAAGTTTCTAGCTCATTCAAGGTTAGGGGGCTCTCATTTACATTTATAATAAGTTGTATGATATGCATTATGTGTGGAATAGCTCTAGGATGGTTTGATTGTTTGAGTTTTGTGTTAATCTTATGTTTGTTGTTGTATTTGAGTTTAATTTGGTGATACTATGATGCTTGATGTTGGAAATAAATGTGTTGCTAAATGTGCATGCAATGTGTTTGACAAAATGCTCCAATGTGATGAAATATGAGAATATGTTGATTTCATGATGTTGATAAAATGTCTAAGTGAGTGTTGTTGAAGTGGGTGTTGAATTGTTGAATAAAAAGTGTTGTTGAAGTGTTTGTGGTGTATGTGAAGTTGGCCACGGCCTAGGCGCCAAATGCCTAGGAACCGTGCGCCTAGTGTATGAGTTAAGGCGCCAAGGGTGGCGCCATGTTGTGCGAGTATGCGTGCGAGTGTGCAAGGCGCAGGGCGCCAACTGGGCGGCCCTTGTGCGCCCGTGTCTTGCTGGTTGGCGTGAGGTGCGTGTATGTGTGTGTTGTGTGGTGCGGGCGCCAAATGAAGCGCCACCTTGCGCCTGTGTGCGTGTGTGTGCTTGTGAGTGGCGCGGTACAGGGCGCCATATGTGGCTGCCCTTGGCGCCTAGCCGTGCGCCTGTGTCATGGCGTGGCACGCGGGTATGTTGCGCAGGGGCGCCAAATGTAACAACCCGCGCGCTTTGTGTGTTGTGTTGGTCCTCAGTGAGTCAATTTAGTCCTTATGTGACGCTTTGGTCCTCGGTGTCGCTTTGGTCCTCGTATGGCAAGTTGGTCCTTGGTGTGACATTTAGTCCAATAATGAGGTGTGTTGTGTTGTGGTGATGATTAAGCGGTGTGTAGGCTTCGCCAAATCGTGATTGGAGTTGAGTTGCGAAATGAAAAGTGGTGAGTTAATGATTGTTGTGGTAAATGTATTGTGTTGTGGTGCATTGTCATGGTGTCACATAAATCATGCATATTCAGCGGGGATGTAGGCTTTAGCCATTGCGGTGTGTAAAGCTTCGCCAAAAGGTGTGTGCCCTCAAGGCTTATTGCGGTGATGATGGATCCACATGCATATCGCATACATACATATACCCATGCCTTCGTGGCGAATCTTGGTGATGCTTAGTTGATCCGTTAATATTGTTTATTGATGTTATAATTAAATTATAAATGTATTAATTGTTGTGGATTGGAGTTACTAGTTGCCTTCCTAATGTAATGCTTATCCTACTTGTTATTATTTATGTAAAGAGACTCACCTACTTTGCTTTTATGTTGCTTCTCATGTCGGCAACGTGCAGGTGATACTGAGTGAAGGTATTTATGCCTTCTTTGGTTGGTCGTGTCAGCTCTGATATGTAGCACCAGGGGAGGGGTGTCGTAGTACTGTTGTTTTTCTTTAAATGTATTAGACTGATACTATTTGGTGCGTTGTTGTTATGTTTCTCTAGACTTGTTGTCATTCCGCGATCATCGAGATTATTTTTATGTGATGTAACTAAACAGTGTTTGCGGGCTCGTCCCCTAAACTATTGTGCTATATATCATCTTTGTTTTGTTGACCTCGTGTCATATGATGTGTGTTGGTTTTTAAAGGGATGAAAATGTGACACTCTCTTGCATCGATTTTTGAAAACTCTGATTTTATTTACTTAGTAGTAATAGAGATTAGAAGGGGGTGTTACATTTAGTGGTATCAGAGCTGAAGTTGGTCTGTCCGACCAAGTGTCTGTTTGTTGTGTCTGTTGTATCTAATTATGCTCCTTGTGTAGAAATCTGATTTGATAGCGAGACGCAATGAAGCTGCTTTGGCTGCTGCACTGCAAGCAATAGACCAAGGTAAGTGGAAGACAAGTGCTGGTAAGAGTTCAAGTGGGGGAGGTGCCTCTGCGGGTGTTGTGTGTTTTACTTGCAAGAAACCTGGTCATAAGAGTAGTGAGTGCTCCGAGGTCCACTGTTTCAAGTGTGGTCAGAAGGGCCATAAGGCTGTTAACTGTGAGAAGAAAGGGGTGGTTTGCTATAACTATGAAGAAGTGGGTCATGTTAGTGCTAATTGTCCTAAGCCCAAGAGGGAGAGAGCTAAAGGGAAAGTGTTCGCCCTAGCAGGATCCGAGGATGCTAAGGAGATTAGAGGTACTTGTTTTATTAACGGTACTCCATTGATTGCTATAGTAGATACCAGTGCTACGCATTCTTTCATTGCTGCATTGTGTGCTGAGAAATTGGGTCTTGTGTTGTCTTCTATGAGAAGGGAGATGGTTATTGATACTCCCGCTAAGGGTTCAGTAACTACTTCCCTAGTGTGTGCTAAGTGTCCTCTGTCAGTTTCCGGCAGAGAGTTTCTTGTTGACCTTATTTGTTTGCCGTTGGGAGGGTTAGACGTCATTCTTGGTATGGACTGGTTAGTTGATAACCATGTGCATATCAATTGCTTTAGTAGATCTGTGAGTTTTCCTTCTTCCGAAGAGGAAGAATCTGCTTTGCTGCCTGCTGGTCAATTGCGTAGGTTAATGAAGGGAGAAGTTCATCTTTTTGCATTGATGGCGTCTTTGTCTGTTGAGAGTCAAGATATCATTGAAGGATTGAAGGTAGTGTGCGAGTTTCCGGAGGTATTCCCTGATGAGATTCCGAGTGTTCCGCCGGACAGGGAGGTTGAATTTGCTATTGATCTAGTGCCGGGTACGAGGCCTGTGTCTATGGCACCGTACCGGATGTCGGCGTCTGGACTATCTGAATTGAAGAAACAGCTAGAAGAGTTACTTGAGAAGAAGTTCATAAGGCCTAGTGTGTCGCCTGGGGGAGCACCTGTGTTGTTAGTGAAGAAGAAGGATGGAAGTATGAGACTTTGCGTGGACTATAGACAGTTGAACAAAGTGACAATCAAGAACAAGTATCCGCTTCTGAGAATCGATGACTTGATGGACCAGTTGGTGGGTGCTAAGGTATTTAGCAAGATCGACTTGAGGTCGGGTTATCACCAAATTAAAGTGAAGGATGATGACGTTCAGAAGATAGCTTTCAGAACTAGATATGGGCACTACGAATATTCTGTAATGCCATTTGGCGTTACCAACGCTCTAGGGGTATTCATGGAATATATGAACCGTATTTTTCATGAATATCTTGATCGTTTTGTGGTGGTCTTCATTGACGACATTTTGGTGTATTCTAAGTCTGAGAAGGAGCATGCCAAGCATTTGAGGTTGGTGTTGGAAGTCTTGAGGGATAGGAAGTTGTATGCTAAGCTATCAAAGTGTGATTTTTGGTTGAAGGAGGTAAGTTTTCTTGGTCATATTATTTCTGGTGATGGAATTGCAGTAGATCCATCTAAGGTTGATGCGGTGATGCAGTGGGAGGTTCCTAAGTCGGTCACGGAGATTAGAAGTTTCCTTGGGTTAGCCGGGTATTATAGAAGGTTTATTGAGGGGTTTTCTAAGTTGGCACTTCCGCTAACTCAGTTAACTTGTAAAGGAAAGGCGTTTGTTTGGGATTCCCGTTGTGAAGAAAGTTTCCAAGAATTAAAGAGAAGATTGACAACGTCTCCTGTTTTGACGTTGCCTAAATCTGGAGAGCCTTTTGTAGTGTATTGTGATGCGTCTAAGATGGGGCTAGGAGGTGTCCTGATGCAAAATGGTAAGGTAGTGGCTTATGCCTCGAGACAGTTGAGGATTCATGAAAAGAATTACCCTACGCATGATTTGGAGCTTGCGGCAATTATCTTTGCTTTAAAGATTTGGAGGCATTATTTGTATGGTTCTAAGTTTGAAGTGTTCAGTGATCATAAAGGGTTGCAGTATTTGTTTGACCAGAAAGAATTGAACATGAGGCAAAGGAGATGGTTGGAATTGTTGAAGGATTATGACTTTAGTTTGAATTATCATCCGGGAAAGGCTAATGTTGTAGCTGATGCTTTGAGTAGGAAGTCCTTGCATGTGTCTGCAATGATGGTGAAAGAGCTTGAATTGATTGAGCAGTTTCGGGATTTGAGTTTAGTCTGTGAGGTGACACCTAAGAGTGTTAGATTAGGTGTGTTGAAGATCCATAATGAGTTTTTGGATGTTATTCGGGAAGCTCAGAAGCGAGACATTAAACTAGTTGAATTGGCAGTTGGGATTGATCACTCCGAGAGTAAAGATTATGAGATAGACGTGCAAGATGTGTTAAGGTACCGTGGAAGGATTTGTATTCCTAGTGATGAGGAGATTAAGAAGGCAATTCTCGAAGAGGGTCATCGAAGTAAGTTGAGTATCCATCCGGGAGCCACAAAGATGTATCAAGACTTGAAGAAGCTGTTTTGGTGGCCTGGTATGAAGTGTAACACCCCAAAATTAATTAGATGAGTATTTAACTAATTTAATTAGGTGATTATTTAATTTACTTAATTAAGTGATTATTCGACTAATTTAATTAAGTAATATTTTAGTTTGCCATATTTAAATAATAATAAGGTAGTTTATTTAGTTAAGGAGTGAGGTGTAGTAAATAAATGAAGGGTCTAATTTATTTAAGTGGGATGATTAAGTTAGAATTTATTTCTATTATGGGAGGTGAATTAAATTGATTGGAGTGGTGTAAATAAGGGGCCCAAGCCCACTAAATAGGCCCAATTCATGACTTAAACTAGGGTAGGGTGTCTCATTTCATGAGAAGCCAAGAAAATCAGAAAAATAGAGAGAGGGAGGAAGGGAGAAGCCGCGCGCATGCTGGAAACAATAGGGGAGGGGGAAAAATTCATCATCTTGCTTTTGGGTAAGTGATTTTAGTGCCAACCTTTCCCATTTTTCTTGTTCTATCCTTTAGTATGAGTTTCATACTCTAATCTTGTGCATTTTTCCTTTTCCATGGATGAGTTAGAATCTCAAAATATAGGAGGAGAGCTTTATTTGGTAGTTCTTGAAGTTCTAGGAGAGAAAGTGCTTGAGTTCCTCCAATTTGAAGGTTAGGGGATTCTCATTTATATCTATAATAACTTGTATGATATGTGTTGTGTGTGGAATAGCCCTAGGATGGTTTGGTTGTATGAATTTTGTGTTAATCATTTGTTTGTTGTGGTATTTGATGATTAAATTGATAAATGCTATGATGCTTATGTTGGAAATAAATGTGTTGTGAAATATGCATGTCGTGTGTTTGATTAAATGATTCAATGTGAAGAAATATGAGGATGTGTGGATTTAATGATGTTGATTGATTGCCTAGTTGTGCCCAAAAATGTCTAAGTGATGCTTTTAGTCCCTAAGAATTAATTTAATCCTTTGTGTGACAAAATAGTCCCTAAGTATTAAATTAATCCTTGGAGTGACAAAATAATCCCTTAGTGTCTAATTAAGCCTAACATGTCAATATAATTTCTTAAGTACCAAACTAATCATAATGGGTCAAATAATTCCTTAAGTACTAAACTAAGATTGGGTGTACTAAAATGGTCCTTAGGTGTTGAAAAGGTCCTTATGAGGTGTTTTGGTCCATAGGTGGGATTTAGTCCATGGTGTGAGATTTAAGTTAATAAACGAGGTGTGGTGGTGAGGTGATGATAAAAGAGGTGGGTTAATACTTGATGTGATAAATTTATGGTGGTGTGGGCTTCGGCCAAAGAGGTGGGTTAATACTTGATGTGATAAATTTATGGTGGTGTGGGCTTCGGCCAAAGATGTGGGTTAATACTTGATGTGATAAATTTGTGATGTGTGATGCATTGTCATGGTGTCACATAAATCATATGCATATAAACAAGGTGGTGTGGCTTCGGCCCAAACAAGTTGGGTGGCTTCGGCCAAAAAGAGGTGGTGCCCGACGGGGTTATTGAGGTGGTTATGGATCCACATGCATATTGCATACATGCATTTACTCATACTTTCTTAGAATTCTTGATGATGCTTAGTTAACTTATTATTGTTGCTTCTTGGTATTATAACTGAATGATAAATGTCTTAATTGTTGTGGATTGATGTTGCTAGATGCTTTCCTAATATAATGCTTATCTTACTTGTTATTATTTATGTAAAGAGACTCACCCTAGCGCTTTTATGTTGTCTGCTCTCGTGGCAACACCAGGTGATACTGAGTGAAGGTGTTCATGCCTTTTTGGGTCGTCTGTGTCAGCTCTGATTAGTAACACCAGGGACGGGAGTTGTAGTATTGCCATTTTATTTTATGTATTAGACTGATTTGGACTATGTACTTAATATGTTAAACTTAGTTTTTATTCCGCTGTGCTGTAAAACTATTTTGTGGATTATTGTAAACTTAAGACATGGTTTGAGGGTTCGCCCCATCTGGATATGATATATATATTTCGCGCACTAGAGGCGTTTGAGTTTTAAATGCTATTTTGTAGTATTTTGATGAAATGTAGCACTCTCTTTGAGGTGCGTGGAAAAGTTTTTAAAAACTCTGATCTTTATTTATTAAAAACTCTGATCTTTGAGGTCCTCGAACCACACCGTACTGGGAGAGGTCTGCTGCTCTGATACCATTTGTAACATCCTGCATCGCTTCTAGAAGCTGTTGATCGCCCTCACGAACCAACACGAGTCTTTTCAAAGATGCTTTGTCCTCACTTGCATGCTTTCCGAAACTTCTCAGAAGGTCACCCATCCAGCTACTACTCCAAGCCAAGCACGCTTAACTATGGAGTTCTTATGGGATGAGCTCCTAAAAGAAGATGCACCTTGTTGGTATAGGTAGTTCAAATCAATTCTTTTAAGCCTTCCTTCAATCATGCAGTCCCATACACCGCGCACCTCGGGATCCTCTCATTCCGGTGCGTATTCGGTTCATTCACGCGCCCGCCGCTTTGAAGTCGCCAGAGCCGCTCTTTGCCATGCCACCTTTTTGGGCACCGGCGATCACTCCCGCCTCCCTCCCGGATGTCACATGAAGCGTGATGTGGCTCGGGCTTGTGTATGCTTGTTTGACGTGTCGAAATCGAAAGTAGAGCATCGAAGCGGCAGGATTGATCACGACCATTGGGCGTTCGGAATGGAAGTGGGATAGTATTTCTATGGATTTTATAACTGGTTTGCCGAATACAGCGAGAGGATTTGATGCTATATGGGTGATTATTGATAGATTGACGAAGTCTGCTCACTTTTTACCGATTAATATTACTTACCAGTTCCAAAGTTGGCAGATATCTATGTTAAGACAATTGTGAAACTGCATGGTGTTCCTTTGAGTATTGTGTCTGATAAGGACCCTAGATTTACTTCTGAGTTTTGGAAGAGTTTGCACGAGGCTTTGGGTTCCAAATTGAGAATGAGTTCAGCGTATCATCCCCAGACAGATGGGCAGACGGAGGGAACTATTCAATCATTAGAGGATTGTTGAGGGCATGTGTTCTTGAGCAAGGAGGTTCATGGGATTCTCATTTGCCATTGATTGAATTCACTTATAATAATAGTTTTCATTCGAGTATATGGATGGCGCCTTTTGAGGCATTGTATGGAAGAAGGTGTAGGACTCCGTTGTGCTGGTATGAATCGGGAGAAAGTGTGGTGCTAGGCCCCGAGCTTGTGCGTGAGACCACAGAGAAGGTGAAGATGATTCGTGAGAAGATGAAAGCTTCGCAGAGTAGGCAAAAGAGTTATCATGATAAGAGGAGGAAGGATCTAGAGTTTCAAGCTGGTGATCATGTATTCTTGAGAGTTACTCCAATGACAGGTGTGGGTCGTGCGTTGAAGTCTAAGAAGTTAACCCCTCGTTTTATCGGACCATATCAGATTTCAGAGAGAGTTGGAAAAGTTGCTTATCGGGTGGCCCTGCCACCTAATCTTTCTAATCTGCATGATGTATTCCATGTGTCTCAATTGCGGAAGTATGTTCCTGACCCGTCGCATGTAGTTCAAATGGATGATGTGGAGGTGAGGGAGAACCTTACGGTGGAGACTATGCCAGTTAGGATTGAAGATCGGGAGGTGAAGGTTTTAAGAGGCAAAGAGATTAATTTGGTGAAAGTGGTTTGGTTGGGAGTTGTTGGTGAAAGCATGACTTGGGAATTGGAAAGTAAGATGAGGGAGGCATATCCAGAGTTGTTCGATTCAGGTAATTTCGAGGACGAAATTCTGTAAGTGGGGGAGAGTTGTAACGTCCAAAATAATTTAATTATGTATTTAATTAAGTTATTTAAGGCTTGCAACATTTAATTAAGTCAATTAATTAGTTGAGTTTATTTTATCAAAAAGGGGTCTAATTTATTTAAATGGAATAATTAAGTTGGGATTTATTTTATTACAGGAGGTGAATTGAATTTATTGGGGAGGTGTAAATAAGGCCCAAGGGCCATTAGTGAGCCCAATTTCTAGTCATAAACCTAGGGGTCTCTAAGGTAGAGTCTCATTTGTGTCTCATTCAAATAAAGAAAAGAAGAATTAGAGAGAGGAGAAGGAGGGAGGCCGACGGCAGCCAAGGGAAAAAGGAAGGGACTTTTTCTTGAGTTTTGCTTGGTAAGTGGAGTTTCTTAGTTCATTATTCTCCATTTTTCTTCCTCTTTTTAGTGTTGTAGTCTTCAACTCCTCATTTCCATTTTGTTGATTCTCCATTTTTACCCAAGGAGAGTGAGGCCACGGTTTTCAGCTGGAAAGGGAGGTTGGGTTACTTCATTTCGTTGGTTTTTGGTGTTGGATTGAAGTTTCTAGCTCATTCAAGGTTAGGGGGCTCTCATTTACATTTATAATAAGTTGTATGATATGCATTATGTGTGGAATAGCTCTAGGATGGTTTGATTGTTTGAGTTTTGTGTTAATCTTATGTTTGTTGTTGTATTTGAGTTTAATTTGGTGATACTATAATGCTTGATGTTGGAAATAAATGTGTTGCTAAATGTGCATGCAATGTGTTTGACAAAATGCTCCAATGTGATGAAATATGAGAATATGTTGATTTCATGATGTTGATAAAATGTCTAAGTGAGTGTTGTTGAAGTGGGTGTTGAATTGTTGAATAAAAAGTGTTGTTGAAGTGTTTGTGGTGTAGGTGAAGTTGGCCACGGCCTAGGCGCCAAATGCCTAGGAACCGTGCGCCTAGTGTGTGAGTGAAGGCGCCAAGGGTGGCGCCATGTTGTGCGAGTATGCGTGCGAGTGTGCAAGGCGCAGAGCGCCAACTGGGCGGCCCTTGTGTGCCCGTGTCTTGCTGGTTGGCGTGGGGTGCGTGTATGTGTGTGCTGTGTGGTGCGGGCGCCAAATGAAGCGACACCTTGCGCCTGTGTGCGTGTGTGTGCTTGTGAGTGGCGCGGTACAGGGCGCCATATGTGGCTGCCCTTGGCGCCTAGCCGTGCGCCTGTGTCATGGCGTGGCACGCGGGTATGTTGCGCAGGGGCGCCAAATGTGGCAGCCCCGTGCGCCTTGTATGTTGTGTTGGTCCTCGGTGAGTCAATTTAGTCCTTATGTGACAGTTTGGTCCCTCAGGTGTCAGTTTGGTCCTCGTATGGCAAGTTGGTCCTTGGTGTGACATTTAGTCCAATAATGAGGTGTGTTGTGTTGTGGTGATGATTAAGCGTTGTGTAGGCTTCGGCCAAATATTGTGATTGGAGTTGAGTTGCGAAATGAAAAGTGGTGAGTTAATGATTGTTGTGGTAAATGTATTGCGTTGTGGTGCATTGTCATGGTGTCACATAAATCATGCATATTCAGCAGGGATGTAGGCTTTAGCCATTGCGGTGTGTAGGCTTCGGCCAAAGCGGTGTGTGCCCTCAAGGCTTATTGCGGTGATGATGGATCCACATGCATATCGCATACATACATATACCCATGCCTTCGTGGCGAATCTTGGTGATGCTTAGTTGATCCGTTAATATTGTTTATTGATGTTATAATTAAATTATAAATGTATTAATTGTTGTGGATTGGAGTTACTAGTTGCCTTCCTAATGTAATGCTTATCCTACTTGTTATTATTTATGTAAAGAGACTCACCCTACTGCTTTTTGTTGCTTCTCATGTCGGCAACGTGCAGGTGATACTGAGTGAAGGTATTTATGCCTTCTTTGGTTGGTCGTGTCAGCTCTGATATGTAGCACCAGGGGAGGGGCGTCGTAGTACTGTTGTTTTTCTTTAAATGTATTAGACTGATACTATTTGGTGCGTTGTTGTTATGTTCTCTAGACTTGTTGTCATTCTGCGATACGGGAGATTATTTTTATGTGATGTAACTAAACAGGTGTTTGCGGGCTCGTCCCTAAACTATTGTGCTATATATCATGCTGTTTTGTTGACCTCGTGTCATATGATGTGTGTTGGTTTTTAAAGGGATGAAAATGTGACACTCTCTTGCATCGATTTTTGAAAACTCTGATTTTATTTACATAGTAGTAATAGAGATTAGAAGGGGGTGTTACAAAAACTACATGATTTAAATTGTGTACTAGTTGATGATGAGTTATACAAGAGAAGTGCCAAAGGGGTCTTGCTAAAATTCCTTGAAGGAAATATGAAAGAGAAATCTTTGGATAATTTTTTTTTGGACTCCCACAACCACCACCCATACCCCCACCCAACAATTTTCATCCAATTTTACCCCTCAATTTTGTTCAAAATGGATTTACCTACCAAATAGAAAAATACGTTGTGTTAATTTTAGGCAACAGATTTATCTATTTGTTAGATAAACCAGTAGTGAAATATCCAAAACGGATTTACCTAGCAAATAGATAAATCCGCTGTCTAAAATTAACACAACGAATTTATCTATTTGTTAGGTAAATCCGTTTGTATCATAAACATATAACAACGGAACTACCTACTAAATCGGTTGTACGTTCATTTAATTTTATAATGTTTCCATGAGGGGGTCTCCATTTAGACTGAGAACCCCTTGAACAATTCTGGGGCACCATAGAAGAGACAGTAGGAGGGATAGATTTTAATAACATGGAACAATTGATCTTAATAGAGTTAATTACTAAGATAGGGAAAGGATCTTTATCTTCAAACACCTTGGTGTTTCTAGCTTTCCAAATGACCCAAAGAGAAATCATAGCATAGTCTAGTAACAAGCCCTTCTTATCCCCTGCACACCATGAAGCTTCAATTAAAGAATCAAACCACTCACCAAAGTTAGTGATATTGTCAATAGAAGGTACATGACACAAATTGAGGCCAAACCAAACTGGTGTAGTCCAAGGACAGAGGAAAAATAGATGTTCTATAGATTCGTGCTCTACTTTACACACAGGACAAAAAGCATCCGGACAAATTCTCTTCTTTACCAAGTTGATTCTAGTAGCTATAGAACTCCATTTCAACCTCCAAACAAAATGTTTGACCCTTGCAAGGAATTCCTGAGAGCTTCATAGTTCCATCTGTGTGAAGATAAGTCAATAAATTCACACACCTTTGCAGCAGAACACCCCTGTTAATCAATGGCCATACCCCCGGAAGTAAGCCACTTATCTTCAGTAATATTAATAGTTGAACTAGAACCAATGTTCCATCACCCATTAAGTTTAAGCAGATCTCTCCCATGAAGCAAGCTTCTCCAAACCCATGAATTCCCTGGCTTAGACTTAAATGACCAGAAATTCCCCCTTCCATAGTAGACACCCCTCAAAATAGAAACCCAAAATACATTTGGATTTTGTAAGCACCTCCAAGCTTGTTTTGAGAGAAGAGAAGAATTGTGGTCAGCCAAGTCCTTGAAACCCATACCACCCTTATTCATTGAACTACATAAGGCATCCCAACTCTTCCGATGGATGCCTCTAGATCTAACCTTAGAGCTCCACCAAAAGTTAGCCTTAGCAGAGCACAGAGACTGGCAAAAATTCTTTGGTAACCTTACAATAGACATAACTTAGGAAGGAATTGTCTGAATCACTGATTTAATGAAGACCTCTTTGCCAGCTTGAGACAGGAATTGCTCCTTCCACCCCTCCACCTTAGACAACACCCTTTCTTTAATCCAAGCTAAAACATTAGCCTTAGAGGTAATCCACTCAGCTGGGATCCCAAGGTATTTACCCAGAGAGTCCCAAATAGGAATATGAAAAGCATCAGATAGAGGGCATCAACTGCAAAAAAAAAATAGGTGGGTTAGTGTGGGGCTACAACAGACAAATTAAGACCATGAATGAAAAGGTAAGGAGACAAGGGGTCTCCTTGTCTAAGACCACTCTTAGGAACAACCACTCTACTCCTAGAACCATCGACTTAATAAATATGATGAACATAGGAGACACGAGACATGACCAAAGACACCCAAACAGGACAAAAAGCAAAAGCCAAAAGAACTCTGTTTAGAAAACCCAGTCCACCTGATCATAAGCCTTTCTCATATCAAGCTTTAAATCAAACCCATGAATAGAAGCAGATCTCCCCTTCTTTAGAATATGAAAAGCCTCCTGAGCCACCACTAAATTATCTTGGATAAGCCTTCCTCCTACAAATGCACTTTGTTGAGGGGAGATAAGTGAGTTCATGATAGGTTTGAATCTAGCCACCAGGACCTTAGAGATAATCTTTTAAATGAAGTTGCAACAACTAATAGGTAGAAGGTGACCTATTTCCTCTTGGTGGGGAACTTTAGGAGTTAAGGCAACCAAGGTATCATTAATAGAAACACCAATGGAACCATTCTTGAAGAAATCACAAATAGCAGCAGGCACATCATGCTTAATAATGTCCCAATTTTTCTGATAGAGCTCCCCATTCAAACCATCAAGGCTAGGAACACAGCCTTCTCTATCTCATGTAACCCAACAGTAGCAGTTAACTTCTTGTTCCAATCATTAGAGATAAGATTAGGAACAACATGAAGACATTGAGCATTAGATGGAGTTGCTGCAACATATAAGGCTGAGAAATACTCTTCTACAGCTTTCATCACATTAGCTTGACCTTCTACCCAAATACCATCCATGTCTTTAATTCTACAGAGCTTATTTCTGTCCCTCCTTTGGACAGTAGTAGCATGTAAAAAGTTAACCCTTTTAGTCTAGATCTCTAGCCTCAATACAGTTCTTCTTGTCTAGGATTGCTAGCAAAAGTGAACCTATTCCCTTTGAGCTCTAAATCCATTAGTCAAGAAGAATTAAGGAACTCACTGAACAGAGTGAGTCTAATAGAAGTTACTGGTCTTAGGCCATCCTTCTCAGTGATAGAATACATTTCATTAAAGTTACCAACACAACACCAAGGGTCATTCCTTCTAGGCATCAGCCCTAACAACTTATTCCACAAATATCTTCTTCTTTGAAAAGTAGGGTTACCATTGACAAAGGTCAATTCAAACAAATTCCCAGACTTCTTCTCCTAAACAGCTGTATGAATATAATTAGAACAGTACTACAAAATTTGAACATCATAGCTAGTACTCCAGAAAAAAGGCCTAGACCCCCTGAAATACCATTTGCAGGAACACAAAACACTTTGTTGAATTTTGATTTCCTTCAAACTCTTTCAACTTTTTCCTGTTGGGCTCTAGTTTCCATCAGGAACAAAATGGTCAGCTTATGAACCTTTAAAAGGTCCTGAAGCTCTCTACTAGTCGTGGACGCCGCCAATCCACGACAGTTCCAGCTTATTGTAGTCGTTTGGACATTGGGGGCATGCTTGGGCTTGCGTCCCTAAACATTTCAGAAGAAAAATAGTTCCCACCATTGGTAGCAAACACGGTATTAGGTCCAACAGGACAAAACAAACCCCCTGTAGCCACATTGGATAATAGTCTCTACCTTCTTTTCACCTCTATCTGAAGAACCAAATTAGGATCATGAGAATACTGCTCATTATACTTTCTTTTAGGTCCCTTCCCTTCATCTAAAGACAAAGCTAGCTTATTGACATCCTGAAGAACACTAGCATCTAAAGACAAAGCTAGCTTTTTGGTTTTTAAGGTTATGTTCTTCTATTCTTCCCTATTCTTCAATTTGTTGTGATGAATCGCTTCCTCTTATGCTCCTCTCTGTTGCTGGGTTTCTGGACTAATGATGATGCAGATTTTTGAAGGTGAATTAAGGAAGAAGATGAGTTGGAAACCTAATTTAATGTTTCTTGTTCGTAATAAAAAAAATAAGAATGACTTGGATATATTTTAGACAGCCATGTCAGCACCGTAATTGCCACATCATTGTGGTAATGGCCAAATAGGTCTTTTTTAATGGAGTTGGATGGAGGCTAACGGAAAAGGATAATTATGCTTAAAATTTAAATCATAAAGAACTTATTTGGGACAAAAAAATGATAAAGGATTAAATCGTTATCTAAAATAAAGTTAAGGGACTCCGGAAGCATTTTAGCCAAAAAGATATAAAAAAGTGATGTGTCTATGTGGAGACCATTTAAGGACTCAAATGGAGAGTACTCCATTGTGATGATCTGAGTTAGAAGGCCAGCAATACTACCAGTAGAGCGAAAAATAGGTTCCTTATCAACAGAACCAGCCAACAAAGGGGGAAGTTTGTGTGTAGCCTAGTTAGTCAAAGTGAAATAGGTTCCTTATTTTTGTGTAACTTATTAAGAACCAGCCAACAAAGGTTCCTTATTAAGACTTTGATTGTAGTGGCTTGGGCTTAGCCCGTGTGGAATGGAATCACTCTTTCACGACCAAATATTGTTTCAATTCATAGTATTAAAAATTCATTAAAAATTACACAGAATCAAACTAAAATTCATTAATATTGTTTCAATTCATAGTATTAAAATTTTCTAATTTTATTATAAAAGTAAATAAAATCTCATCTGATGCTTCTAATACCGTAAAACAATTACAATCTATTATGGTTTCGTTTGGGTCCGCGAGTTAGTTTTTTAAAATTTGTTGTCTGAACCAAACAAGTATGGGTTGGTTTGGATTTGTTCTAGTTTGATCTGAACATGAAAAATATCCAAAGCAAACACGTTTGTTTGGATTGGATTGTAGGTTGGTTTGGATTTTCCCAAACAACTAAACACCACTAACGGGTTCCATCGGGTCATAAACATGTCCAATCCATTGAGAAACCCAACCAATTGCACCACTCCGATTCCCCGGTCGGACCGGTTCAATTGGCGGTCCGATGCCTTTGGTAACACTGCATCCCACGATTGGAGAACCGCAAGAAAGACAATTATTAGAGAACGAGGCTATAAGAGACTAGCTAGGATAGGAAGTTAGATTCACTTCTACACACAAACATTCAGAGAATAAATTTCTCCGTGATCGTCCGATCGCTGGATATGTTGTATCATATTCGAATATTGTATTACAGATCAACACATATACCATAAGAACAATATGAAGGAATAAGATTAGGTATAACATATAATAAAAAGTCATTCAAAACAATTACTATTTAAACTCTCAATAAATTATATTCTTCAACTCTTACTAATGTCAACATTGACTCATATATTCAAGGAAAACATTAGGTATAACATATAATAAATTATGCATGTATCAAATAATTAGATACATCAAAAATAACCTCAGCAACATTGTAAACATCATCAGCATATTTTGGAAGCAAAGATTTACCCCAATAAATGTACCCATCGTAAACGCATCTTTTAACATATGCCATGATAATCGTTGCACAAGCATTCACACTTTCGTAATCAGATTTTTTCAAGTACTCTTGAGCATCCACGACCTCACGAAAGGCACCCTCCTCTTTCCCAAAATGATTTAAACACCTTTTGTAATAATAGTTTGCCACGGCATCATGATCGCTTTGAATAACTAGAGTATTGATTAGATTGAGAGTGTTGCTCACATTTACGCGAACCACATCAATAGCGTATTTGGTCAGGTTAAAGAGATCTTCACCTCCACCGGGATATGATTTGACAAAACTTGAACAAAATGAAGAGTTGGTAGCTTCCTTGCAAATGTCATGCATCTCCACATCTTTGGTTTCTTTGGTAGGAACGTCCACAACTTTGGTTGAATTGGGGAATGTAATGAACCAAATTGAAATCAAGAACAAGAATAAGAAAGATATCATCACCAGGGAAGTGAAACGCACCATAGTTGTTTTTTTTTTTCAATTTATTCTCTACGCTAATAGTGGTGATTCACGTTGGTTTCACTCCTAATTTATAGACTTGTCATCGTAGATGCTTATCCATCACATTCAAATTCAATAGGCCTATCAAATCAATTTGAATTAGTGAGATTTTTAGTCCTGCAGCGAGAAACAAGGGATCTCGTCTCAATGCATTAATCATTTGAATTTGGAGATCGCTAAAAAATAATGATGGGAGGATTGTTAGGAATAATGTAAAGAAAAAAAAAAGGGTTTTGAGTTTTGCTCAGCCTAGTACTAATAAGGCTAGTCGCAATCATTGGGATGCTCACAAGAATATTCATGGCAAATTAACCGTTATTCCTTAATTCCCATGATACTCGTGATATTACCACACATGTAACAGCTAAGAAATTTGATTATGAGGAATCATGTACACGTACAATTACCTTTGGTTCTAACGGGACCTACAACATCGGCAATACATTAGGGGTATTGCTTTTCCCACACCTCTCCTACTCAAACACACCCCTTCAATCCTAAAAACCCCAAAATACCTCCAATTTAAAAAATTCAAAAAACAAAAAACCTCTCCCCACTCACCCTCACACCCCTTCACTCCCTCACTCCTCTCACTTTCCCTCTCACTCTCCCTCTCAACCGAACCCTACTCACTCCCATTCCCTCTCACTCAACTTCTCCAACTCACTCAATCTCCCCCAATCTCTCACACAATATTCTCCACAAACTAAATCAAGAGTTGCTGGGTTTTGTTCGCGGCCTCTCACTCTCTCTATTCGTTCCATTTTCATTCAGGTAAGCCTCTCCCCCTTCTTCGCATTTGGGTTTTTTTTCTGGGTATCTGCCGCGTTCGAACGACCTCATGCGAACACGTGAAAACGAAGGTGTTCGAATGAGGTCATGCGAACACCATTCGAATGAGGTTATGCGATCTAGTGTCTGCTAGTACTGTTTCTGTTATTTGGCTGGATTTAGAGATTAACTTGTTTAATCGGATCTCTTAATTAGTGATTCATTGGTTTAATTGTTGTTTCATATATGATTGAGCACTGTGGCGGTAATTCTTCCCAACAACCATCCCAGCGAGCTGGTAGGCCACCTCATACGGTTTCAAACCGCAAAAGGAGGGAAGAAGCTCCTGATCCTTCCCGGGGTAGGGGTAGGGGAAGGTTTTGAAGTGGCATATAGAGTCACAAGAAGGGGGGTTGAATTGTGACCCTTTGAAAATTTATAACCTGCAACTTAGAAAATGTCCTCTCAAGTTGATACATGGAGATGAGATAGTTAGCTTAAAACTATTTCACAAGACATACTCTTCTTGAGTAGGTTCCATGCATTGAACCTTCTTTTTGTTAAGTAGGTTCCACATGATGAACCTTCTCTAGTTAAGTAAGTTCAATTCTTAATGAGTCTTGTGTTGTATTTATGCATAGAAACATTTTGTACATCATATGAATTTTATCCTTTTGTTGAACATGGTAATTTAGTGTTTGATAACTTGAGGAACATATTACCAAGAAATATATATGTGAAGGATAAACTCTTTAATGTAGAGAAGCTTATGAGGATGAGAACATTTCAGATTGAAGCTTCTATAAATGCTTTTAAAACAAAGATATGTTTTATGCATAAAATACTTGAGTAGGTTAGTAACAATAGATGATCAATATAAAACACTAACTACTCAATGAAGAAGGTTAGTAACAATAGATAATCAATATAGGATACTAACTTCTTAATGATGAGGGATAGTCATGAATAATAGCTTGTAAGAGATATGTTGGTTTTAACTTTGAGATTAAATCATAGATTATAAGTTCTTAGTTAAAAACCATTTTCGAAAAGGTTGAATAAATCAACCTACTCATAGTTTGGACAATGGTGAATATGTTATAGCATGTTAGAAGATAGTAAGGAAAGCTAGTAAATAACACAAGAGAGTTATAGAGGTTCACCCAAACCACAGCTACTCCTCTCCCACGTCCACGTGAGTATTTCCACTATTTTCCAAATAGTCATTACACTTGCTTTTGATCAACACACAAAAGACTTCACCACCACTAGCTTTGATCACACACAATAGCCTAGTGCACTCTTACACACTGACTACATTGCTAGTCAAGCTTTTTCCACTCTCTTAGAAACTCTCCACTAGTTACCTAAGAATCACTTTATCAAGTATAATCACCACCAACACTCACCTATCCTAGGTAGCTTAATAGAACAACACACACATTGTAGTTTTTCATCAACACTCACCTACTCCTTAGGTAGCTTGATAGAACACTACACATGTTGTATTTTCTCATTAACACTCACCTTTCTTTCTAGGTAGTTTGGTGAGATATTTACAAGATAATGTTTACAATAAGGGTTTTGGGGTTTTGGGATGTTTAAGAGCTTGAGAATAAATTACACAAAGTGTATACAATGATGCTCATCAAGCTAACACACACTCACTAAAAGAATCCCAGAATTTTACATTAGAAGCTTGAAGTGTGGGATGAGAAGGTTGGATGTTTCTTTGAGAAGCTTGAAAGATGAGAGGTTCCAACCCAAACTCATGCCTTGAATCTTCAAATTCCAGCATTTAAATAGCCATGGGGACTGAATATAGCTGTTACAAATTGAATTTGAGTTGAAGAGAGCCGTTGGAAAGTTGAATGGGACTTTTTGGAGTATCCTTTGGTCCATAGGAGTGACTTTAAGTAAGGTACAAAAGTTGACAGCTTTTGAACCTTCTGAAGTCTGTCTTTATGCTTTAACTGACACATTCAACCTTCTTCTTCTGACATTGTACTCCTCTAGTAGTCTACTCTACAACCATGCTTTAGTTATATCCGTTGGACAACCTGGAATTAATTTGAATCAACCTTCTGAAGCTTCCTAGCATGAATAAACACCTCAAATGTGCCATATGAATAATCATTCATTACCTCCTTTTATATTCAAACTTTCAGCACATTTTATGACTTGGAATCTTCATTTAATTCACCTTAAGATCATTCAAGAAGAGTTAATGTGTTTAGGATAATTTTGATATGGTTTCCAGCAACCTTCTGAACATTGTTTCTTCCTTCACTTTAACCTTCTTAACATTGAACTTATACTTCCAAGGTGTTTTGTTAGTCAAACTTCTTTTGACTTCAGTCAAACTTTCTGTTGACTTTTGGTCAACCTTCTGTTGACTTTCGGTCAACCTTCTGTTTGACTTTCACCAACCTTCGTGTAGAAAGTTACTTTTTCTTGTAAGCTTCTTCAATCAACCTTACGCACTCTTTTATGGAATAGGTCAACCTTCTGTTGACTTCAATCAAACTTTCTGTTGACTATTGGTCAACCTTGTGTTGACTTTTAGTCAACCTTCTGTTTGACTTTCAGTCAACCTTCTGTAGAAAGGTCAAACCTTCTGTTGACTTTATTTTTTAAGCTTCTCATGAGTTAACCTTCTCAAGGCTTTTCTACCTTTATAATATACCAATATTGTAGATCATGGTAGAGCCTTAGTTTGCTAAGTCTTGGCTTGGTTAAACCTTCTCAAATGATTATTCCTCAAATAAATGAACTTTGATGCTCTTAGGAAGAATCATTTATTACCTTCTCTTTTTCTAATACCTTCTCTTGACTTTGTCAAACCTTCTGTTGACTTAGTCAAACTTTCTCATATGATTATTCCTCAACCCAATAAACTTTGATGCTTTTAGGAAAAATCATTGAGTACCTCTTCTTCAGTTCATCAATGAGAGTGATTGTTCTTTAGTTGTTGAAGTTTCCTAGAGTAGGTTGCTTATTTGAACCTTCTTATCTTTGAACCTTCTCCAACTATTTTAACCTTCTTTAACTATTGAACCTTCTCATATGTGAACCTTCTTATGTTTATTTCTACCCTTGACTTTTTGCATGTTTTAGTCTTGCTCTTTGATATGCTTCTTGATAAGCTTTTGAACCTTTGAGTAAGAGAGCATTGGTAGAATATAACCTGATTAATGACTATGAGAATCTCCTTTGTAGAGACTTGTAGAAACCTTTGATCCATCTAGTCATTAGGTTATTAGGACTCTCTTGATAGGAATTCACTTAGATGATTTGCATTTACTTTGATTGCCTAAGGTCTTCTCTTTTCTCTTTGTGAATTTCCTAGTCCCACACATTGTAATAGTAAAGATAATATGTCTTCATGAATCTTGCATTACTATTCTTGTAACTTTGTTGGTGCTACTCTGATTCTTCAATTTGTTGAGAATGGCATGCAATGGATTGATCTAATTTGCTTCTAGCATGTCCACTTGAAAGAAACCTGTTCTTTTCAACAAACTCAAGACACCCATTAGTAGAGCACCATTCAGAATACTTAAGCTTTAGTTCATAAGGTTTGTTATCATTAAAACCATATATCAAAAAGGATTTTATCTCAACAGGTTTGACGCCCCTCCTCCCTTGCCCATCTATATGATCAGCTAAAGTATGCTACAAGAAAGAGGATGAAGAAGATTGCTGGTCATCTTGCTCTACTACAGGTATAAAACATACTCATTATTTTTAAGTTTGCTCTAGGTTTACTTTCAGATTTATAATCAACCAATGATATGTTCATTACAGGCTTGGATTTATGACCACTTCCAGAGTGCAAATTTTTCATCTTGGGTGGTGGACCCAGAGTATCATGAGAGTATGTCATGGGCAAAGAAATGGTTGTGCAACGATGGCCATGGGGCCATCAAGTCACCGGCCATCAGATTATGCCTTGACCGGCTAGATCGTGAGGCTTACACACCTCTATCTACTCATCAGACACTATTAAACCCTAAAATTCCGAAAATACCCTTAATGAAACACTGTTTTTTTGTGCGTTTAGGACGGTTCGATAGTTAACCATCGAACCAGTTCGATGGTAAAGTAGCGAGTACTGTAAATTATGCTGCACACCACAAATTTGTCTAACAGCGGTTCGATTGTTAAGTAACGAACCGGTTTGATAGTTTAAGTCCGAACCACTGTTAATGTTGACACAAAATATCATTTTTTTAATTTGTACATACTTGCAAAAAGGAATTGTAGTGTTGGTACTTTTAAAAAGTCGTAGACAACAATGATTCATTTGCAAATAATCATAGAAATTCACGGAACAAAACTTCTATTGACGAAATGAACATTGGTATTGTTAATTCAAATTACTAAACATCTTAATGGAATTTCGTATTGGTACGCTCTGATCTTAAAAGTGCACAACATATGTAATATAGGGGTTACACTAGTTAAGAATTTCCATTTTCCAATTCCAGTAATGGAGCATCATCAATTATTAGTAGCAAAATAATATCAATGATAACTGGTGAATATTTTTGAAGGTAATTACATGGTGGTTAAGTGGGTGGATGGTAGGTAGGACGTATACGGGATGAAGAGTGAAGATCTTGATGTTGGTGAATTAAGTTAGGTATTTTTAATGACAGAATTGTCCAAGGGAGAAGAGTCAATTTACATATATTTTTGAGAATGCATCGTTTCTCATCAAAAAGCGTTTCCGAAGAATATTCTCATGATTTTTATTTTTTTGAATAATTTTTGAATGTAAAGCACGAGTTTATACATGTTGCTAGATTTAGATAAAAAGGCAGATGAATGAAATGTGTAATGATTGCTTGAATGTGATAGAATGATACCATGATATGACGCTGAGAAAAAAATGTTGGATGATGAATGATGCAAAAATAGGATAAGAAAAAAAAATAGATTTTGGTTTTGATGCATGTGGGATCGAGGACTAATGCATTTGAGATGGATGACTTTTGTTTCTATTTTTTATGATGCATGAACAGGAGTAATGCATTTGAATGAAATGATTGATGAATATAAATTTTTATAATATCAAGGTGATATTTTTTTTGGTGAATGGATATGCAAGATGATGCAATTTGGACAAATAAAAATATATGATATTTTTGCTATTTTCTAGATGATAAGATGCATGGTAGTGCAATAAATAATGAGATGCAAATGAAAAGAATGATTTTATTTTATTATGAATGCATGATGGTTTTTTTTGTATGACGAGTGAAAGGAACGACATTGTCTCATGTGCATAAAAGAGAGAAACATGAGAGGTTTTTTTTTTTGAGAAAACATTAATTATGTTGATGCAAGGAGTAAATATAATGCCCTTGTGTCCTAGGCAGGTCATGTCTAAACAAGAGATATCATGGTTTAGGGTCACCTTTATGATCATTCTTCCAGGTGGCTCTAATCACTTTCTCACAAAGATCTTCAGAGCTAAAGTCCCCTTCATGATATTGTCCACAACGATGCTATTCTTCCCACTGAGAAAATTATTATTTAATCTCGAGATAGATATCTACCAGGTGTGGGATATCATAAAGAGGCACATTCTGATTGAGACTTTCATGATACTCAGACAAATAAATTCAGAATGGCTATCAGTAATTGTCTCCACTCATCCTAAGTTTCAGACAGACACATTTATAGGGCCCCACTCAGAAGTGTGTTCAATTGTGTATGTGACGTGTGTGATAAGGGAAAAACAGCTAAACTACCCAAACTGCAAAGAAGATACAAATACAACAAAAAATAAAGTCGTCTACCCTAAAGTTCAATAAAGAAATAAAGAAATATTACAAGTAAATAACTAAAAGAATTAAATTAAATAAATAAAACAAACATAAGGGTAAAAATAAAATATTAAATTAACAAATAATTACACATTTGATTAATTAGGTTTGACTCTCTTAATTATTCTCTAGTGAAGTCTCCAGTTGTGGCGACCGAAAAATCCGGGAAATGATTCTTCGAAGATTTGGAATGAAGTTGCCATCAAAATTTAGGTTAAAAGGGCAAACTTTGAGAAATCCCCTAAAAAGGTCTATACGAACCAAATATGGGCTCGGGAGTCGGTTATGCGCGAAGAAAGTGTTAGCACCCCACGACATCCTTCCTAACGAATGTTACCATCTAATTAAACGTGTAAATAGGTTGTTAATCCGAACATATATTTATTTTTACCATTTTCTACAAATTAAAAATAAAATAAAAAGACTTGATAAATAGTTCGTTATTTTTTGTTCTTTTTGAGAAATAAGAAAGAAATAATTAAAAAACTTAAAAAAAAGGTTTTATTAGTCAAATTAACAGATGTGAGCTCTCCCCTCTGCTCCTACGTATGTTCTGGTAGATAATCAAATGCTACGTAGCATTTCATCTCTTACTTTTGACTATTTATCGTCATGTTATTCGCACCCCTCATTTCTCAACTTAATAATGATTGGCGTTTTCTTTTCCCACGCGCCCTCCTACTCAAAACACACCCCATAAGGGTGTGAAATGACCAAAAGACCAGCCAAAGCGAGGTTATTTTTGGAATAAAATTTGTTAATGGGTGTGAAAAAATAGGAGGGGGTGTGGGAAAAGCAAACGCCTAATGATTTACAAGGAGGGAGAGGGAGTCGTATATGTAAACAGGGGTGAAACATGAGTTGTTTAGCTACATGTTATTAAACAATAAGACAAACAAAATGAGCAGAATAAGAAACGTCAAAGACCGGTGATGCTGTGACCACCCTAAACTAAAATAACAAACAAAAATTAATAAAACAAAAAGTAAAATAAATAATAAAAAAAAGGAATTACAATATTTTACACTAAGGAAACATACAAGAGGAGGAGTGGACTATATACAAAATGGGTACACCAGATAACATAGACAACATAATAATAATAATAATAATAATAATAATAATAATAATAATAATAATAATAATAACTACACAATAAAAGAATAATAAAGTGAAGGGAAAGGTAGGTGAAAAAGAAGAACACATTGTTGTGTTGGAGTTGTGTTTTTTATTTTTGAAGAGAAGAAATGAATGGTTGTGGTGTAGTTTACGATAGACATGGGGTGGTATGCCGCAGCGACGGCCAGGCCAAAACTGTTGAATAAAGCTTAGTTTGCTATATTGTTTAGTATCTGTGTTAGTAGTAACTGATGTATTGAAAAATAGAGTTAGTATTAGTTGTATTAGTAATACTGATGAAATATCAGTAGTTTTGTAATCTGTTATATCAGTTAGGCTGTTATAACTAATATAACAGTAACCCCTTTGCATTGTGAAGCATATATAAGGGACAAATGAATAAAGCAAAGTGTGATTTTCCCTCAAATTCATTCTGTTATACTTTACAATTGGTATCTAGAGCTTGAACGAGAGGGACATGTAAGAAATCAAGAATCGAGTTTCTCTGCAATGGCGGATAAAGAAGGAAATGGAAATTACATGCATGCCTCAATTCCAAAGTTCAATGGTCACTATGACCATTGGGCAATGCTTATGGAGAATCTTCTCCGTTCCAAGAAGTATTGGAACATCGTTGAAGGAGGAATTCCCAGGCTATCGTCTTCGGCGACGGCGGAAAATACGAAGGCGCACGAGGAAGCAAAGTTGAAAGATCTGAAAGCCAGAAACTATCTCTTCCAATCAATTGATCGTGATATCATTGAAACAATTCTTGATAAAGAATCTTCAAAAGCGATTTGGGATTCTATGAAGCAAAAATTCCAAGGAACGACGAAAGTGAAGCGTTCTCAACTGCGAGCAGCAAAGAGGGAATTTGAGCTTCTTGGCATGAAGGATGAAGAAACAGTGTCAGAATACTTTGGAAGGACCCTGGCAATTGTAAACAAGATGAAGATCTACGGAGAGAAGGTTGATCAAGAAGACATTGTTGAGAAAGTGCTGAGATCAATGCCTGAAAAATTCAATTATGTGGTAGCTGCTATTGATGAAGGAAATGATGTAACCAAAATGACTGTGAATGAACTTCAAGGAAGTCTTCTAGTTCATGAACAAAGAATGCAGCCACACAAAGTAGAAGAGCAAGTTTTGAAGATCAGCAGCACTGGTAGAGGCAGGGGTCGTGTTTCTACAAGAGGAGGAAGAGGTAGAGGTAGACTATCTTACAAAGACAAACTACAGTGTTACAGATGCAAGAAATTTGGACATTTCCAGCATGAATGTCCGAATAGTGAAGAGAAAGCTCGATTATCTTGAACTTGATGAAGAGGAAGAGATTCTATTGATGGTCGCAATTGAATCGCTTTGGAAAGAATCTGTTTTTGGATTCAGGTTGTAGTAACCACATGTGTGGTGAAAAGAATGGTTCTCTAAGCTTTGACACTACCTTTAGGAGAGCAGTGAAGCTTGGAGATGGATCAAGAATAAGCTGTTGAAGGAAAAGGAACGGTGAAATTGAAGGTAAATGGTATGATCTTGGTAGTAACTGATGTGTACTACATTCCAAGGCTAAAGAATAAATTGATTAGTGTTGGACAACTACAACAAAAGGTTGAAGTGTCAATCACCTTGCATCAAGATCAATGCAAGATATATCATATAGAGAAAGGTCTCATCATCACTTCAAATATGACTAAGAATAAACTGTTTCCTGTGGCTGCAACTACTGTTTCTGCTTCATGTCTATACACAGCTAAGGAGGATGTGTCCTACCTATGGCATCGAAGGTTTGGTCATCTAAACATGAAGAGTTTGAAGGAACTAGCTCAAAAGAAGATGGTTGAAGGCCTACCAGAAATTAATGAATCAAACAGAACTTGTGATGAGTGCATGAAAGGGAAGCAGCACAGAGTTGAGTTTCCTAAGGCATCAAGTTGGAGAGCCTCAAAGCAAACTGGAATTAATTCATTCTGACATCTGTGGACCAATCCAACCTGAATCAAGTGGAAGGAAAAGGTATGTTCTCACTTTCATTGATGATTTTAGTAGGAAAACATGGGTGTATTTCCTAGCTGAGAAGTCAGGTGCTTTAGAATGTTTCAAAAGATTTAAGGCATTAGTTGAAAAAGAATGTGGAAAAAACATTGCTTGTCTTAGACTGATAGGGGAGGGGAGTTTACTTCCACTGAGTTTGATGAATATTTCTCTAAAAATGGAATTAAGAGGCAATTAACTGCTGCCTATAGTCCTCAACAAAATGGCATAGCAGAGAGGAAGAATAGGACCTTAATGGAGATGATAAGGAGCTTGCTTGCTGGCAAGTCTGTGCCTAAGAGTTTCTGGCCCGAGGCAGTGAATTGGGCAGTGTATTTGATAAATAGAAGTCCAACCATGATACTAAATGATGTAACACCTGAGGAAGTGTGGAGAGATAAGAAACCAAATGTAAGTCACATTAGAGTGTTCGGGTGTATAGCAAATGTTCATGTTCCTAGTGTCATGAGAAAGAAGCTAGATGATAAGAGTGAGAAATGTATTTTCTTAGGGGTTAGTAATAAATCAAAGGCTTATAGATTGTATAATCCTATTTCTAAGAAAATTATTGTTAGCAGAGATGTGATCTTTTCTGAAAATGAAACATGGAACTGGAAAGACAACTCTTGCAGTGAAGCTAGCACAAGCAGGGTTGTTGAACATGAAAATGAAGAGGTAACAACAAGAAGGGAGAATGATACAGAAAAAGTTGAGGTAACAGAAGAAGACAGTGACACCTCTAGTGTACCACAAACAGAAGACCTGCAGAATCAGGAAGAAAATACCCGGCCACAAAGAGAAAGGAGGCCACCAGGTTGGCTAGATGGATTTCAAACCTCTCTCTTCAGCAAAATCAGTGATGAAAATGATGATCTCATGAATCTGGCTGTAATGAGCTCAATAGAGGATCCAACCACTTATGAGCAAGCTGCTAAACTCGAAGTGTGGAGAAAGGCTATGGATATTGAGATACAAGCCATAGAGAGGAATAATACATGGAAACTAACTCCTCTACCCAAGGGAGCCAGGAAAATAGGAGTTAAATGGGTCTATAGAACAAAGTTGAATGAGGCAGGTGAAATAGAAAAGTACAAAGCAAGACTAGTGGCAAAGGGGTACTCTCAAAGGCATGGAATTGATTTTGATGAAGTATTTGCTCCGGTGGCAAGGTGGGATACTATAAGGAGTGTTTTGGCAATTGCTGCTATGAGAAATTGGACTGTCTACCAATTAGATGTGAAGAGTGCATTCTTATATGGTGATCTTCTAGAAGAGGTCTATGTGGAACAGCCACTGGGATACAAAATCAAAGGAAAAGAACATGAAGTATACAAACTGCAAAAGGCTTTATATGGGTTAAAACAGGCCCCTAGGGCGTGGTACAGCAAAATTGAATCATATCTTGATGAACAAGGGTTTGTCAAGTGTCCATATGAGCATACATTGTTCACAAAACATGATTCAAATGGAAACTGCCTGATCCTAAGTTTGTATGTGGATGATCTTATTTTCACTAGCAGCAACAAAGATATGTTTGAAGAATTCAAAGCATCAATGAGAAAGAAATTTGATATGACAGATCTAGGGAGGATGAGATACTTTCTAGGCATTGAAGTTGTTCAAAGAGAAAATGGAATCTTCATATGCCAACAAATATATCTTTGAAAGTTCTTCTCGCAGAGGTTTGATATCACAAATTCTAAATCCATGAAAACTCCAATTGTAACAGAATCAAGTCACAAAGAGTGATGAGGAAGAGGCGATAGATGGTACAGTATATAAGCAGATAGTTGGAAGCCTTATGTACCTCACAGCAACAAGACCTGACATTGCTTTTGATGTGAGCTTCATTAGCAGATTTATGGAATCACCAGTTGAGAAACACCTTGTAGCAGCAAAGAGAATTATGAGATATGTGCAAGGAACCTTAGATTATGGTATCCTATATAGAAAGGAAGGAAATACTAGACTTGAAATTTATTCAGACAGTGACTATGCTGGAGATCAAGATGATAGAAGAAGCACTACTGGCTATGTTTTTCTGCTGGGAAATGGTGTTGTGTCTTGGTGTTCGAGGAAGCAACCCATTGTTACTTTGTCAACAACAGAAGCAGAATTCATAGCAGCAGCAGTGTGTGTGTGTCAAGGTATTTGGTTGAATAGAATCATGGACACAATTGGAGCAGAAACTCAAGACAAGTTAGCTATACTGTGTGATAACACATCCACAATTAAGCTGTCTAAGAATCCAGTGATGCACGGTCGAAGTAAGCACATTGATGTGCGTTTCCACTTCCTCAAAGATCTAAGCAAGCAAGGAAGGATCGAGCTAGTGCACTGTGCCACACAGAATCAAATAGCAGATGTGACGACCAAGGCTCTAAAGTTTGAAACCTTTGACAAGTTCAGAAAGTAGCTAGGGATGTGTAGAATTAGTGAATTAAACTAATTGCTCTGTGCAAGTTAGTTTAAGGGAGGATGTTGAATAAAGCTTAGTTTGCTATATTGTTTAGTATATGTGTTAGTAGTAACTGATGTATTGAAATAATAGAGTTAGTATTAGTTGTATTAGTAATACTGATGAAATATCAGTAGTTTTGTAATATGTTATATCAGTTAGGCTGTTATAACTGATATAACAGTAACCCCTTTGCATTGTGAAGCATATATAAGGGACAAATGAATAAAGCAAAGTGTGATTTTTCCTCAAATTCATTCTGTTATACTTTACAAAAACACTGTGGCACCGATGGAGGATTAGGTACGTGGGACGGTGGTGCAGGGAAGTCGTCGGCGCAATGACGGCTAATCCAGAACGCTGCGATGGCGATAGTGGGGCAGGGGAGGCATCGATGCAGCGACGGCCAAGTCAGAGCGCTGTGATGGCGACGGTGGGGAGAGTAGAGAGAGAATGTGTTCAGTGTTCTTGTTGAATCACTGTTGTGTGTCTTTCACTGAGGGTAGAGCCTATTTTTATAGTGGGAAAACATAATCAGAATTTTATGACTGAGGATATCGGGCTTGGAGAGTAAAGTGGGTTGGCTTGACTTTTGAGATATTCCGATGCTCTTGACAACACACTATTTTTACTATTTTTCGCTTTTTTTTATTTTGGTTTTTGCAACTTTATTTTTATTTTGGTAATTATTTAAAGGCGACTGTAGTAAAAAGAGCGGAAAAATGGGGCATAACACTCTGTTATTCTCAATACTGACTTGAGTGTCAGAATTGCTTCGTAGGTACCCCCCCAATCGGGTTCACACTGAACTTGGCTTGGACAGCAAATGACCTACCAGCTGTAGTCCCTATCAACTGCAAGGTACAAAATACCTAGTGAGAAAGTGTTAAGTTGGATTTTCAGTAGTTAGAGAGTTGTGCTATTTGGTTTTAAAAATAAAAAATTTGAATTACTAAATTAAAATAGAGCGAGGTAAATTTTATAGATAGGGGATGTAAATTAAATAAAAATAGAACAGTGTGAATTTTATAAATAGGAGAATCCAAATATCTTTTAACTTGGTAAATAATAGGTCGTGATTTTTCCTTAATTAGGGTCTGTGTGTGAAAGATAGAGTTTGTGTAAAATGAACCTCTTGAATTGATCAATGAATTGTTACAACATATACACCTGATCACTATTCAGTTACAATCTAACTGAATTACAACGCCTCTAACTACATCATAACTGTCTACTAACAATCTCGCCACATCAGCTGCCACAGTGCCACATAATCAACCAATGCACTATCTAAGTTTGACTAACTTTAATATATCTGATATACAACGGTTTACACAATGCATACAATGCTATATCCTAACATTCCCCCCTCAAACTAAAGTGTGATGAAGAGAACACTTTTAGTTTTCTCTTGAAGTCCAGAAACAGGGGTGTTGGAAGAGGCTTCGTTAGTATATCTACTATCTGAGCAGTAGCAGGTACATGAAGAACAGACAAAGCTTTAGCCAATACTCTTTCTCTTACAAAATGTATATCAAGCTCCAAATGTTTGGTCCTAGAATGCAATACCGGATTGTGAGCAATAGAGACAGCACTTAAATTGTCACATAGCAAAACTGGTGACTGATGCTTGACTTGTAACTCACGAAGCAGAGACTGTATCCACAATATTTCAGCAGTAGCATTAGCTAAACCACGATATTCGGCCTCAGCACTTTACCTAGCACTAATGTTTGTTTCTTTGAGCTCCAAGACACCAAATTGGGCCCCAAATAGAAGCAAGAACCGGATGTAGAGCGCCTATCATCAGGATCACTGCCCCAATCCGAATCACTATATGTCCTAAGAGAAACAGGATTGTTTAGTGGAGCTGGATTCATAAGCAAACCATGATCAGAGGTACCACTGAGATACCTAAGGATCCTTTTCACTGTCTTCCAATGACTTTCAATTGGTGTAGCTAAGAATTGACAGACTTTGTTTACGGAATAAGCAATTTCAAGCCTAGTTAATGTTACATATTGCAATGCACCAACTATTGATCTATAGATATGAGGATCAAGTACAAAATCAGTACCAAGTTTACTAAGTCTAGTGGTAGAAGCCATTGGAGTAGATATACCTTTGCAATCTGTCATAGAGGCTTTGTGCAATAGGTCACAAATATACTTCCCTTGTGTCAAGAGAACTGAGCCATTCTTCAAATACTTCAACTCAAGGCCTAGAAAGTAGTCAGGCCTGCCCATATGCTTCAATGCAAAGGTGTTGTTAAGCTTCTTAATAATATCTTGAATGAGAACTTTGGATGATCCTGTGATAAGAATGTCATCTACATACACCAAGGCAAACAATTGAACCCCAACAGATGTATAAACAAAAAGAGAAGAGTCACATTTACTGGGAACAAAGCCAAATTGCTTGAGAGCCAGCTTAAGTCTGTCATGCCAAGCTCGTGGGGCCTGTTTGAGGCCATAGAGGGAACGATTGAGCTTACACACTTGATTCTTATCTAGAGAACCCAAGCCCGGAGGCTGCAACATGTATATTTCTTCTTGGAGATAACCAATAATAAACGCATTATTGACATCTATTTGTTGAAGATCCTAGTTTTTTGTGATGGCAAGAGAGAGCAAAATTCTGATTGTTGTGGGCTTCACCACTAGAGGAGCATAGGTCTCACCATAATCCTTGCCAGGGAGTTGACTGCAACCTTTAGCTACAAGTCGTGCTTTGTATTTGTTAACAGTTCCATCTGGATTTTCCTATATTCTATAGACCCACCTACAACCTATAGCCTTCCTGTTTGGAGGAAGAGATGTGATAGTCCATGTGTTGTTAGCTTGAAGAGATCGCAGTTCTGCCTGCATAGCTTCTTTCCAATGAGGTGCATTCAAAGCTTGCTTGATGCTAGTTGGTTATACCTCTGTGAGGAACACTTTAGGCTTCAATGAACCAGTTTGGAGCCTTGTAATCATGTGATGAGCTTTTGTAACAATGACTGGAGGTGGTGTGCCTGAGCCATTTGAACTGAATTATCTGATGAGATAGGACTTTCTGGTTGTGGAGAGTGAAGACTGGCAAAACTAGAAGTAGTAGCAGGTATAGTGGAGTCCACATTAAGGGTAGGTGGTGATGGAGGTGTGGGGTCAGGTGGTGAGGAGGATGTAGTAGAGCTTGTAGTGAAGCTAGGAATGATGAATGTGGAAGCTGTTTCAGTGAGTGAAGTAGTAGATTTAGCTGTAGGGAACAGTGAAGGATATGGAAATGTGTTTTCATCAATGGTAAATCCTTGGAAATAACAATTTTGCCATTTGGTAGTAGACATTTAAATCCTTTGTGAGAGGGTGATATACCTAGGTTAATGCATTGAGAGCTATGAAGCTGGAACTTGGCTTTGTTATAAGGTCTTAGGTGTGGGTAGCATGCACAACCAAAAGTTCTAAGTTGAGTGTAGTTGGGCGAGGTATGATATACAACAGTTTACACAATGCATACAATGCTATATCCTAACAACGTGTAGTGTGTAAGATATTAATCTTAGCTTAAGCATATTAGTCCTAAGATTTTGATTTTTAGTTAATAATTTAGATTAAGTATTTATTATTTTAGATATCTTGAAATTCGTGTTTTTAGTTTTAATAATGTGATTATTTAAAATAGTTTTAAGGTAACTCTCGAGGATGTATGTATCTATGTGATTGTTACTATGCGTTGACTATTTTGAAATACACAAGCTATTTTTTAATTAATATTATTGAGTCAAGGTATCTAGCTTGTGAGAGGCGGTGATGGTGATCGAGTAATATTCTTTTGTGACGTACTTAGCCTTCGAGAGGCGAAGGTGGTACTCACTTGTGGTGTGAGGAGGAATGATGGATATTCGTTTGCATCCTATTTTGTGAAAACATGAATCAGGTTGTAAAAGGAGATTAGGTGGGAGGATTGTAGCCATGAATTGGGACAGTGAAGGCCTTGATGGGTTTTCTCAACCTGGCCTTGAGCATGATTATGGTCTGGTGTGGAAAATCCAATGACGTTTCATGATCCCTTGATGTCCGAGCGTACTTCGAAATATGGACACCCTTGACTAGTAACCTGACATTCTAATAATAGTGTGAGTGTGTGAAGCACCGAAGGCAACAAGTGAGGTGTGGCGCTTCCATTGAGGTGCTAATCATGTACTCCTAGGCTACTTTCCTAAGTTAGTGATATGGTACCGCATTGCATTGCATTGACATACATTTCTATGACTATGTAGCATTGTAAAATCATCTGATTATTTAGATGATATGTCTGTGTGTTATTTCTATCCACTATTGTTGTTATACTTTAGCATGATGTATGGCGTACTTACCCCCTCTTTTCTTTGTACTTTTTCTAGTATGATTTGTGTGCAGACAATCCTCAGGACGAGACTGAGGAGCAGTGTTGAGGTGTTCATCCATGAGGATGGAGTGGAGAATAATTCTCTCACTTACGTTGTGATGTTATTTTTCTTTGTTGGACAATTATTGTCACACTCAATTGGGCATCAAAAAGCTAAGGAGAGGGGGATCGACTAAGAGAATGATCAGAATCCCCATCATCCCCATAGTCGTGTTCACAGTTTTTGGAATAGAATGAAGACATTATGATTTGTGAAAGAATGAATTTTAGAGGAAAAGATGAGAATTGAGATCATCGTTTAACATGTAATTAATGTGTACCTTCTACTATCTCTATTTCAATGGTTACGCTATTTTTGGGAATGAATTTTTACGTCACCTTGACAGCTAGGAAGGTGTTTGGCAATGTAAACAACGGGCAATTGTTAACACCAAAAAAATGTCTTAGCTGTCAGTCGGGTAGGGTTTAGCTGAGTTGTAAGCGCAGATCATTGAAGGTTAGTTGAGTAAGATTGCTTAGCCAATGATATGGTAGCCGAAGAAGTAGGTTAGCTTTTAATTAATTTAAATGGGAGCATGGCCATTGTAGCGACCGAAAAATTCGGGAATGGATTCTTCGAAAGGTTCAAAGGAAGTCGCCACCGAATTTTAGTTTAAGGGAAAATTCGGAAAATCCCTTTATGTTTAGGACAAGACAAGTTTAGGGTTCGGGAGTCGTTATGCGTGGGGAAGGTATTAGCACCCCACGACATCCTTAGTCTAATTAATTACGCTTTATTAATAATTACCCTTTTATTTATAGAGAAAAAGACTTAATTAAATTTTTAATTTTTAGTGCTTGACAAGAGTGGACTCTTGCTCCTACGTCACTCTCACGATGCAATGGAGGAATCAAAGCTCTACGTAGTTCTTCCCGAAAAAGGTTTGTTGGTTGGTGTTTTTTATAGTAGGGGTCCTAGGACTCTTTGAACTGCATGACCATCGATCCTAAGACAGTGTTAACCCGGGATTGTACAACCGACATAGTCCCCTACTTTTTGAAAATGATTTTTTTTGAGTTTTTGAGAGAAATTGGTTTGATGTGAGGTGGGTTGGTTTTAGAATAGGTATTCTAGGACTCTTGAACTGCATGTTCCACTCGTCCTAGAACATTGACTAACCTTGGTTGTACAACCCGACTTAGTCTCCTATTTTGAGAAACATGATTTATTTATATTTTATAAGTTTTTAGGATTACTTAACTGTACAGCTCATTGGTCCTAGGATGATGACTAACCCGGTTGTACAACCGACTTAGTCTTTTATTTGATTTAGAAGAACATATTTATTTGTTTGTGAATTTTTGGTAAAAGAAATTGTTTGTTAAAAAGAATTAAGAAAAAACGAGAAAAGGGTTAAATAGTAAAATGGGGGTGCAGTTAGGCTGCAGGGGTTGTATAATTAAAACTGGGTGCAAAAGCATAGCCAGTTCACATTGGAGGCCAGTCTTGGCTGGGCTTGAGTAGAAGGTGGTGTGTGCATTAATTGGTAGGGTGTGAGTAGGAATCGAGTATTAAAGAAAAAATCATTATAATAAAAGCAATTAAAAATTGAATAAAAGCAAAAGGGATCGAATATCAAATGAGGCATTATTACCTCGATAACTGTGATTCAATTTTGTTTCCTCCATTCCGTCTCTTCCTCACCTTTATTGTTGGCATTGATTTTACTCTCCTAATTTTTAGTTTCTAAAACAACCTCCGTTTAATCCTAATTTCTAACTAACACTATTTACAAATTTTTCGAACAAAAAACTAACACTAATTTTTCGAGAACATAACACTAATTTCTAAAACAATACAATCTCACTAATTACTTAATTTTCGAACATATCGAGCATGAATCTACTGCTTTCATAAAAACTAAATACTAATGGATCTGTGATTTTGATATATGTAGAGACTATTTTGAACATAAAACTAATACTAATACGACAAGCATGGATCTGTTACAAACTTAACTACAAAGCTTAATTAGTAATTTAATCCTTAAACTAAACCTTAATCCTATTTCAATGAAAAATAATACATATTAAACACATACTTTATATTCTCAGATTTTAATAGTATATGGAACCAACCTAATATCCTGCATCTGTTGTTAGAACGCCTATTTGTTACCGATTATGACTGCTACTACTTTTTGAGATCTGCTGCTTTTGCTACTGTTGATGACTGCTTCTCCTTCTTTTTTACTCAGAAATTCGAATGTGTGTTTCAGTGGATTAGGATTCTAATGTTGAACCCTAATCCTTTTTAGGTGATTTTGCAGTGTTCTTGTCTGTGTCCCTTTTGACTGAGACATTTATATTAGAGAATTAGGTTTTAGCAATTAATTAATGTTTGATTTACCCTGATTTGGTTTATTTTTCAGATGCTTGGAGAGGAAGATTAGGGTTTTGGGAGAGACTGAAGATCCAAGCCCAACTGTTATTTGGGCTAGAGCTGTGTTTATTTTGTATTTTTTTTATTATTTTCGGATTCCATTTTTTGTGTATCTTAAAATATTATTTTGTGTACTTTTTGGCACTTTTGGACATTTTTTAAGGGTTGTAAAGCTAATATTTTTTAATTTTGATTTTTATTAATTTTTTGATGGGGTTTGAGCTGTTGGGCCGGTTCTTTGTATTTACCATGCAAATGCAAACATGGACATTTACATAAGGCCCATGCTTCTTACACACCACTAGCTACTCGGTGCACCCCTCCCCATTTTTCTCTTCTCAAATTGCCCTCACGTGGGACACACGTGGAACGTGATTCAATGACTGGTTCGGTGGATACCTTGGGAACCAGTTCGGCAGTTAATTATCGGGTATGTTAAATCAATGGTTCGATAGATGACGAACAAACCAGTTCGATAATTCCCACCGAGTATATAAAAAAATGGAAAATGGGGTGTGTCTGATATTTGGGATGGTTCGATACTTAACAATCGAACCCATTCGATAGTTAATGTCCGAACGTACCTGTTACTGGACAGAATGCCAAGTTTCCTGTATTTAACAAAAACTAAGCCAAAAAAATGAAGTTACACAGTATAAAAATAGGTACAAACAATGAATTAACAATTTAACTGAACGTAACATCAATTAAACAGATAACTGGTCTTGTCTTAATACATTCAAAGCTAGAAATTGACAAACAAGTTCAAATAAAAATCAATCTTTTGCTAAGTCAATTGCTCCTGAATCATGTAGATCGAAGGTTAAAGATTTCCACTATTGCAACTGCCCAACGAATGGCCTGACCACAATCCTTTGCTATGTCTGCTCTGTGTCTATTCCAATAATAAATAACTGTGGGCATTGGGAAACCTTTCTTTAAAACTATCTGCACAAAGTGGTCCTCTGTGAAGCATATATTGAACACCGAAACATTCTTGATAGGTGCAACTTGAAATGGAAAAACTGTATATGAGAATTTAGGAGACCAGCAAACCATCATAACCTTGTATTTATTTGCAACCAAATAAGCACATTCAGGGGTAATCATCCAATTCTCCTGTGGATTCCTATGTTCTTTCATTCAAAGACTTCATAACGTAGGTCACTTTTCTCATCCCCATAAACAACGTAGTGTACAAATTGACCATATCATAGGTCACTTTGCTCATCCCCATATACGAGAAATTCATCACGAGAAGCAAGGACTTGATCGGTTTGGAATGAACTCGAATGATCCACAACCATTAAACTAGCTTGGGAACTGTAACACCCCTTTTTTTCTAAGCGGAAAATTTAACACCAAAAATCAGAGTTTCAAAAACATTTTTCACTACACCCTCAAGGGATGCTACATTTTTCACCAATAAAACATTCACGGGTGATAGTAAGATTCACCATTAGGAATAGCGTAATACGTAACACGTCATAAATGGGACGAACCCTCAAAAACACCTGTTTAGTCTACATGACAAGAATCTTCATCACCACGCAGTGGAAATAAGATAAAGGTTTCAAGATAATAATCATGACATCACAAAATAAAATCCAGCGATCAAATAATAAAGACAACTAATAAGACTAGTGTTCGTCGCCCCCTTGAGTGCTACGTATCAGAGCGACGACACCGACTCGACTGGCGAAGGTAGACAAGCCTTCACACGCGGTCACCTGCACGTTACCAACATAGGGGTAACATTCAAACAGGAGGGGTGAGATATCTAACAATATAATAGCATGTATGATAGGCAATAATCTAGAGTTACAGCAGCTATATCCACCACTTTACAACAACATCAATATATACCTATCAAGGAACATCACCAATGACATGAGTAAATGAATGAGATGCAAACCACACCAACGGGTATATGCATGCGATGCTGTTCATCACCATAAAATAGCCAACTAGGGCATCATCACCTATATCATCACCAAGTTTATTGAGCATCATCATCATCACCTATAGCTCTAAGGCCGAAGCCTTCAATCACCAAATAATGCTTATGAGATGTATGCGACACCATGAACAATGCACCAGAGACAATCAACAACCATGACCATCTAATTGACACAACAACACCAACATCAACAACTGGTCATAGACCCATCACCTATCACCTTAGTCAATAAAATAGACACATCACCTGTTATCGCATTACCACTAACACCGAAAGCACCAATAAGTTTACAAACAACATCAATATACAACAACATCACGGGTGCAGGGTTTCCTACAACAGTGCACCTACTTCGGCGAATTATTTAAAATAGCAAACGACATCGAAAAGTTACAAAAGACCACTCGTTAGAAATCTGCGGATGTGTAGTTTCTGAATATATCTTTAGAGTTTCAAAACAATGAGCCAATTAGTACAGTTTTTAGAAACAACCCGAATGGTTCCCAGACTGAAAAGATTCTGTCCTTCCACTTCAAATCACTCTAAACTGACTTAAACTTGACCAAATGGAACAAAACTTTAGCCCTAACAAAGAAATTTGAGTATAGTTTCTAATGGGACAAGAATTGTTCAAAACGGAGTTTAATTGAGGACACACGACCTGAAACACTGAACCTATACCCAGTTTAATTCCAAATATTTGACCTGACTTGGGACACTCATAACTCGAGCTACACTACTCCAAATTTAACCAAACCAGTGCCAAAGTGACCAAAATTAAGTCTATTTCCTAACGAAATAAGTCCCATAATTTTTGGACAAATATAAAGTTCCCAGTTTTAAAAACACAGGACCTAGGTCCAGAATGCTTCCAAAATATTACCCTAACTTGTGGAGCCTATATCTAGAGCTTCACAACTCCAAATGCGATAAAACTGGGGCCAAATAAACAAGCATTCAATCTAATTTTCAAAATGACATACCACATAATTTTTCAATCAGTAAAACGTTCTCAGTCACTGAAATACCGAAACTATATCAGAACATCTCAAAACAGTGAATTCAACAACACAAATAACCATCACAATTCAGCCACCAATTCAAACAACATTCATAATTCACCAAATACACACCAAACACAATCAAGGAGGCAACATAGAGCCTATCTCCCACTTAACAGCCATCATATACCCCATTATAAAGATAGAACCCCACCCTTACCTTAGAGTTTTGCCGAGTACAAGATTCTTTCCACGAAACTCCAAAATGAAGTGATTAATTTGTACAAGAAAGGGGGGATTGAATTGTGCTATCTTTTTAATTTTTAATACCTGCAACCTTATGTATTGTTTCTCAAGATATCTTGGATATCAGAAGGTTGAATGTTAGTTGCACAAACAATAATCAAGTATGACAGTAATGACAGATAGTTAACTTTGATGAATTTAGATGTCTTTTAATCACACACAGAGTGTTGTTTTCAAAAGGTTAATCAAAATAAGGCTCATTTAAAGTTATGATTTTGGCTTCAGAAGGTTGATGTATGTAACCTTCTGAAGTGGTTGAAAACTTTAGTGATTGTAAGACAGTTAAAGCAATTAATAAGAAAAGCAAATAATAACACAGTAGAGTTATAGAGGTTCACCAAACTGTGGCTACTCCTCTCCCCACGTCCACGTGAGAGTTTCCACTATTCTCCAAATAGATTTTACACTTGCTTTAGCTTCAACTGCCAAAGACTTTCACCTCCACTCTCTTTTGATCACACACAAAAGACAAGTGCTAACTTACACAGCTTCACAAAGCTGTCTCAACCTACTAGAAAACTCTCTTCTAGTTTCCTAAAGGTATTTCCTTTTGAACAGAATCACCAACACCACTCACCTCTCACTAGGTAGTTTGTTGAGAAACTTTCAAATAGAATCACCAACAACACTCACCTCTCACTAGGTAGTTTGTTGAGAAACTTACACAATATTTCTTACAATAAGGGGTTTGGGTTTGGGATGATTTTAAAGGCTTGTTGATAGATAAATACAAAGTATTTCTAAGAGCATAACAAGCAAACACACACTCAAGACAAGTATTTCCCAATTCAAACTTGTAGTAGCTTTGAGTGTGGAAGAGAAGGTTGGATTTCTTTAGAGAAGCTTGACTTGTAAAAGTTCCAATTCACTCTCATGGTTTGCATTTGAGTAGAAACGACACTCTATATAGACTCTCAATCAAAATATGGCCGTTGGAAAGAAGGAAGGAGCCGTTGGAATTGGTTGTAGCTTTGTAGGTAGGCAATGATGATTTTTAAGCTTTAGGTAGTAGCCTTTCAACCTTCTGAAGCAACATTTGTGCTTTGTCTTGTGTTAACATCTTTTCATGTCAGCACTCTACATCCTTTTTCATCATTTCATCACTTGATCCTTTGTTCATGTACTACATAATATTTTACATACTTTAATTTGAAGCTTCAAAGCTTCTTTATCATGAACAAACATGCTTTTAAGATACAACAAATAATCAAGGATTTCCTCTTTACATAGGTTAATATTTCTACAACTTTTATTCCTTGAATACTCCTTTGATGCATATTGGATCAAGATTTCGGATATGAACATGTTTCCCAGAAAACAGAAGCTTGAAGTTTTCAATCTTCTTTTAACCTTCTTGAACAACCAACCTTCTAAACAATATTTCCTAGTGAGTCAACCTTCTATTGACTTCAATCAAACTTTCTGTTGACTATTGGTCAACCTTGTGTTGACTTTTAGTCAACCTTCTGTTTGACTTTCAGTCAACCTTCTGAAGAAAGTTACTTTTTCTTTTAAGCTTCTTTAATCAACCTTCTGTAATCAACCTTCTTTAAGGTAACTTTCTGAAGGTAACCTTCTTTTGGCACATTTGAACTTTGAAAACACCTGGTTTATTTGTAGAGCCAAGATTTTTGCTATGATTCTTATTTCCTGTTCTTTTACACACTTGATTGAAACTTTGTTAATCATAATAAGTGTTTAGAAAACTTAACTCATTCTTTTAAGTTTGTATCATCAAAACATGGAAAGAGATTTTCATTTCTACACAAAGAACCACAGCAACAAGAGCTCCCTCTCCTTCTCTCCTTGAGCACCGCTCCCTCTTCTCTCTTTTGCGATCTCCCTCTTTTTTTTTCCTTTTCTTTTTCTCTCCCAATGTGCATTGGCTCTAACCCTAGCGCCTATATTATGGGTTCTTGGGTCACGGGCCTCTTTCTACCACTTACTTAATTACTAAACACCCCCCCTTGATTTAAATGAAGTACCATATTATTATTTTAATATGACTATACCAATACAATACCTGAATAATTTAATTAAATAAATAATTAAATTATTTGGAGCGTTACAGAAACCATTTTCAGCCATATTAATTAGGACCTAAGAAAATAAAAAACATAAGGTTAAAAACACAAATTCTACATAATCTGTCACAATCTGTCAACAGGGTGGTCCGACCCTAAAAAATCGAACCAGTTCAGACTTTAAGTTCCGAACCACACGTCAACAAACACCCCCTTTAACAGGTTTGGTTATTAACTATCGAACCGATTCGATGTTAAAGGTCCGAACTATGCGCGATTTTAGAACCCAGAAAACACGGCAAAAATGGCAAAACGAGTGGGAAAAAATGAAAACGAAGAATGGATGAGTTACATACCGTAATATGCTTCACAAATGGAGCCCAATTTGAGCAAAACGGGTGAACAAAAATGAGAGTGTGGAGTCAGAGTGAGGAGAGGTTAAGGGAGAAGGGGTGTTGGAGGAGTGGTTGAAGGAAGAAGAAGGGTAATCAAGTGATTCAAAATGATTTTAGGGGTATTATTGTCTTTTCATATAGGTGGAGGTAGTGTGCAATGATTTTAGGGGAGGTGTGTAAGAAGCATGGGCCTTTACATACATGCCTTTTTCTTCCGACTCTCCCTCCTACTCACAAACACGCCCTATATTAAAGAAAAACCCAAAACATACCCCTACATCTATCACTCCCACATTCCCCTTCTTTTTTCACCTTCCCACTCCCTCTCACCACCACCACCTTCTCCCTCTCACAACCACAACCTCCCACTCACCACCACCAGCCCCATCTCATTCGCACTCTCACCACCACCACCACCACCACCTTCTCCTTCTCTCACCACCATTACCACCTTCTCACTCTCACCAGTCACAACCACAATCTCTCACTACGCCAGATTTGTCAAAAAAGAGCGCCGCTATAAGCAGCGCTTTAAGTAAAAAGGCCACGGATGGCCAAAACAACTAACCCATACCCAGCGCTTTTTAAAAAAATGCTGCCCATCGCCTTTAAACGCACTAGCCATACCCAGCGCTTTTTAAAAAACGCTGTCCATCGCTTCACGCGTTCTCCAAATACCCAGTGCTTTTTAAAAAAAGCTGCCCATCGCTTCACGCATTCTTCCAATACCCAGCGCTTTTTAAAAAACGCTGCCCATCGCTTCACGTGTTTTCCCAATACCCAACGCTTCTTAAAAGGCGCTGAGTATTGCTACATCTGTTCTCCCAATACCCAGCGCTTTTAAAAAGCGCTACTCATCACTTTATTAGTATTTTTTTCATTTCCTCTCCTCACAGAGACTTAAACCAAATGAACATTTCCCTTCTTTCCTTCTCTCCATCTCACCAAACTTGTTCCCTCTCTCACTCACAATAGGTGTACACATTTCCTCTCATTTTCTTTTCTCTATATTTTTTTTCCTCTCATTTTGGTAACACTCTCATTTTTCTTCCTCCATCAGGTCCATTTTTGTTGCCTCCCCATTAGCTCCTATCTTGTAAAAATGAAGTGTTGACACCCATTTCCATTCCTCTTTCACAAAGGTTGGTATAACATTGCTTTTTGTTCTAGTTATTTTAATGGCATTGGAACATTAGGTTAGATGATTCTATGTGAAGTTTATGTTTGATGATTGGTTATTTGAGAGGGTGAAGTGTTTGTAAACTTGAGGTGAAATATTGTAGATGAAGTGTTTGTTGAAATGTCCAAATGAAATGTTTGTTGATTTAATAAATTTGGGGCTGATTTATTGTTGATTTTTAATCCATGAAACTAGTGTTTGTTGAAATTACCTAGTGAAATATTTGTTAATTGAATATTGTTCTAAGTTATGGAAATTAGTTAGTTGATATGGAAATTGGTTATTCAAAATACCACTTGGTGTTCATAATTTCAATAATCATGTGAATGTTCACTACACCAAAAGTTGTAAAAATGAACGCACCCATAAGCAGCATTTCAATGAAACTCTGAAAGAAAGTGAATATATAGAAGTTGTTTTGAGGTTTGAATGTTATGTGTGAATGAATGAATTGGTGAGAGAAGAGAAGAGAAGAGAAGGGGTTGTTATATATAGAAGGTGAAAGTTGTGTTCCTATAATATGTTGGTCTTATATTTTTTTATCTTTATGGGAAGCAAGTTACTTGTTCGAGTTCGAGTTCGTTTTGTTTCGAGTTCACATCCCGTTCGCGTTCGTTCGAGTTGATCATTGTTGTTTTCCCCTGTTCAGGTACTTTTCTTATTATCATGTTCTCTTGTTTTTGTTATTGTTTAGACACTTGATCAGAATAGTTATTTTAAAAGTCTTCATAATTGGTGTATTTGTGTACTTTTGTATTGATAGAATGCTTCTTTGGTTTGGATATTCGTATAAGAAAATTGAAAGTAGTCGGAAAATTCTACATCATAGGTGTTGGTTATAATGGCTACTGATGTTAAATTTTTGCACAGGCTCTCGCTCATCTCTCTCGTGCGCTCTCTTTGATTCATCTCTTTCGTTGTTGGATCTCATTGTTCATGTACTTTTGTTGTTTTGTTGCTTTAGATATAACATGCATTTTTTTTGACAAATACTTATTCCAAATTTTATTTTCCCGATTGTCAGTGCCAGACATACTCTGTTGAAGCGATTTCTTTGAGTTTAGGGAGAGTGGTGCGATTATGTCTCCCGCTTTTTAAAGTTTGATTTGGATACATATAAGTTAGCTAGCTAGTTTTGGTTCATATTGTAAGTTGATAGCTAGTTTTGGACACCTATGAATTAGATAATGTAACTTGTTAGCTATTTTGTTTTGGTTCATCTTATGTTGACATATTGATACATTTGGATATTGAAAGTTTGTTTCACTTCATCTAAGTGCATGTATTGTAATTTGTTGTTATCTAATTTTATATATATATATATATATATATATATATATATATATATTTATGTGTGTGTGTGTGTTTAAGTATACATATATGAATTTGATTGGATTGGATTGTATTGGATGTATATGACCAGGTAAATTGTAAATATAAAAAGGAAAATACACAAAATAGAAAAAAAATTAAAAAAACATTATACAATGGGTAGTGCTTTTATGGAAGTGCTGCCTATAGGAGCACAGGTTGGCAATAGGCAGCGCTTTCAAGGGAGTGTTGCTATCTGAGGATGCGCTTGGGCAATGGGTAGAGCTTTTTAGAGAGTGTTGGCTATTTGAGGACGCGTTTGGCAATGGGTAGTACTTTTTAGAGAGTGCTGCCTATCTGAGAACGCGTTTGGCAATGGGTAGCACAGCCCATTGTTGGAGTGCAATCGGCAACGCCACGTTCAGCAACACTCAAAAGCGCTGCCCATAGATGGAAAAAAAAAGTTGCCCATTGGCTAAATCTGTTGTAGTGTCTTTCTCCTTCTCACACCAACCACCACCTTCTCTCTCTCACCATCACCACCACAACCTTCTCACTGATCACCACCACAACCTCCCTCTCACCACCACCACCACCACCACCACCTGTTTAAAAAAACAAGTACAAAACAAAGAAATCGAACCTTTTCGGTACAAAGGTACCGTGTCGTTAATGTTTCAGAAGTAGCATGTACGGTACCTTGGTACCAAACTGGTTCGGCATCTTGGTATTGTACTTGGAGTGTATGGAAAACAATCCTTCCTAATGTTAGGTTTCGATGGATACACTTTTTCTTTGAACTAGGGGTTTGCTAGACGCACTGCAGTTGGTTGGAAGACTAATATTGTTCCAAAAATCGTCATTTTGAAGTGATTTTAGTTTATTCACTTATATGGTTCCTTTTATGGGAACCAGTCTTGGTTACTTACAACTATTTGATCAGTCTGTTTTAGCACATATTTTATGGCTTTGTACTTTGAGGTTTTAAAGGCTCCTCATACCTAATTATTGTTTGTTAGGATGTTTCTAAACTTTGGGTCTTAATTGAGTGTTAATGTATTTTCTTGATTAATTTTTGGATTTATTTGCATAACGACCCTTACTCTACAGGCTATAACTTCGGCTGTGATGACCCGATTGAAGCATGCAAGCATGCATTGGAAAGATAAGAAGCAGAGCTACAACTTTGAGTTGAGCCTTGAACCCGTAATCAACTTTTTTGTTGATTACGAGCTTTTGGGTCTTAATCTTTCTTGTTGGGATTTTATAGCCTATCGCACCATCTTGTGTCAGGACCCGTTTTACCAACTTAGATTAATGTCTTAGGATTATAAATAGGATGGCTACATCCAGAACTCTTGACATTAGTCTATTTTTCAAAAATCGTTGTTTGCAAACCCTTGTTATGGAAGCCTAAGTCCTAAATCAATCCATTGGTGAAGGGTGTTTCGTGTAAGGATTTTAACTTTTGAGGTTTGGTTTTTAATGTTATTTCATTTTATGTTTCTAGTTCTTTCCCAATCAGTTTCGGTATATCGTTTTCATTTATGTAATTAATTTTTATGTTATGACGCTTGTTTATACGTAATTACTTTTTGCAATTCTGTGTATTAATTATTTGAATTAATCTATCGCTTGTTTAGTTTAGTTCAGATAGAAATTGGTAGAGTCTATAAAACTTGTTATATGATTGATTGAATTCGGTTATGACATTAGTCGTGTTTTTGTGGCCTTTATTCACTTTCGTAATTAATCAAACACTCTGTCGTGACACTTGTTTAATTCAAAAAGAATTCATATAAAGATAATTGATGCTTGATTTATTAGTTATATGATCTATCAAGGATAGATACCCGGAATGAATGTTTTTTTAGAACCCATGATAAATCCAACGAAACACGCCTGAAACCCGTGAATGGTTGTTTTTAATCAAATGAATTTCTCATGAAATCGAAACTGTTTTCAGTAAAACCCCCCATTATTTTATTTTTATTGCTATTTTTGGTTCTTATTTTTGGTGATCATCGAATTAGAGATCCTTGTGTAACGACATCGATTACCTGCCTTGTTACTACACTCTCTATTTTTCAATTGAGCCCTTTACGATTGTTGATCAAATTAGCGCTGCTGTCGAGGATCTCTAATTTGGGATAGCCAGTTATGAACCCTACTATTAACATTTTTCGTTGTGTTTCATAGCTTTGTAGGTATTGTAAATTTGTTTCTGTTTGTTTCGGTTTCCAAGTAGTCAAAAAATTGATTTTTCGGTCATCTGCTCCGATTGCTCAGAAACGGACGCCAGAAAATCAAAATATATATAAAGGAATAAGACACCCCTAGAAGGACCTTCATATGGGATTTAGGGTCAAAACATCTAAAATCCCTTTATTTATAATTTATTTTCAATTTTTTTGAATTTGTCAAAGTTTCAAAAATATCCAAACAAAATTACATTATCTTTATTTGATTTCTTTAGATTTTTAGTGGTATTTTTATATTTTTTAGATGTTATTTGATACATTTTGTTAACTTCCCTCTTTTTTAGCGATTAGGACATAGTTTGGATTTTTCTGATTTGTTCCATTTATTCTTGGTGTTGTTCTAATTTTCCTTATTTTTTGTGATTTGCCTTATTTTCTAAGTTTGGTATTCATAACATGGCTGCTAGAACATTAACATAACTTGATGCACTTGATGTCACTTATAATGTATTGGGTATTGAATACCCTGAAATGACTGTGCCATTTGAACTTAAGTCTGGTTTGATACACTTACTTCCAAAGTTTTATGGTCTCAGACTACACTCCCTATTTAAAGGAGGGGTCCTTGGATGCTGTTCGGTACCTAGGTCTCGAAGTAGAGGCCAGACCCGGGGTACTTTGAAGAAGAGTTCCAAGAAAGTCTGAGTGGAGGTACTCGGAAGATTGTTGCCCGTGCCCGGCTAGAAGATGATCATCACGCAGTTCCGAGATGAATAGTAAACCCACGTCGGGTGGGGGGTACCTAGTGGGAGTGTTGACACTTCTCACTTGCCATTTCTTGCTGAATTTTAGAGAAAGAGTTGCTGCAGAGCGCCCTAGAGTGAGAAACTCCGTCCACCGTTCGAGTCCAGTGCCGCCGTACGACATCATGTTGCCGCCGAGCCGAGACCAGTTTCCGTTTAACTTTCACTTTCCTGCAAGAGGTTAGTTCTGAGATACAATTTCTTTTTATCTGCTTTTAAGTTTTTGTACCTTTAGAGCTGATATTTAGTCGGGCTTGACTTCCGCCGTGAGGAGTCGCCTTGACTTGCTAATAGATGATTTGCCTCTGCCTCGGGCTATCCGAGGCGATCAGAAGAAGTAGCTTAGCGTAGTTGGTAGCTCAGAGATTTTGTGGCGCATCCTGTTGTAGATGGTTCGGGCGAAGAGCGAAGAGAGACGAAGTTACATCCCACCCGGGAAACCAATCCTTGTTCAAGTCAACATACAACAATATCTCTGCGAACTCAAGTTTCTCGGTCCCTGTCATTGGCCGGGAAAGGCAATCATCTCCGAGTGTAGAGGGTGATCATATGTATTACTAATTCTCTTGTTGAAGTGTTTCATAAAGAAGAGGACTTTAAATCATTCTCAACAAGATACTTGCTTATGAGAAGCATTAATTCTAAGAGAATACAAAAAAGAAACATTGTCTACTCTACTCTAAGAAAGGAAGCTTTTCAAGCTTAAAGGATTAAAGTCAAGAACCACTTGGAAATCTTGGAAGAATTATGCTTGAGAAGATTCATCATGTGTTGTGGAAATATGAGAAGAACAACTAAAGAAGATCAAGCATGAGAAGAGTCATGACAAAGAAAATTGAAGAAGATGGAATGCAATATCAAGCTAAGAAGAGTCATGATCCCAGAAAGGGTCATGATCATATGAATCATGTTAAGAAGTGTCATGGACCTGAGAAGGGTCATGACAAGAAGACAAGAAGAGTCATCATCCTTAGAATTGCATCAACATGAGAAGATTCAACTTGAGAAGCATCATCTTCAACTTTACAAGTCATGAGAAGAATCACAGTGAGAAGGGTGATGACAACTGTAAACAGCTTGTTTCTGCAGAGTGCAGAAAACGACAACAAGAGCGTATTTCAATGGCTCCAAACGGCTAGTTGTTGATGCAACAACTCTATTTCTTGGACCATGAGTTAAAAGGCTACAACAACTCTATATAACAACAGCTCTGGTCTTCATTGATCTTCAAGAGAGTGAATTAAATTCTGAGCTATCAACCTTCTCACATATTCCAGTTTTCTCTCTTCCATACTCGACTACTTTTAAACCAGAAGGGATTCATCTAATCTCTGAGTATGTATTAAGTCTTGTGTTGTAATACATTCATATATATCCTATATATGTCAACCAAGCTCTAAGTAACCCCAAAACCATTGTAATCAAAAGAACCTAAGTAGGGAACCTTATCAAGTGGCATGTGTTGTTGTAGAACTTGAGAAGTGAGTGCTTTTGTGTTAAAAGCAGTCTAATAGCTTTGAAGAAGTCTATTAGTGAAGTATACAGTAGGTAGAGTGTAACACCCCCTTCTACTTAATACTAATTTAATTAATAAAGATCAGAGTTTTTCAAAAACTTGTCCACGCACCTCAAAGAGAGTGCTACATTTAATAAAAACATCATCAAGGCACATTTAAAATTCAAACGCATCTAGTGCGTGAAATACATATCATAGCCACGTGGGTTAAAACCCTCAAAACTCACATTTAGAGTTTACAATAATCCGAAATGGTTTCACAGCATAGCGGAGATAAAACAAGTTCAACATACGCAGTACATAGTCCAAATCAGTTCAAATACATAATATAAAATAACTACACTACGATCCCGCCCCGGGTGTCACTAATCAGAGCTGACTCGATGACTCAAGAAGGCATGGCACCTTCACTCAGTATCACCTGCATGTCGCCACGAGAGCAGGCAACACAAAAATTGCTAGGGTGAGTCTCTTTACATAAATAATAACAAGTAAGATAAGCATTATATTAGGAAAACCTCTAGCAACAACAACCCACAGAGATCAAGGCATTTACCATTCAATTAGAATACCAACAAACAACAATAATGAATTAATTAAGCATCAACAAGAATTCTGAGAATGCATGGTTATATGCATGTGGATCCATAACCACCTCAATAACCCCGTCGGGCAACCACCGCCTTTGGCCGAAGCCATACCACCGCTTTTTGGCCGAAGCCATACCACCGCTTTTTGGCCGAAGCCATACCACCGCTTTTATATGCATATGATCTATGTGACCCATGACAATGCATCACAACATCACAGATTTATCACATCAAGTATTAACTCACCACTTTGGCCGAAACCCACACCAATTATTAACCCACCTCTTTGGCCGAAGCCCACATCATTTATTAACCACCTCTTTGGCCGAAGCCCACGTCAATTATTAACCACCACTTTATCATTTTCTCATCACCGCACTCCATTTATTAAATTGAATCTCACCTAAGAACCAAAACACTTCAGAAGGACCTTTTCAACATCTAAGGCCATTTTTGACACACCCAAGATTAATTTAGCGTTTAGGGAATCATTGGACACATTTGGATTAACTTTGGTACTTAGGAATTATTTTGACATATTAGGCTTAATTGGATACTAAGGGAATATTTTGTCACTCCAAGGATTAATTTAATTCTTAGGGACCATTTTGTCACACCAAGGATTAAATTAATTCTTAGGGACTAAAAACCTCACTTAGGTTCCATTTAAGCACCCTAGGCGCCAAGGGGCAGCCACTTTGGCGCCACTCAGCATGAACACACACACAAAGACACACACACATCTTTGTCTCACTTTGGCGCCAAGTTTCTAGGAAATCGCCCCCCCTGCCGTGCCACTTTCATGCAAAGACACACCCAGCGCCAAATTCCTAGTGAATTGGCGCCCCTTGCTAAAAAACCGAGCCTGCACGCACGCACGCACCCTCACGCTAAACACCAGCGCCAAATTCATGGAGAATTGGCGCCTCCCGACTCGCACACACGTGCCACCAACAAGTAGCATGCCTGGCGCCATTTTCCCAGTAAATGGCGCCCCCTGCACCCAGATTCCCCTGCCAGCCCCACAACAAGGACCTGGCGCCATTTTGCCCAGCAAATGGCGCCCCCTCTGCCCAGCACAGCACCTAACCCATAAAAACAACAACCCAAGGCGCCACTTTCCTTAGGATTTGGCGCCCCTCCTTCCAAAACACCAACAACAATTTCTCAACCACATTTTAATCCAACAAATAAATTCTCAATTCAATAACACCCATCTAGACACTTACTCAACATTATTTAATTCACATATTCTCATCATTCTTCACATTGAAACATTTAAACAAACACCTAGCATGCAATATCAACAACACATTTATCTCTAACACCAAGCTTCATGATAACAACAAATCAAATACAATTACAACAACAATCTCAATATTAACACACAACCCACACAATCAAAACATGCTAGCTAATTTATTTGGGGTGTTACAACTCTCCCCCACTTAGAATATTTTCGTCCTCGAAAATCTAACTATCATGGATGTGCAAACTTAAACACTCACTACAACAAGCATCAAACTCTAGCAAAGCATCCTAAATGAAATTCGTATTTTTAATGTAACCATCACTCCTCTGCAGGCTCCGAAACTGACAGGACAAACACTCTCCCGCCATACTTCTCCTTCTTCGGCTTTGGACACTTGGTACTAAGGTGTCCCACTTCCCCACAGTTGTGGTAGACCACATCCTTCTTCTTCACACTTAGCAGCTATATGACCTTCCTTACCACACTCGAAACACTTGTTGACCATGCAATCTGGACTCTCATACCCCGGCTTTCCACACTCGTGACACACAATACCCGCAGCAGCGTCTCCCCCACTTGGCTTCTTGCCCGAACTCTCCTTTCTCTTGCCCTTACCGCCTGACACATCATAGACTTCCCACTAAACCGAGAACTCCACTTCTCCTTCACTATCTTGTACGAACGATTGTTATCCTCCTCGAAGATCTACGCTAAACTCATGAATTAACATCCACTCTTCTTATCCCTCTAACCGTCCTCCTCCAAGTCTTATCATATACACAACAGATTAAACACTCTTTCCTATATTCTTACTCCCCAATTTGGTATTCTAATCTGTAGGTTGTCAAAATCCCACCCGACTACCCAACACGAGGGACAACAACAATTATGGTCAGAGGTCCAACAACCTAACAACCGTAATTAATGTTGGATATTTTAGTGTAATTGATCTCATGATTATGTTAAAATAAGAGTGCACGCTTGTTTTAATGTAATAAAATGAGATGTATGCAGTTTATGCTGGTGGCGCCTCACTGTCGCTTGAAGCGACAGTTAAGCATGAGTTTTGCAAGATTGGCAGAAGTTTCTGTCCATTGGCGCATGGAGCGTGACTTAGGCGCCACTTAGCGGCGATTTCACGCCTGTGTTAGAAAAGCGTCGCATGAAGCGAGAACGAGCGCGCCAGGCGGCGCCAGACGTTGAAAAATGCTTTCATGCGAAAAATCGCTATAAATCTGCTTTGGTTTTTAAGGAACAAAAACAGTTTTTTCCTTGGAAGATCATTCTCTCTGGTTCTGAAAGTCATAGAACAAGAACATACACAAGAACAAAACTCTTAGAATTAATCTTCTGATTTTATCCGATTGAACAATTTTGGTTGAACCCCAAAATTTGATTCAATCTGAAAGTGTTTTACACGACTTCAGATTTATCCAAGTATTGTTATTTTGTTCATCTTGAATTATCAAATCCCCAACAAAAGATTGAATCAAATTTTCGAAATGACGAACGATAATTCGAAGATGACAAGCAAGTTTGCGAAAATTGGACAAGTTTGAAGGGCAGGACTTTGAAAGATGGCGAGAAAAGATGCACTTTCTCTTGACAACATTGAAGGTGGTGTATGTCTTTGAGTACTCGATCTTGCCGTGTATCTGGAAACCGAAACTCTGGATCAAACAAGGAAGCGTCTGAAATGGGAAAACGATGATTACATTTGTCGTGGACACATTCTGAATGGTATGTCTGACTCTCTCTTTGATATTTATCAAAATGTTGAATCTGCTAAAGAACTATGGGACTCTCTTGAGACCAAATATATGGCAGAAGATGCTTCAAGTAACAAATTCCTGGTTAGTAATTTCTTTAATTACAAAATGGTTGATTCAAGGCCTGTTATGGAACAATATAATGAACTGCTGCGAATTTTGGGTCAGTTTACTCAACATGATTTGAAAATGGATGAATCCATTGCAGTTTCATCAATAATTGATAAACTGCCTTCTTCTTGGAAAGACTTCAAGCACACCTTGAAGCATAAGAAGGAAGAGTTGACTCGTTCAACTCGGTAGTCATTTCATGATTGAAGAGTCACCGAGGGCTCGGAAAATGACAAGCCCAATGATAAAAGTGTAGCGAGGTTCCTCTTCCGTTAATATGGTAGAGGAAAGTGGAAACAGATTAAGCAAAATTACAATGGTAAAGGTAAGAAACGAAAGTTTCAAGGAAATAAGAACAAAGGTCCAAACAAATGGACAAAATTGTCATCTTTGGAAGTGTGGAAACACAGTCATCTAAAGAGGGGATTGCTAGGGTGTTCAAAGAAAAGAACAAGGTTTGGTCCAAGTGGATCGAATGATCCTGAAAAGCAACAAGGTCAGATTGTTGTGAATAATTTTAATTCGAATACGAATTCAAATTATGTATCACTAATATCTGAGGCATTCTATGTGCAGGATGATGACGTTGCTTGGTGGTTTGATTCGGAGCAACAAGCCATGTGTGCAAAGATCGCCGTTGGTTCAAGAAATTTAGACCAATTGATGATGGCTCTATTGTGAAGATGGGCAATGTTGCGACTGAACCAATCCTAAGAATAGGTTGTGTAACTTTAGTTTTTACTTAGGAAAAAGTTTGTATTTGGATAATGTCTTATTTGTACACAGTATCCGTAAGAACTTATTATGCAGTATGGTTTTAAATAATTGTGGTTTCAAGCAAGTACTTGAAAGTGACAAGTACATCTCAAGACATGGTTCTTTTGTTGGATTTGGTTATCGTTGTAATGGAATGTTTAAATTAAACATTGATGTTCCTTTTGCTCATGAATCTGTTTGTATGGCCTCGAGTAGCTCTATAACTAATGTGACAAAATCGTAAATTTGGCATGCTAGATTAGGACATGTTCATTACAAAAGATTAAAAGATATGTCAAAAACAAGTATGATTCCTCCTTTTGATATGAACATTGGAAAATGCAAAACTTGCATGTTGACTAAGATCACTAGGAAACCTTTTAAGGATGCTAAGAGTGAAACTAAAGTTTTAGACCTTATTCATAGTGACTTGTGCGATTTGCATGCTACCCCATCATTAGGTCATAAAAAATATATTGTTACTTTCATTGATGATGCATCTAGGTATTGTTATGTATATTTATTAACTACAAAAGATGAAGCTCTTGAGAAATTCAAAATCTATAAGAATGAGGTAGAACTTCATCAAAATGGGTTGATCAAAACTCTTCGTACGGATAGGGGAGGTGAGTATTATGATCCTGTTTATTTTCAATCTACCGGAATAATACATCAAACTACAGCTCCCTATACACCACAACAGAATGGTGTAGCTGAAAGGAAGAATAGAACCTTGAAAGAAATGGTGAATTCTATGTTATCCTATTCAGGTCTAAGTGAAGGATTTTGGGGTGAGGCTATGTTGACAGCCTGTTACTTGTTGAACAGAATTCCTAACAAAAGGAATAAGGTTACCCCATATGAACTTTGGCACAAAAAGACACCAAATTTGAGTTATCTCAAAGTTTGGGGATGTAGGGTCGTGGTCGACTTCTGAGTAACCTAAAAGGAAAACCTTAGGTGAAAGAGGTATAGACTGCATATTTATTGGATATGCTGAGCATTCTAAAGCATATAGATTCTATGTGCTAGAATCTAATGATTCTGTTGCTGTGAACTCGGTCATAGAGTCACGGGATGCAATCTTTGATGAACAAAGGTTTACATCTATACCTAGGCCAAAGGACATGAATTCCATGTCGAAAGTCTCAGTTAATAATGAGGATATACCTTCAACTAGCACTGAAATGAGAAAGAGTACGAGAGTACGAAAGGCTAAGTCATTTGGTGATGACTTTCAACTTTATTTGGTTGAAGGGTCAAGGAATGATGTTGAATTTCAATATCAATATTGCCTCAATGTTGAGGAAGATCCAAAGACTTTTAGTGAAGCAATGGCTTCAAGGGATGTTGCATTCTGGAAAGAAGCAATCCAAAGTGAGATGGACTCCATCTTGCAAAATAATACCTGGAAATTGGTTGACTTACCTCCTGGATGTAAACCATTAGGATGTAAGATGATCTTTAGGAGAAAGATGAAAGTGGATGGTACTGTAGACAAGTACAAAGCCAGATTGGTGATCCAAGGCTTTAGGCAAAAGGAGGGTATTGATTTTTCGATACATATGCTCCTGTTGCTAGGATATCCACCATTAGACTGTTGTTAGCACTTGCTGCTATCCACAATCTGGTGATTCACCAAATGGATGTGAAAACTGCATTCTTAAATGGTGAATTGGATGAAGAGATATACATGAAGCAACCTGAAGGGTTTGTTATGCCAGGAAATGAAAATAAGGTGTGCAAACTGATGAAATCTCTTTATGGCTTGAAACAAGCACCTAAACAATGGCATCAAAAATTTGATGAGGTTGTGTTATCTAGTGGTTTTGTTCTAAACCAAGCAGATAAATGTCTATACAGCAAGTTTGATACTCATGGCAAAGGAGTTATCATTTGTTTGTATGTAGACGACATGTTGATCTTTGAGTGCGGACCAAGGTCAAGTTGATGAAACTAAGGCATTTTTGTCTTCTAAGTTTGATATGAAAGACATGGGGAGGCGGATGTGATCTTAGGAATAAAGATCAAGCGTGGAAACAATGGTATCTCCATCTCTCAATCACATTATATTGAGAAGATATTGGAGAAATTTAATTTTAAAGATTGTTCTCCTTAAGTACTCCCATTGATCCTAACCTCAAGTTAGTACCTAATAAAGGTGTAAGCGGTGTCTCAACTTGAATACTCAAGAGCGATAGGATCACTTATGTATGCAATGATAAGTACTAGGCCTGATATAGCTTATGCTGTTGGTAAACTTAGTAGGTTTACAAGTAATCCTAGTTCTCATCATTGGCAAGCCATGAATAGAGTATTCAAGTACTTAAAGGGAACCATTGGTTATGGTTTGACATATATTGGGTTTCCTTCACCATTGAAGGTTACTCGATGCAAGTTGGATAACCAATATGGAAGATCATTCTTCCACAAGTGGTTGGGTATTCCTCCTTGGAGGAGGTGCTATATCTTGGGCATCCAAGAAACAGACTTGCATTACAAATTCAACAATGGAATCTGAATTTATAGCTTTAGCAGCAGCTGGTAAAGAAGCTGAATGACTAAGAAATCTGATATATGAGATTCCATTGTGGCCCAAACCTATACCTCCCATGTCTATCAGGTGTGATAGTCGGCTACTACTTTGGCTAAGGCATATAGTCAAGTGTATAATGGGAAGTCTAGACACTTGGGAGTAAGACACGACATGGTTCGGGAGTTAATCATGCATGGTGTGATATCAGTGGAGTTTGTAAGAACTCAGCATAATTTGGCCGATCATTTAACCAAAGGGTTAAGTAGAGATCTCGTGAAAAGGTCGGCTGTGGGATTAGGATTAAAGTCCATCTGAAATTTCTTATGTTAAGATACCCAATTCCCATCTAATATGACATTAGGTGCTGAATTCAATGTGGAAAGCTTAACATGTGGAGATTGGAACACATCATCGAAAGAATCCCAAAAGGTATGTGTTCGGTTCGTAAGTTAAGGAGGTTGAAGTATAACTTCTTAATGGTTCTTTTGAAAAATTGCATTTGCAGTGCAAGAAAGAAAAGAACTACCTATATAAGCATGAAGTTTAGCCGCTTCAAGAAGTTCGAGACTTGGCTTTGATATGCTTATGAAGGATAGGGACACAAAGCTAGTAAACTAGTGTCAAGTAAGAGTAATGTTTTAAACTATTGTGCGGATTACCTTCATGTATTCAAGATGAATAGAAAGGGTTCAATCCTTAGTGACACCACGATATTCGAATATTTGAAATGTGTAATAAGCTAAGATGAAATTCAATCGTCACGATATTTCATTTATGCAATAGTTTGTAGTATGCTATGACTTTGGTAATTTGATCGGTAATTACACTAAAATAGGGAGGATTGTTGGATATTTTAGTGTAATTGATCTCATGATTATGTTAAAATAAGAGTGCACGCTTGTTTTAATGTAATAAAATGAGATGTATGCGATTTATCTTTGGCGGCGCCTCCGCCGCTTGCTTACGCTTAAGCGTGAGTTTTGCAAGATTGGCAGAAGTTTCTGTCCATTGGCGCATGGAGCGTGACTTAGGCGCCACTTAGCGGCGATTTCACGCCTGTGTTAGAAAAGCGCGCATGAAGCGAGAATGAGCGCCAATGAGGCGCGGACGTTGAAAACAGTTTCATGCGAAAAACTGCTATAAACTGCTGGTTTTTTAAGGAACAAAAACAGTTTTTTCCCTTGGAAGATCATTCTCTCTGGTTCTGAAAGTCATAGAACAAGAACATACACAAGAACAAAACTCTTAGAATTAATCTTCTGATTTTATCCGATTGAACAATTTTGGTTGAACCCCGAAATTTGATTCAATCTGAAAGTGTTTTACACGACTTCAGATTTATCCAAGTATTGTTATTTTGTTCATCTTGAATTATCAAATCCCCAACAATTAACACAGCAATACCAGTCTCAACAATTATCACATATCCAATATTATTCGCACCAACAATTAACACGATCATAATAACAAAATTCAAGTTCAACCTATTCCACAATTAATCCTTTTATTCAACGTTCAGATTATTCTTCTAAACTCAGATGCAGAAAATTCTGCAACTATGTGCCTACTTTGGCGAATTAATTAAAATAGTAAACGACCTCGGATTTCGACAAATGAATACTTGTTGGAAAGCCACGGATGTGTAGTTTCTGAAAATATCTTTAAAGTTCCAAAACAATGAGTCAATTAGTACAGTTTTTAGAAACAACCCAAACAATTTTCAGACTTGACAGATTCTGTCCTCCTACTTCATTTCACGCTAAACTGACTTAAACTTGACCGAATGGGACAAAACTTCAGCCCGAATAAAAGCATTTTGAGTATGGTTCTTAATGGAAAAAGAATCGTTCAAAACAGAGTTCATTTGGAGGCATAAAACTTGCAAAAACTGAACCTACCCACAGATTGATTCTAGAAATTTGACTCGACTTTGGAGATTCATAACTGGAGCTACACAACTCCGAATTTAACGAAACTAGTGCCAAAACGACCGGATTTAAGTTTATTTTCGAAAACACTCGGCCACATAATTTTTGACTCAACCAAACAGTACCAGTTTTCAAGAGACTGAAACAGTGTCCAGAAACGCATAAAATTTTTTAACAAGTAAAACTCATCATGATCAATTAACCAAAACCAATTATAATCATCACATACTTTTGCATTTCATCAAGCACAAATAAGCATAGCCAACCATAAAAATAATTTAAACACACAGTTCCGAAAAGATTAAACATATAGGTATCTTCTTCGATTTTCTCTATTCCTAGGGATCGGCTAACATGCAATTTTACAACCCCTCTAGAAAATAACATGGAACACAAAATCCCACCAATTTGAATCGAGTTCATATCACAAAATGATCTAACCAACACACGTATCATAGTACAATTGTTTTGATACAAGACTCGATATTAATTTAAACAAACGAAATTAAGTACTCTTGCAAACATTTAGCAAGGAAAACAAATCAAGACGTAGAAGTACACAAAATATCCCGTTGCACAGTTTTCATCATTAGATTTATAATCCACGTAAAACAATTCTCAAGAAGTGGCAAATAATACTAATATCAACAACAAAGGCCACAATTAAATCATAATTCGAACAAATTTTCACAATCGTAATTCACACTCAGAAAGTACTTAAAATTGTTTACATTTGTTTTCTACGACCTTGACAATTATTATTGGACTCACATCCTCGTAGCATAAAAATTTTAACTTCCCTAACCATGCAATTAGTGTAAAACTTCATCGTTTTCAAATAGCATCAAATTATAACCTAATCGATTCAAAGACCGAAGTCATGTAAGGTTCTGAAATAAAAGTCACAAAACAACTTGAAAACAGAATTCAGCACTAACTTTTACATTACGTTCATTCCTAATAGCACAAAGATTTTCCGAGCACCGCTTTTTCGAAAACCACAGAATTTATAGTTTTGTCAAAAACGAAACTATATGCAAAACCCAAACCTTACTATCACTCGAGTATGCAACCACGTCACCACTACTCATTAGTTCAAAATTTAATATCCGACATAAACTCAGAAGGTAAGGAAGTTAATTATTTAATTTTGACACGTCAAATCATGCTCACGAAATAAGCCAAATCAATTGAAACATTAAAAATGTCAAAACGTCAAGTTACGCAACCTTAATTGAGATAATGAAAACATAGTCTTACACATCATTTCATTTTAGCGTACTAACTTCGATACAATTAAGCACAAATCAAATGTAACTCATACACATCACAAAACAATCAACTTATGGCAAGGACGTTAGTCAAGTGTAACAATATTCAACGAGTAATCCTTCAAATATTGTCTAGTGTGTAATTTACCAAGATTAGGTCACATTAGAGTGCTCTCTATATTCTAATAGGCTAATCGAGCAATCAATCGAATTTAAAATTAGTGCATGCATCCAAATTAATAGTAACTATGAGTTATTGTCGCCTCTTTCATTGGGAATGAGTGATTGGGGTGATCAATCCCTCCTACTCATGCAACCAACTAATTAAGGTCACAAAACTACTTCATTTTCAATTTATAACTATCACATTAAAAGACTTTTAACGCCGTCTGGAGTGCGAAGGTGTCGTCACGACTTTCACTCCTTTGACGTTGTCAGAACTCTTTTAATCACACATTTCCGAACGATACAGACAACAGTCACAAACAGACAAGTCAAGCCTACAACTACCAGTTACACAGTTCAATCACAATCCAACAAATAAGTCACAAGGCACGTCAATGAATTAACAAACCAACAAAGTTAACAGTAATAAGCATCAATATAATTATGATTTTAGAACGAGTACCAAGACTTGAGGGTTGACAGACTCGACAACTTGGCCGGACGGACCGAACTGCTCTGATACCACTAATGTAACACCCCCTTCTACTTAATACTAATTTAATTAATAAAGATCAGAGTTTTTCAAAAACTTGTCCACGCACCTCAAAGAGAGTGCTACATTTAATAAAAACATCATCAAGGCACATTTAAAATTCAAACGCATCTAGTGCGTGAAATACATATCATAGCCACGTGGGTTAAAACCCTCAAAACCTGTTTAGAGTTTACAATAATCTAGAAATGGTTTCACAGCATAGCGGAGATAAAACAAGTTCAACATACGCAGTACATAGTCCAAATCAGTTCAAATACATAATATAAAATAACTACACTACGATCCCGCCCCGGGTGTCACTAATCGGTGAGCTCACTGATGACTCGAAAGGCATGGCACCTTCACTCAGTATCACCTGCATGTCGCCACGAGAGCAGGCAACACAAAAATTGCTAGGGTGAGTCTCTTTACATAAATAATAACAAGTAAGATAAGCATTATATTAGGAAAACCTCTAGCAACAACAACCCACAGAGATCAAGGCATTTACCATTCAATTAGAATACCAACAAACAACAATAATGAATTAATTAAGCATCAACAAGAATTCTGAGAATGCATGGTTATATGCATGTGTGCAATATGCATGTGGATCCATAACCACCTCAATAACCCCGTCGGGCAACCACCGCTTTTTGGCCGAAGCTATACCACCGCTTTTTGGCCGAAGCCATACCACCGCTTTTTGGCCGAAGCCATACCACCGCTTTTATATGCATATGATCTATGTGACCCATGACAATGCATCACAACATCACAGATTTATCACATCAAGTATTAACTCACCACTTTGGTCGAAGCCCACACCAATTATTAACCCACCTCTTTGGCCGAAGCCCACATCATTTATTAACCACCTCTTTGGCTGAAGCCCACGTCAATTATTAACCACCACTTTATCATTTTCTCATCACCGCACTCCATTTATTAAATTGAATCTCACCTAAGAACCAAAACACTTCAGAAGGACCTTTTCAACATCTAAGGCCATTTTTGACACACCCAAGATTAATTTAGCGTTTAGGGAATCATTGGACACATTTGGATTAACTTTGGTACTTAGGAATTATTTTGACATATTAGGCTTAATTGGATACTAAGGGAATATTTTGTCACTCCAAGGATTAATTTAATTCTTTGGGACCATTTTGTCACACCAAGGATTAAATTAATTCTTAGGGACTAAAAACCTCACTTAGGTTCCATTTAAGCACCCTAGGCGCCAAGGGGCAGCCACTTTGGCGCCCCACTCAACGCAACACACACACACAGCACACGACACATTGTCTCACTGGGCGCCAAGTTTCTAGGAAACTGGCGCCCCCCCTTGCCGTGCCACGTTCATGCAGCACACACCCACACTAAAACACACACCCAGGCGCCAAATTCCTAGTGAATTGGCGCCCCCTTGCACAAACCGAGCCCTGGCACGCACGTAGCCCTCACGCCTAAACACCAGGCGCCAAATTCATGGAGAATTGGCGCCCTCCCAGCCCTGCACACCGTGCCACCAACAAGCAGCATGCCTGGCGCCATTTTCCCGATGAAATGGCGCCCGCACCCAGCATTCCCTGCCACCCCACAACAGGACTGGCGCCATTTTGCCCAAAGAAATGGCGCCCCTCTACAAAGACAAAGACTCTAACCCATAAAAACAACAACCCAAGGCGCCACTTTCCTTAGGATTTGGTGCCCCTCCTTCCAAAACACCAACAACAATTTCTCAAACACATTTTAATCCAACAAATAAATTCTCAATTCAATAACACCCATCTAGACACTTACTCAACATTATTTAATTCACATATTCTCATCATTCTTCACATTGAAACATTTAAACAAACACCTAGCATGCAATATCAACAACACATTTATCTCTAACACCAAGCTTCATGATAACAACAAATCAAATACAATTACAACAACAATCTCAATATTAACACACAACCCACACAATCAAAACATGCTAGCTATTTCCTACACAACACATATCATACAAGCTATTATAGACATAATGAGAATCCCCTAACCTTGAATTTGCAAACTCAAGAAAACCACCTTCACCATCAACCCAAGAACCACCAAATAAAAGTTTATCTCCTATGCTTGAGCTTCTAACTCATCCATGGAAAAGGGAAAAATACACAAGATTAGAGTATGAAACTCATACTAAAGGATAGAACAAGAAAAATGGGAAAGGTTGGTACTAAATCACTTACCCAAGAGCAAGATGAAGAGTTTCTCTCCTCCCCCCATGCTTGACAGCCGCGTGCCTCTCTCTCAACAGCCCCCTCTCTCTTTTTTTTTGTTTTCTTTCTTTGATCTAAGGAAGGGAACCTTTCCCCTAGCTTAAGTCATGGATTTGGGCCTATTGGGTGGGCTTGGACCTCTTATTCACACCCCTTAAGTACTTCACACATCCTCCCAAAATAAATGAGATACTCCTCATCTATTTACTACACTTCCCTTATATTAATTACTTACCCTATATTTATTTTAATATACACAACTAAAATACTCACTTAATTAATTTAGCTAAATAATCGTTTAAGTAAATTAATTAAATAATCACCTAATCACATTAATCAAATAATTCACCTAACTAATTTATTTGGGGTGTTACATAGAGCTGTGAGAAGAAAACTACCAAGAGCTTTCAACTTGTGTGAAGTGTGAAAGGGTGTAAATTATTTGGAAAATAGTGGAAAATCTCACTGGGCGTGAGGAGTGGAGTAACCCATATTATTTTTGGGTGAACCACTATAAATCCTTGTGTTATTTGTAACACCCCCTTCTATTAATTACTATTTTAATAAATAAAGATCAGAGTTTTTAAAACTTTTCCACGCACCTCAAAGAGAGTGCTACATTTCATCAAAATACCACGAAATAGCCTTTAAAACTCAAACGCATCTAGTGCGCGAAATGTATATCATGTCAAGATGGGGCGAGCCCTCAAAACTGTCTCTTAAGTTTACAATAATCCGTAAAATAGTTTTACAAAGACAAATGAGCAAAAACTAAGTTTAACATATCAGTACATAATCCAAATCAGTCTATTACATAAAATAAAATGGCAATACTACAATTCCCGTCCCTGGTGTTACTAATCAGAGCTGACACAAACGACCCAAAAAGGCAGGAACACCTTCGCTCAGTATCACCTGGCGTTGCCACGAGAGCAGGCAACATAAAAGCGCTAGGGTGAGTCTCTTTACATAAATAATAACAAGTAAGATAAGCATTATATTAGGAAAACATCTAGCAACATCAATCTACAACAATTAGGACATTTACCATTCAATTATAATGCCAAGAAAACCACAATAATGATTTAACTAAGCATCAACAAGCATTCCAAGAAAGTATGAGTGTATGCATGTATGCAATATGCATGTGGATCCATCACCATCGCTATAAGCCCCAAGGGCACCCGTCGCTTGGCCGAAGCCCCGTCGCTTTTAGCGAAGCCCCTTCGCTTTATGTGTATGCTTTATGCGACACCATGACAATGCACCACAACACAATACATTCACCACCACATTCATTGTCACATCACTTAAAACATCTCCACAACACAACCCGTCGCTTTGGCCGAAGCCCACACCAATTATTAACCCACCTCTTTGGCCGAAGCCCACATCAATTAATAACCCACCTCTTTGGTCGAAGCCCGCACCAATTATTTAAATTAAATTCCACACTAAGGATTAAATCCCACCTAAGGACCAAATCACCATACGAGGACCAAAATAATATTTTTGAGGACTAAAAAGTTCAGAGGGACCAAAATAATATTTTTGACACTTTGAGCAACATTGGCAACACCCGCACAAAGTGCTGGATTCCTACAGCATTACTCCTACTTCGGCGAATTATTTAAAATAGCAAACGACATCGAAAAATTACAAAAGACCACTCATTGGAAAGCCCTCTGAGTGTAGTTCCTACCTATGATTTTAGTTTCTCAAAATCAGTGTCCAGTTGGTACAGTTTTTCAAAACACTACGCTGAGGTACCAAAATCGGACAGAACACTTTACCCAACTTGCAACCAAATTTTCTTTCTCATTTCTTAATGAAATTCAGTGAAATCAGTGCCTATTTCGTAGGGAATTAAGTCTATTTTTCAATGAAATAAGAATCATTCAAAACGGGGTTCAATTGAGCACACAAAACCTGCAAAAACTGAACCTACTCCCAGTTTGACTCCAGAAAATTGACCCGACTTTGGAGACTCATAACTGGAGCTACACAACTCCGAATTTAACGAAACCAGTGCCAAAACGACCGGCCTTAAGTCTATTTTCAAAAACATTTAGCCACATAATTTTTGGATCAACCAAACAGTACCAGTTTGAGAAAACCGAAACAGTGTCCAGAAAACACACAAAAACCACAAACAAGTAAGACTCATCATCAACCCCCAATAAATTCAACAACACTTAAACACCATTTAATCCAACAAATACATGAGCATCAATTTAATTTCCACAACACTTAGGCATTTAATCAACATCATTAAATCAACATATTCTCATATTTCATCACATTGAAGCATTTTATCAAACACATGGCATGCACATTTAATAACACATTTAATTCCAACATCAAGCATCACCATGTCACCAATTTAAACATCAACATAACAACAACCATAAGATTAACACAAGATTCATACAAACCAAACCATCCTAGTGCTATTTCACACATAACACATATCTTACAACTTATTATAGATGTAAATGAGAGTCCCCTAACCTTGAAATTGCAAACCAAATAGAACCCTCCACCAATAATCCAAGAATCACCAATTAAAAGCTCTCCTCCAACACTTGAGCTCCAAACCCATCCATGGAAAGAGAAAGAGGAACATGATTAGGGTGTGAATCTTACACTAATTGATAGAGGAAAGAATATGGAGTTGTTTGGCACCAAAAACACTTACCCAAAGCTAGAAGATGAATTTTCTCCCCCTCCCCCAAAGTGGACAGCAGTCGCGCCCTCCTCTCCTATTCCTCTCTTCTATTTTGTTTCTTTTCTTTCTTTGTTTGGTTCCAAATGAGCACTATCCTAGAGACCCCTTAGGTTAAAGACTAGGAATTGGGCTCACTAATGGACTTGGGCCTTATTTACACCACTCCCATTAATTTAATTCACCTCCTGTAATACAATAAATCTCATCTTAATTATCCCGCTTAAATAAATTAGACCCCTCATTTATTTACTACACCTCACTCCTTAACTAAATTAATTACCTTATTATTATTTAAATATGGCCAACTAAAATATTACTTAATTAAATTAGTCAAATAATCACTTAATTAAGTAAATTAAATAATCACCTAATTAAATTAGTTAAATACTTATCTAATTAATTTTGGGGTGTTACATTATTTACTGCTTTAAGTCTTTAGTTTACTGTTTGAGAAAAACTCCTCTTGTGAAGAGATTTTTGAAAACCTGAGAAAAGTCACTTTTGACCCTTCTTAGAGATAACTAAAACAAGAGTTTTTCAACCCTTCTCAGAACTTTCTAAAGACAATAAAATATTTTCTTGAAACTCTGAACAAGTAGTTTATAAACTAAATATATCATTCACATCAGAATTCTACTTGAAACAATTGTGAAACAACTGTGAGAAGAGTGAAGGAAGTACTGACTGATCCTTATAAGTTCTGTATAACTGTGAAGACAGTTCAATAACCCTTCTTGGCTCATCTATCTAACTAAGAAGATTGTTTCTGTATAACTCATTACACTCACTCACTTGATTCTCAAACCACACTTGTGAATCAAAGTTCTCTTATTTCAGGACAATTTAAAAAGGGCCACAATTCCAACCCCCCCCCCCTTTCCTTGTGACATTGCTGACTTCAGTACTATCTGGATCAACCCGAGGGAGAAAAGTGTAGGCTAACTCTTGTGCCCGAGGTTCCGGTATGCAGCGAACACAACCATTTCGGGTATTTTTTTTCTACGGAACAGCCTTGGAGGTTATGAATGTTCTTCTCCTGCTGAATTCTTTTCAAAAGCAAGTGCTGAGATACCTGAGGGCTGCTCCGACGCAACTTTTGCCAAACTGCTGGGGATTCCTGAGAGGATTTGAGTTAGCAATGAGATATCTCAACATGAAACCCTCAGCTCGTGTCTTTTTTACAATGTTCAATGTATCACGTAGAGTTGAAGCCAGCGAAGATGGAACCAGGTACGGTCACATCCATTTCAAGAACAGAGTTGACCGGACATACTTTTTCCCGGCAAATGATTCGAATAAGAATTTCAAGGAGAACTTTTTCTTTGTGCAAGCCATGAATGTGGCAGCGAAGAAGTCAGTTGCCGAGATGCAAGATGGGAAGTTAGTGAAGTCCCATTTCTCGTTAAGTTGGAGTCGTGCTCATCATTTTACGAGTAGTGGCCATGTAATCACCAATCTCGATTACACCGTGGACCCGAGTACCTTAGAAGGGGATGATGTAGAATCATTCCGACTTATGGACAAATGGGGCAGATTGCTGGGCAAGAGAGGGATAAAGCTTAACTGCGGATTAATGTTCGACGAGCTGGCAAAGTCCAAGGCTAAGCTTAAAGAACACTTAGATAAATGTAGTCTTTATTCACGCGTTTGCTTGTCTTTACTTGTTAATCGAACTAGTTCTGACGCCGACTTAACTTTCGCAGGTAATATGGACAGCTTGGAGGAAATGCTTGCCGAATCTTCTGTCAACCCAATTATAGAAATCCCCAAGGTGGCCGGGAAAACCAACACGCTGCCGAGGAAAGAAAGTGGGCCGACCTCGCGTCCGGACCCGAAGCAGAAACCCAAGACCACTTCAAGTGTCGTTAAGTGCTCGAAGTCAGTGTTTGACAGACCCTCCTCCAAGAGGAAAGAAAGGAAAAATCCACTCCCAACGCTGCGCTCCAGAAGGTCCAAGAAGGACTTGCAGATTTGGACGCTGAGAGTAGCGACGGCAAAGCTCGCGATGTAAAGCTGCACAAAGGCAAAAAACAAAAACAAAAACACAAAGAGAAGTCGGTCGATGAAGTGACCGAAGCTGATTTTGCTGTTGTGGTCAAGGTCGCCAAGTTAGGGGCCGAGGCCATCAAAAAGATGAAAGCTACAGTTGCTGAAAATACTCCTGCCCGACTGGAAGGTATGTATCTCGAGACTCAAGCATATAATCGTTCTGTTGAAGCCAGACTGGCCCGGACCCGAGAAGAACTAAAACATGTCCGTGGTTATTGGTTTTCATAGTTGCTGAAGGAGAATCGCCAGCTGCAGAAGGAATCTGAGAAGAATGCCGACCTGCTGAAAAGACTAACTGAGAAGAAGCAAGCCGCCGACCTCACCACGGTTGCCAAAGAGCTGGAGATAACCTGGGAAGACCTTGAGCGAGTGCGCAAAGAGGCTGAAGACGCTGAGCTCAAAGCTGCATCTCGGATTTTTGAGTTAGAGAAGAAGTGTCAGAAGTTGAAAGACGACGGTGCTGAGATGGCGAAGGCCGGCTACACTCGGTGCTTGTCTCAGGCCTTGGTGCTCGAGCCCAACCTGCAGACCCAGTACATGCAGCTCCTTTACCGAGTTGTGGATGGAAAGATCATGTCAAAAGAGGGAGTTATCTTTCCTCCTCCCGACGATGCCGAGGACACAGCGGCTGGCAATGCTGGCGACGATGCCGAGGACCCAGGGGCTGCCGGCGGCTTAGGCGAGGTCCAGACTCCGGTGAATGCAACAAAGTTCCCGGTAGAAAATGATGCTAAGATTGGGGAGAAATGAGGTTCCCCCTTTGTAATTTTTCTTGAACAATTGAGTCCTGTTTGTTGGGCGGCTTCGGGCATGTTCGGGGTCGTCCCAAATTTGTAAGTACAATGGGTGCCAACCCCTTTTTCTGGCTTTTAATTTCCTGCACTTCAATTTCATTTTAATTCTAAGTATAAACATGTCTAATTTCATACCTGAGATCAGATGCCGAGGTGAGGCGCGTTGCCGCTCGAGGCATTAGAGTGAATACTGAGGTCGTAGACGACCTTCAGAGAGATTCATACAAGTATATGAACTTGGCAGAGAGAGGAGCCGAGGTGGCTAGAGAAAAGAGCTGAGATGGCCAACAGATGAGTGTCGAGTTGGCAGGCTCATTGCCTTTGTAAGATAGGAAGACCGTTGTGGGTCCCCTTCTCCTTCTTCTTACCGATGTCGACTGTGGGCGATCGGCCTTGGTACCTGAGCTATTGAGGTGCCCGACCTTCACTTTATTCCTACTGAGGCCGCTGTGGGCTTATCGGCCTTCTTACAACCGTCGTAAGAGACACTCAGCCTTCTTACCGGTGTCGCGTAAGACGACCGGCCTTCAGGGCGGAGACCGCGCAATGGGTCTCCTACCTTCGGCCTCTTGATGGAACTCGTCAGTTAAGGCATCAAGAGGGAAGGCTGGGCTCGCATAAAGAGAAATTGGGAAACTGTTCGACCCCCGATGGAACTAGTCAGTTCAGCATCGGAAGGAAGGGCAAACTCGGCGGGTTCTCAGATGTAGTGTTAGACTCAACAAGTCAGAGAACCGTTGAGGCTGCCGAGGGCTAATCTGCAAGAGCTCGGAAGCGAGCTGTTGAAGCCAGAATAGGCTATTATGCGACGGGAATATGAGCTATTGGAGCCAGATCAGGCTATTCTGCGAAGAGCTCGGGAGGACGAGCTATTGGAGCCAGATTAGGCTATTCTGCGACAAGCTCGGGAGGATGAGCTATTGGAGCCAGATTAGGCTATTCTGCGATGAGCTCGGATGGACGAGCTATTGGAGAATCTAAGGTAGGGGTTTGGCCCAGATAGGCTCGTCGTCCCTGCAAACAGCAGAAGTAACAGCGTGTTCAATAAAGGAGGACATACCTTGATTGGTTCAGTCCCACCAAGAGCTCATCCAAGTTTGTCGTTGTAGTGCGCTCAATGGGAGCTAGTCGAATAGTAGTCCGAAGAGGATCTGAATTGAGATGAGTCCTGGAAGACAATGATTTGTCTCCCACTGTGGTCGCCATTGTTCGGCACCTAGGTCTCGAAGTAGAGGCCAGACCCGGGGTACTTTGAAGAAGAGTTCCAGGAAAGTCTGAGTGGGGGTACTCGGAAGATTGTTGCTCGCGCCCTGCTAGAAGATGATCATCGCGCAGTTTCGAGGTGAATAGTAAACCCACGTCAGGTGGGGGGTACTTGCAAGACACTCTGACGCCCAAGTTAGTACGTGGCCGAGGTTAGAGAATAGAGAGAGAGCTCTGAGAGAATAATGTGGTAAATGAGGGGAACGTACCGTGTTAGAGGGGTGAACCTCTATTTATAGAGTACTCGGGCGTACCGTGGGTCTAGCGAGAACCGAGCAGATTATGCTGCGCGGGGTGTTGAGTAGTGTTCAGTCCTAAACTTTAGGGTTACCTCGTCCGAGGAGCTGGTTGGGTTCCGCTTCTCGGGACTCGCTAGTTGATGCCGGAATAGGAGAGATGGCTTCGGTCGTCCGAGTAGGTCCGCGTCCCACGTCGGGTGGGGGTGTACCTGCAGACACTCTGATGCCTAAGTCAGTGAGAGAATAGACAGGATGTGCAAGAAAGAGGACGTACCTGCAAATGGAGGCCGGATGCTCTATTTATAGACGAAGGCGCTCGGCGCCAACCGTTGGATCTGCGTGGTGAATCTGGGCCATCGCCCTCTATGATGCGCAGCTTAGGCACCTCGCTGATGGATTGTTCTGTTGAGCTGAGTTTCCTGCTGGATAATTGGCCAGGCCCAATCACTCGATGGGGTTTGCAACACAGGTCGGAACAGTGGCCCCCCAAGTCAAGGACGGGCGAGTGAAGAGCTCGGCCTCGGCTTATCGATCAATAGGTAGGAAAACGCGAGTTCTTGATTCTGCAGGTTGCACTTGTTCTTGTCGATATTTGAAGTGGACTCCGCGGAAGTTGCACAGGCGCGTACCTGAAAAAGCTTGACAGAGCATTTAAGCTCGGAGTCAAGTAAATCTTGACTGAGCATTGAAGCTCGGATCCAATTGTCCCTCGAAAGAGCATTTAAGCTCAGATTCGAGGTCTCGACAGAGCATTCAAGCTCGGAATCGAGAGGGGCGAAGCTGCTGAGAGCTTCTTCCTTCGGTCGCGTATTTGGACACGCAGTCCTCAGTACGTGAGAAGGCTGTGCCGACAAGAGCACAGGTCGAAGTCTCCCTTGGACTTCTTCCCCCGGCCGTTGGCGTGCCCGTGAGGGTAAACCAATGGGGGGGCTGGTTCGCTCCGCCAGTCACTCGTCTCAGATATTCTCGATGAGTCAAGAGTGGCCGACGACACGAAGCGTTTTTGGGCCGTTGAAGACCTGAGCCGCTGTGGGCCTCGCCTGCACCCCCCGATCGGATATAAGAATCTGGGATCGCAGAGGGCATCCTGTGCCGGCCTCGCCTCATCCCATCATCTGCCGAGTGGCCAACTTGGTGTCAGAATCAGGGGAGAGGGCGTAATTAGTCCTGAAAAGCAGACAGGAAAGACGTATTTCATTTGCTTAAGAGAATGGTTTATTGAATCAGTAAATTCTTTTTGTACAATCATTGCTTTCTACAACTAGCTATAGTAGATCCTCAGCTTGGCGGCATTCTAGGTTCTTGGAATTTGTTCTTTGGAGAGCGTTTCTAGTTGATAGGCGCCCTTGCCGGTCTTTGATATGATTCGGTATGGGCCTTCCCAATTAGGTGCCAGCTTCCCATCACGAGCATTCTTATTTCCGAAGTCGGCCCTTTTGAGAACCAGGTCGCCGATGTCGAACTCCTGTGGGATGACATGCTGATTGTACTGCTATGCTACTCGGGCTTTGACGATAGCTTCTGCCAGTTGTGCCCGATCTCTGATTTCCTGGACAGTATCTAATTCCTCTCTGATTGCCTTGTCGTTTTCCTCCTTAATGAGGGGATAGAGGGTTCTCCAGGTTGACTCCCCGAGTTCAACTTGAATGACAGCCTCGGTGCCGTAAGTGAGTCTGAATGGGGTTTCGCCCGTGGTTGAATGTGGAGTGGTACGGTAAGCCCACAGGACATGGGGGAGTTCGTCGGGCCATGCGCCTTTGGCTCCCTTTAGTCTCTTCTTGAGTCCCTTCAGCACTACTCGGTTAGCGGCCTCGGCTTGCCCGTTGGTCTAGGGGTGCTCGACCGAGGTGAAGTGTTGCTTGATGTTCAAGTCGGTCAGGCATTGCCAGAAACCCCTATCTGCGAACTGGGTCCCATTGTTCGTGATAATGGTGGCCGGGATACCGAACATCGCAAGGATATTCTTTTTGACGAACTTAATACAGTTTTTTGCGGTTATCTGGGCTAGAGGCTCGGCTTCAATGCACTTAGTAAAGTAATCAATGGCAACAATGAGGAACTTTACTCCCCCTTTTGGACAGAGCAAGTCGATCCCCCACTGGGCGAATGGCCACGGGGCCGACATGGACGTCAAGTCTGCCGGGGGAGCGTTATGAACATCGGCATATCTCTAGCAGATGTAGCATTTTTTGACCAAGTCAACCAAATCTTTGACCATGGTGGGCCAGAAGTATCCGGCGCAGAGGGCCTTCTTAGATAGCGCTCGGGCCCCCAGATGTTTTCTGCAGATCCCCTCATGAATTTCCTTGAGTTCGTACTCAGCTTCCTCTCCTTCTACGCATCTCAGCAATGGAGGAGAAACCCCGTCGGAAAAGCTTGCCGTCTATTACAGTGAAAGAGGCGGCTCTCTTGCAGATTGCTGCAGCAACTCTAGGGTAGGAGGGCTCGGATCCAGATTCGATGTAGCGTTTTATCAGCTGGATCCAGCTTTCGCGCTCGGCAATGAGATTCACGTCGAGAAGCGAGACAGGGGAAAGATCAACGCTGGGCTTTGTCAAGCTTTTCTGGATGATGCTCCGGAGACCGTCGACGTGGAGGGTCCAACGTAAATCCGACTGCTGGGAAGTGGGTGTCATTTCGACAATGAAGTCAGCCAGGACTTGGGCCTTGATTGAAGTCCAAGCTTCGTACTTTATGCCGAATTCGGACAGTTTGACTGCCCACTTAATTATCTTGCCTGCCAAGTCGGGGCGATGTAGCAGCTGGCGAATGGGTTGGTCAGTTCGCACCACTATCTGGTGTGCTACGAAGTAGGGCCTCAATCTCCTGGCAGCGATTACCAACGCGAGGGAGACCTTTTCTACCCTTTGGTACCAAGACTCGGCCCCCTGTAAGACAATACTCACGAAGTACACGGGTCTCTGTCCGTCCTCGGTTTCCCTGATTAAGGCTGCACTGACCATTTCCTCGGCCACCGCGAGGTAGAGGTAGAGTAGTTCCCCTTCCTCGGGTTTCATCAGTATTGGGGGATCAGAAAGGATCTTTTTGAGATCAGCAAGGGCATTTTCGCAGTCTGGGGTCCACTGGAACTCCACTCCCTTTTTAAAAACTTTGAAGAATGGAAAGGACCTGTTTGCGGCCTTCAAGACGAACACAGACCAGCCGCGATCATTCCGTCGGTTCTGCACACCTCCTTCTTCGAGTCGTTGGCGGCGCATACCATCCTTTGCGACACTTGTCCGGATTGGCCTCGATTCCCCTTTCTATCAGGCAGAATCTGAGGAACTTCCCGGACCTGACCCGAAAGTACACTTCTCGAGATTAAAACGGAGGTTGTTCTTTCTCGCCTCGGCGAAGATTTCCTTAAGGTCGGCGATATGAGCATCGTAGACCTTGCTTTTGACAATCATGTCATCCAAGTAGACCTCTACAACGCGCCCAATCTGGTTTCGGAAGACCTTGTTCATCATGCGTTGATAGGTGGCACCGGCATTTTTGAGACTGAAAGGCATTACCCTGTAGCAGTAGTTCCCTCGATCGGTCATGAAAGCCGTCTTTTCCTGATTGGCCGGATTCATTGCTATCTGATTGTAGCCGAAGTATGCATCAAGGAAGGAAAGCAGTCGGAACCCTGAAGCGTTGTCCACTAATTTGTCGATACTCGGCACTGGAAAGGCGTCTTTTGGACAGGCCTTGTTAAGATTGGTATAGTCGATGCACATCCTCCATTTTCCATTGGCATTTTTCACCATGACGACGTATGACAGCCATGTAGTGTACTTGACTTCTTTAATAAACCCCGCTGCGATGAGATCATCCACTGCCTTTGATGTTGCTTCCGCCTTTTCTTCGCTTTGAACCCGTCGGCGTTAGGCTACGTACTTAGCGCTCGGGTTAACCGCTAGGGGGTGGCAAGCTACTTCGAGTGGGATATCGGGCATCTCTAAGGCGGACCACGCGAACAAATCAGCATTGCGCTTGAGGCAGGCAATTAAGGCCTCCTTTACTTCAGGGCTGAGGTCAGCCCCTATCTTGACATTTTGCTCGGATCACACCCGAGTTGAATTTCGATGAATGCGCCCTGTGGTTCTGGGAGTTCGTTCTTCTTCTTATGTTCTCGGGCTAACTCATCGTCAGACCCTTCCTCGGGGCTGTCAGGGTCGTAACGCGCGTCCACTTCAGTGAGATTCACTTCAAGGGCCGTGTGTGGAGGATTTGGCAGCTCGAGTGGTCTGGGTCGAGCCCCGAGGAAGGTGAGCAGATCGCATTGTTTGGCGGCATTTATGTCGGCTGGTATTGTTATTACGTCACCATCGAGAGAATGAAACTTCAACTTGAGGTGGACCACGAAGGCTACAGCTCCTAGCTTTGCCAATGTCGGCCTCCCGGCAATGCATCGGTACAGGGAGATCATGGGCACCACCACGAAAACAGTTTTTATCGCCCGGGCGAGCCTTTTTTCCCCGTAGGTGACGAACGTCTTGAAGAATCCCAACGGTTTAGGAATCTTTTCGCCGATGACGGTAAGGTCGGGACCCAAGTAGGGAATTAAACCTTCGGGTGAGAGTCTGATTGCGGGAAGAAGTTCTTGGAACATAATGTCTGCTGTACTCCCTTGATCGACCAGGATTCGTTCTATTTCCACTCCAGAGATCGAGGCCGAGATGATCAAGGGGATGTGCTCGTTGGGTTTCCCGAGTAGATAATCTTCTTCGGAGAAGCATAGTGGTCTCTCTCGGTGGGAGAGCCACTCGCGGCAACGCCGCCATCTATGAAATCTCGCGCCACTTGCGTTTAACGGCACGCCTTGACATGCCGGACGAAAATGGGCATACTCCGCCTAGTTCCATCTTTGGCGCACCCGTGGAAGCGGTCCGAGTGAGAATATGTTGAAGTACTCCCACTGTGGTCGCCAATGTTCAGTCCTAAACTTTAGGGTTACCTCGTCCGAGGAGCTAGTTGGGTTCCACTTCTCGGGACTCGCTAGTTGATGTCGGAATAGGAGAGATGTCTTCGGTCGTCCGAGTAGGTCCGCGTCCCACGTCGGGTGGGGGTGTACCTGCAGACACTCTGATGCCTAATTCAGTGAGAGAATAGACAGGATGTGCAAGAATGAGGACGTACCGGGAAATGGAGGTCGGGTGCTCTATTTATAGACGAAGGCGCTCGGCGCCAACTGTTGGATCTGCGTGGTGAATCTGAGCCGTCGGCCCTCTATGATGCACGGCTTAGGCGCCTCGCTGCTGGACTGTCCTGTTGGGCCGAGTTTCCTGCTGAATAATGGGCCAGGCCCAATCGCTCGATGGGTTTTGCAACCCAGGTCGGAACAAGTAGTACTTGGGCCATGCTGACTGAGGTATTGCGCCGGCCCGATAGTCCTTTTGATATTTCTTTTTGTGCTCAACAAGTCCAGAATGTTGAACATGGATAGGTCAAAGTGGGAAAGGAAGAAGGAACCCCGGGAATAGGGCCTAACAGAAACTAGAGAGATACAAAGATTTCAAGGTCTTGGACTAGTACCACTAAGTTAGTGCAAATGAAATACTTGCAGAAAAAGTAGAGAAGAAAGGCATTATGTTTAGCATCTGAGACATCACCACGAGTTTTAGAATTGGCTAACATAAAACTAGATTAACAAGTGTGTTTACCGAATTAATAGCTGAGGTAAAGAATTGGGAAAAAATGAGTCGATGACACATCTTTACCTGCTAGTGGAAGGCCAATAATGGCTGCCACGTCAAAGAAGGTTGGAGTAAGTATGCCCCAAAGAAAAGTAAAATTGATGGTGGTTACTGTCCAGAATCCTAGAAGGATAAAAAGCTAATCAAAGTTGAAAGACACATCTTTTGTGGAAAGGATGATGATGTCATGAAACCCCAAGCCTTCCAACAAGCCTATTTAGTAATAGATAGCAAGTTAACACAATCAACGTAAGATGCATTGGTTCTAGGCTAGGCTCTAAGGTCAGATGGTTTTCCTTGGCAATAAACCAAGATCAAGTGAGAAGCAAGGTATAGAGGCTACCATGGAGAATAACTTGGTTCTTGAGGAAAAGAGTACCCTACCCTCACTAATGAGAGACGTGGAGGTTGAAGAGTCACATAATGATGAATTTCTAACAGGGTTGTGGGGAGTTCAGGATCCTATGAAATCTAAGGCGAGGGAGATTGGCCAAGAGAATGATCAGAATCCTGATCATCCCCAAGCGGTGTTCACGGTTTTGGAATCGTCTGAACACCTTATGATTTGTGATATAAGCTATTTCAATGGAAGAGCTGAGAGTCGAGATTGAAATTAGCAGATGAAGGAAAGTAACCTTGAGGAATCAAATTGGTGGCTATTTATAGAGGAAAAAAAGAAATTGAGATTCAATTAAAGGTGAGAATCATTACGAGTAAATCGGATGATGATGATGATGATGATGATGATGAGATAGTCTGTTAACATATAATCAATGTGTAACTGCTATTTTTCCTAAGGCAACAGTTACACAGTATTTGGGAATAATGAATTTTCTACGTCACCTTGACAGTTGGGGGGAGGTGTTTGGCAACACAAAAATGGGTCAATTGTTTACACCCAAAAGCTTAGGAGACGATATGTTAGCCGAAGGAGCAACTAAGAGCATCCACATCCGTGAGCCGAAGTGAGTTGCTTAAGTGGGTCCAATCAATCCTAATTCATTTTATGCAAAATAGCATCCGGGGTCCCTTAACTTATTTTCAATTTTCGCTTAGGTCCCTTAATTTTAAAAGCTAACGTTTAGGTCCTTTAACTTTTAAAAATGTTTCATCGTAGTCTCATTTAACGTTAAAAGCTAACGTTTAAGTCTCTTAACTTTTAAAAACGTTTCATCGTAGTCTCATTTAACGTTAAAAGCTAACGTTTAAGTCTCAGGTGTTGTTAGTTTAAAAACGTTAAATGAGACTACGATGACACGTTTTTAAAAGTTAAGGGACTTAAACGTTAGCTTTTAAAATTTAGGGACTTAAGCAAAAACGGAAAATAAGTTAAAGGACCCCAGATGTTATTTTGCCTTCATTTTAAAACAACTCACTTACTTTTTACTCCAAAGGTGATCTCTCAAAAGAACTAAAAATGGGACCTACTACTACTCTTATTTAAGTCAATATCTAATTACGTTTTCTGCCTTTTTAAAATTTTTTTACTCAATTCTTTCAATTTGTTTCCAGATTCTTCTACACCAATACTTTCCCTTTTTTTATTTATCATCAAGTTAATCATGCCTTTACTTATCCATCTGTCAAAAAATGCATGTTCCCCCATCTAATATCAGAAGAGAATTGTTCAATCTGTACAAGTGTTTCCAGTTTCTTCTAGAACCCACGATCAATGGAATCTCTCGAAGTGGAATCACTCAAGTGTTTCCAGTTTTTTATTTGTTGATTTTGTGCTTCCTTGATTGCGAGAGAATCAGTTTATTTGTTGATTTTATCTTTCTGTTTTTTCCCAATTTCTCCAACCGACTAGTTTTTCTGTAAAAAACTATTACGAACCCGTTGCTTCATAGCGACACCGGATCGACACGTTGACAGCCATCTATAGTTCTCCAGCAGCAAACGCGTTGGTGGGGTGCATCCTTCAATTTACGAACCTCTTACGCACCTCCCGCTGAAGATGCTCTAAGCTCTTAATTGATTTAGGCGTTTGCTTTTCCCACACCCTCTCCTACTCTTTCACATCCCTTAACTCCAAATATTCCAAAAATAACTTTAAGTAGAGTGCGTGTTTTCACCGATTCGGAGATGGGCAATCGAATATATTCGGTTGAGGTCAACCGAACAGGTAAAAATGGTGAATGTGGTGTGAGAGTCCATTTTTTGTAATAAAATAGGGTGTTCGAACACCCTCATACGAACCTGTTCGCATGACCTCGTTCGAACAGGTGAAATTACGCACAAGAAGGTGTGAAGTCAAGATTTAACACACACGAACGATGTCATTCGAACCTGTTCGAAGGTCCGTGTTCGAACAAGTGAAATTTCATTGAAAAAAAGAGGTTTTGGCTGGCCTTTTGGTCTTTTCACACCCTTATGGGGTGTGTTTTGAGTACGAGGGGGTGTGAGAAAAGCAAACGCCTTGATTTAAAATGGAGCATTTTATTTGAACGCGTGTAGTTTTGTTGGATTTCATTGCAAGAAAATTATGGCTTTTTTTTACACCCCCCTCATTATCACTCCCACCCCCATAAATACCGTTTCGGACAAAAATGCCCCCAACAATAGTGAAAATTTCGGAATTACGTTAGAGAAGAGGTAAATCCGGTAGGGGTTTGGGGATTTCCGGAATTACCAAAAACTGAGGTAATTCCGGTTCACATTTTGCGAACCGGAATTACCTCAGTTTTTGGTAATTCCGGAAAACCCCAAACCCCCTACCGGATTTACGTAGTTTTTACGGTGTTTCCGGAAAAAAAATTAATTAATAACAAATTAAAAATAATTAAAGACGCGTTTTTGATGACGAAACGAAATAATACATGAAAGTTCTGAACGGAAACAACAAAACACTGCAACAAAGAAAATGAAAAGACGGTAGAAATTAGTGAGATGGTGGTTGGAGACGTCAAAGGACCTCAACAACAGTCCTTCTGGTTTCGACATAAAGCTGAATAGGACTCCGCATCTGAAATATGTCAAAACGGTCCATCATTACACGAACTTCATCGTTGTTCTTCACATCCATGGTGGACCACTGAACACGATTATTATCGCCCATAGTGGGGTAGCGATAAATGATCCGGGTGACTTCTTGCTCGTCACCCTCCAGCTGCACCTTCGTTGTTATTTTTTCTTCAGAGCTTCAAAGGTGATGTCGTCGTTAAGCTGCGCATAAATGGGGTTTGGACTCTCGAAATGGACACCATTTTCTCTGCTTGTGATTGTGCTCACATTGGGGAAGGCCGTTGAGTGCGAGAATCACGAGAGTATTGTGTATTAAGAGTGTCCATGAGAGTGTTGTGTGTGAAAGAAGTGAAATGGAAGGGTCTATTTATAGGGAAAAATGAAACCCTAGAATGGATTTCCACAGTTGATGAAAAGTGGTCGGCAAAATCTGGACCGTTTAAAGTGTCGGCAAAATCTAGATCGTTCAAAAGTGGCGGCAATATCTAGACCGTTAATTAGTAATCCAATAAAAAAATGTTTTATTACTTTAAAAAAATGACTTTTTAACTACGTTCTGGTCAGTTTTTACCATGCGTAATTTTTTTTAAATTTTTTTTAAAAATTACAAACTTGTAGACAAAGTATAATACTACGATATTGTGGTTTCAAAGACGAGTTGCAAAATTATTTACGAGCTGTAATTGTACACCAAAGTCATAAAAAAACATGTTTTTAGTGTAAAAAATGACTTTTTAACTAGGTTTTTGAGGTTAAATTATAATACTACGTTGTTGAGGTTAAAAATACGAGTATTTAAATATTCTAAGACTCTTAACGTGTACAAAAAAAGCACCAAATAATAATGTAAAATTATATAAACAATCAAGTTGTGATGTCTACATAATCAAGTGGTGTCATTGGAACATAATCTGGAACAAAAGAAGACCATAACTGCATGCGTCCAATGTATGGATATTGCCACGATCTAGCTTCATCTGAGGCGTATCGACCCCAAGAAGGATGTGCAGGAGGGATAGGGCTAGTGTGGTTCAACTTGACAAGAATCCAATGATTCCTATGGATGAACCCAACACAAACCAACTGACTCTGACTGGAAACACAATCTCCCCTCAAAGGGAAGAATGTCCAGTTCTCATGAGGCGACAACATAACCACGGGTCTCTGATATCTAGTAGCTATGACATGTCCTGTGTCTGGCATGGTCATCCACTTCTCAATAGGTTGTTGTTGTCTGTTTGGGATAGGAACCAATGAATCTCTAATGTTCTGAACATTGTCACCCATAACCTGTGTGTACTGAAACCAGTTGGAGTCCATCTCACTAATTAAATCATTCCGAACGATCTGCCAACTGTGCTCCGACCAGTCTAGTGAAGTAGAGATGCATCTAAAGCCACAGTTTCCATCCCCCTCCACATTGATAATGTCATCAACATACTTATGTAAAAAATCTGGAAAGTGACTTACCAAGTGGATGTCATGTTGTGCCCGCTCCTTTGCTGACCTCTGTGACGGTAGCTCTGATGGTACTTGTGATGCAAGTTGTGAGGACCGTCGGGGAGGTATCTTTGACGGTATCTGTGTGGGTTTTTCGAAAGATGCATCCACGTGCTCCCACATAGATGGATCTCTCTTCACATCATACTTTTTCTTCTTCTTCCCCTTCTTCGGTGCACCCTTAGTTTTGACTTTGTGCTTAGGTGGAACCATGGATGTAGTGCCTCTGAATACATAATCATCAAGACCTCTCTTCCAAACACATCTCTCCTCAAGGTGCGTGTCATTCAATTGCCTTCAAATCTCCTCTATTGTATAGCTTAAGTCACCTCCTTCTGACACTTCTTTCACCCGCTCCTCATCCATTGCCTCCAAACTCAGTCTCTTCCAATGAGAGTCAATCATGTTCAATGGTATTGGTAGCCCCATTAGGTGCAACCTACCATGTTCACAAGAACAAGGTAACCCATGAGTAACTTTAATGACACAACCAACACACTTTTTCTTATCCGTGCCCACACCATCCATCATGTTATCAAACTCCCCAGCAATATGATTCAACGCCTCAAGAGACACTAAACCGTGTAGATTCTTGTAGAATGGAATGTTGTGTTGGGCATCTATACGGTTGATGCTCTTTTGAAAAGAATCCACAATTTTATTAATCTGTGCATTGATCATCCCATGCATTGACTCCCAGCTTTTGCATAAATCACCACCACTAGAACCCAGTGACCTCTTCAATGCCCAATGGGCAGCCTCAACCCTATGACATGTAAGGAAAAATTAAAACAAAAAACGACAATCATATACATAAAGCACATAAGCAAACAATTTGCATACCTATTAGTCGTGGTATTTCCATAGTGTCTTACTTTATCCGTCCACGGGCCACAAAATCTTTCCTTGTGAGGATACAACCATTGCTTGTTCACATATGCAATAAGTCAGTATATCGAAGAGACGATTGCTCCAAATCATGCAAAGCCTCATTAAACTCATCATCAAATGTAGCATCAACTACATGATGCCAAAGTGTCATCAGTGACTCCACTCTATCTCCCTTCGCCAGCTTCTTAATTTGAGCATGAACATTTTTGTTAATATGATACCGACAAAGCAAATTCATTGCCTCCGGAAACACAACCTTGATAGCACTCATCAAAGCCTCCTCACAATCAGTGAGGATAACCTGAGAAACACAATCCAGACCTTCTATTAGAAATGGAAAAAATAAAAAACAGTAATGTTGTAACGCCCCAAAATTAATTAGGTGAGCATTTAACTAATTTAATTAGGTGATTATTTAATTAATTTAATTAAGCGATTATTTAGCTAAATTAATTAAGTGATTATTTTAGTTGTCTATATTAAAATAAATATAGGGTGATTAATTAATTAAGGAGTGAGGTGTGGTAAATAAATGGTGAGTATTTTAGTTAAGTGGGGAGTATTTTAATTAGAATTGGGAGGATGTGAGAAAGTACCTAGAGGGTGTAAATAAAGGTCCCAAGCCCACAAAATGGGCCCAAAGTCATGACTTAAGTTAGGGATAAGGTTTCCATCTCCTTAGAAAAAAAGAAAACAAAAAAATAGAAGAGAGGAGGTAGAGAGAGGGTCACAAGCAATTTGTTCACCTTGAGGAGGGAGAGAAAATTCATCTTCTAGCTTTGGGTAAGTGTTTTTGGTACCAAACAACTCCATATTTCTTCCTCTATCCTTTAGTATAAGTTTCACACCCTAATCTTGTGTATTTTTCTCTTTTCCATGGATGGGTTTGGAGCTCAAATGGTGGAGAAAGCTAGTTACTTGGGTTTTCTTGGGTTATTGGAAGAGGGGTTTTTCTTGGGCTTGCAATTGGAGGTATGGGGGCTCTCTTTCATGGCTAATAATTTATAAACCTTGAAATCATAGAGATTAGGTGTTAGGATTATTTATTTGATTGTTTGAGTTTGTGTTAATTCTATGTTTATTGTTGTATTTGTATTTAATTTGGTGATACCATGATGCTTGATGTTGGAAATAAATGTGTTGTTAAATGTGCATGTCATATGTTTGGTAAAATGCTTCAATGTGAAGAAATATGTGAATATGTGATTTTATGATATTGATAAAATGTCTAAGTGAGTGTTGTTGAAGTGGGTGTTTGCTAAGGTGAGTTATATGAATTAAATGCCATATGGTGTGTGATAAGTGCTAAAAAATAATGAGGTGTTTGGTTGTTAGTTGACATAATTGATTTGGAGAAATATTGGTGTTATTAGGTGTTTAATAAATTATTTGATTTAGAGTTGGTTGGAGGGTGTAGGTTGTTGTGGAGAAGTTAAAATTAGGTGTGCAAGGTGTCTAAGTGTGGGTTTCAAAATAGTCCCTAAGTGTTAATTTGATCCTTATGGTGCCACACTAGTCCCTAAGTGTCAATATAGTCCCTAGGTGCTAAAATAATCATTATGGCGTCAAAATGATCCCTAGGTGTCAAAATAGTCCCTAGGTGCTAAAATAATCATTATGGTGTCAAAATGATCCCTAGATGTCAAAATGGTCCTCGAGGTGTCAAAATAGTCCTTAAGTGCTAAAATGGTCCTTAGGTGCTAAATTAATCCTAATGGTGTCAAAATAGTCCTTAAGTGCTGAAATGGTCCTTAGGTGCTAAATTAATCTTTGGTGTGTCAAAATGGTCCTTGGGTGTTGAAAAGGTCCTTAAGAGGTGATTCGGTCCTTAGGTGTGGGTTTAGTCCTTGGTGTGACATGTGGTCCAATATGAGGTGTGTTGTGTTGTGGTGATGATTAAGCGGTGTGTGGGCTTCGGCCATTGAGGTGTGTAGGCTTCGGCCAAAGCGGTGAGTAGGCCTCGGCCAAATATTGTGAACAGAGGTGAGGTGTGGGATGAAAAGTGGTGAGTTTAATAATTGTTGTGGTAGGTGTATTGTGGGTGATGCATTGTTATGGTTTCACATAAATCATATGCATATAAAAGAGGTGATGTGGCTTCGGCCAAAAGAGGTGATGTGGCTTCGGCCAAAAGAGGTGAGTACCCTACGAGGTTATTGAGGTGATGATGGATCCACATGCATATTGCATTTCATGCATTACATGCATGCTCTGGTGATTGATTAGGTGTTCATGAATTAATGGTGTGTCGGTGTAACTGTATTTGGTGTAACTGTATATGTGACGTAACTGTATAATTGACATAACTGCTGTATATTGGCGTAACTGTAATTGGTGTAACTGTGTTAATGGTGTATTAGGATTGACTGTATATCTGGTGTACCTAGTCTACTGTGTTTCTTGTTTTATTTATTATTATCTATGTATTGAGACTCACCCTACTGCGTCGTGTTGCCTCGTATGTCGACAACCTGCAGGTGACGGTGACTAGTGGTGTTTAGAGATCCTTCTTCTAGAGTGGTCGAGTCGGCTCTGATACGTAGCACCGGGGGGGAATATTTAGTAGTTGTTATTTTATTATGTGTTCCCAGCCGACCACCCAGGAAGGCTCGGATATGACGCGCCTCCTAGCCGATCATCCGGGCTCGAAGATTTAAGACCAAGTCCTTGCGCCTCATCACCACGGCTTCCGTCGGCAACACCTCAAGACCGACGCACGCACCACATCCCGATCAAAGGGCCGACGCCTCTGAAGGGCTCGGCCTCAGGCGAAAGACCTACTAGATATATTAGGCAAGCCCGAGAATCTCGCCTAAGATCTCGGGGCATTCATGTACCATTATGAGCATTTATGACATACTGTAATATAAATATACGCCCTAGAGGCCAATGAAAGGGGACGAACAGTCTATTTTCTACTCACTACATTCCTTGTTCTTGCTATATCCTACTCTAGGGAAATAGTTGGGAACATTGGCGCCCACCGTGGGGCCGGTGAGAACTTCCCACCCCACGTCAGAACAGCAAGCCCTGCCTCGCCATGGTAGGAACCAGAAGTAACGGTGGTGCCTCCACAAGCACCACAGATCCTAGGATACTCGAGTTGATGGAAGCAGTGAGAACACTCCAGGAGCAGAATGCAGAACAAGCACGAAGGAACGAAGAACAGACTTTGCGCGCTCAGGCGCTAGAGGCCAGGGAGGCTCGGCTCCATGAACAGTTAGTCGCCCTCCAGAACAACAGGGCGGATACCACCCGGCGCCCACGAGGCATTTTCAGCCATTTACCGAGGAGATCGAGGCGCACCCATCCCCACTCCGGTTTGAGAGCCCGCCATTGGGACTTATGACGGAGCGGGAGACCCCGAGTCACGTTGACGCCTTCCGCACCGGATGATGATCGCGGAGGTAATGACGCCATCTGGCCGCAAGATGTTCGCGAGTACGCCGACCGACGCGTTGCTCTCAAGTGGTTCAAAGGTTAGCCGCTCGATCCATCGCGAGTTTCGAGGACCTCGCCACCGCTTCGTCCCAACAATTCTCTGCGCAACAAGAAGAAGCTTATCCACCCGGAGATTTGTTCGATCTCGCACAAGGACCAACAAAGCGTGAAGAAGTACTTAGAGCGTTTCAATAAGATCACGATGCAGGTGGAAGACCGGACGAGAAGTTTTTCGTGGCGGCTTTCATGAAGGGGCCTCGAAATGGGACCTTTAGTGAAGCACTATCTATCACTACTCCCGGGAACATGGACGAGGTCGAGCAAGAGCGGATAAGCACATCGACGCCGAGGACACCGCCGCCTTCAAGGACGCCGAGATGGTAGAGGACCCGAAGGCCCGGTCGCCTCGAGCGAGGAGGCCGACTGGACCCTTCGACCTCGGCCGGCCACGAGACCGGGAGGAAGAGCTCGCAACAGAAGTCCCGTCCGAACCCGAGAAAGCACTTACACCCGCTCGGGCTCGACCATCCGCCATTCGAGCAGCGGTCTCTCATCGACGAATCATCACGAGCACGCTCCATTCGTCGGCACCATGGGTAAGTATCCGAAGCTTATTGCGGGTTCCACGGGGACGGAGGACACACCCACCGACGATTGCTTTGGACCTTGAAGCGGCCAGAGATGAACAACTCATCCAAATGAGGGTTTCGAAGAAGTTCGTACTCTCGGATGAACAAAGAAAGAGGCGGCGCGAGAGCCCAAGGAGAAGACAACCCCAAGAGGGGAGGACCAAGAAAGGAGGCACAGCAGAAAAGAAGGCCATGAAGTAGCCGACCGGGGAGTAGTCAACACCATCTCGGGCGGATTCTCCGTGGAGGCCCTCATCCTCGGCGAGAAAGAAATGCGCCCGATCTATCATGTCGATCTCCACAAGTGCTTGCTTTGAAGATCCATCCCGGCCTACCCGCCAATCTCTTTTGACATCACGATTTCAATGGAGTCGGCCGTTCATTCGACGACCCCATCGTGATATGCGTCACCACCAATGGATACAAAGTGACCCGAGTACTTGTAGATGGCGGAAGCTCCGCCAACGTGATGTATTGGAAATGTTTCAAAGAGCTCAAGCTACCGGAGGAGCTGTTGAAAAGTTACCTGTACACTTGCTCGGTTTTGCGGTGAGCAGGTGGAGGTCCGAGGCTACTGGACTGAGAACAACCTTCGGCGGCAGGATCTCATCAAAGCAGTGGTCTTTGAGGTACATGGTGGTGAACGCAAAATCTTCTTACAACATAATTGTTGGCGGGCCCACCTCAACGCTCTAATGGTCGCAATCTCTTATCCTCATCTCGCCTCAAATACCCCCCAACGCGAAGTAGGAACAGATGAAGGAGACTGGCGATGGCTCGCAAGTGTTACGCAGCGCCCGACATCAAAACAAATTTCGGAAGGCCGAGAGCGAGAAAATCAACCATTGTAGTTTCCTCGACCTGGACCCCAGAATGTATGACCCAGCGAAAGAAGGAAAGAGGCCACGTCCAGCTGGTGATCTAAAAGAAGTTCTGATAGGCCCGATGCAACATCAGAAGACAAAGATAGGAACGAGACTCTCGGCGGAGATTGAAGACCAGCTCCTGAAGCTCCTCGCAGACAACGTCCACATATTTGCATGGTCTCCCCAAGACATGCCGTGCTCGACCCAAATTTTATCTCATCATAGATTATCACCAACCCTTCATTCAACTTTGTGTCCCAAAGAAAAAGAAAGCAGGGGCAAGAGAAAACAGAGGCCATAAAGGCAGAAACAGAAAAGTTGCTCTCGGCAGAATTCATCCGGGAAGTGAAGTACCCGACATGGCTGGCGAACCCTGTACTTGTCAAGAAGTCCAACGGCAAGTGGAGGATGTGCATCGACTATCTGAGACCTCAACAAGGCACGCCCAAAAGACGCGTATCCTGCCGAGCATTGATGGCCTCGTCGACGAGACATCCGCTTCAAGCTTCTCAGCTTCATGGATGCATACTCTGGTTACAACCAGATCAGGATGAGCCACACCGATGAAGAAAAGACTGCCTTCATGACCGGCCGTTCCAACTATTGTTACCAGGTGATGCCGTTCGGCTTGAAAAAACGCAATGCAACCCTATCGGCGGTTGATGGGCGGGATCTTGAAGAAGAGATCGGCAAGACCATTGAAGTCTACGTCGATGACATGGTGGTAAAATGCGCAGCGCAGACCACGATCACGTGACCAATCGGCCAAGATATTCAAGCTACTAGAAAAATATGATCTTCGGCTCAACCTGGAAAAGTGCTCGTTCGGTGTCCAAGCGGAGAGTTCTGGCTACATCCTCTCACCGAGGTATTGAAGCCAACCCCTCCCAATGCCGAGCAATAATTAATGCCGAAGCCCATCCACGGCCAAGGAGGTGCGAGTCCTAGCGGTGCAATAGGAGCGCTTTCCGATTCCTCGGGCGCTCGGCGACAGAGTAAAGCCATTTTTCGATTACTCGAGAAAAATTCAAGCTTCACTGGTCGGAAGAATGTGAGCACGCACTCCAACACCTCGAGGCGATTACACGCATCACCTCCAATTCTCCACAAAGACCAAAGCAAGGTATACCCCTACTACTATACCTAAATTTGTTTCCAAAGACGCTTGCGATGCGATTACGATACGAGAAACAAGACGGAGCCCGATTACCAATATACTACGTCGTGAATGTGGAGGGCGGACTGAGATACCAAAAATTGAGAAAGCCGCTTATGCGATCGTTCTCGCAGCGAGAAGAAAACTCGAGCAAGATACTTCCAAAGCTACTCGGTCGTGGTGGCCCGATTGCCAATTCGCCAAGTCTTAGCAAAGCCGGATCTAGCCTAAAGAATGGTAGCGTGGTCTATTGAATTATCGAAATTTGACATAAAATATGTACCCGGGGCCCCATCAAAGCACAAGCACCGCGCGATTTCGTGGCGAGAATTGGTAGAAGCGAGAAAATGAGGTCGCCCCAACAAAGACCCCTTTTGGACACTTTGCGTAGACGGATCCTCCAACACGAGGGGAAGTGGTGCTGGGATAACTTTAGAGGGACCAGATGGCATCCTTGTAACACCCCCTTCTATCTAGTCTATTATTTTAATAAATCCAAAAATCAGAGTCTACGAAAAACTTTTAGTGCGACCACGTGAGGGTGCCACATTCAAACAACCACATTAAACTCCAAAATAATAATTATAATAACTCCAAAAAGGTGATACATAGCACCATAAATCAGTACGAGGATAGATATCGTAGCAGCGGAAATAACAACCAAAATACAGAAGTACAGTTATCCAAATAAAAGTTAAATCATAACATAAACGACAAGGTCTAGCTATCCCTCCCCGGTGCTACGTATCAGAGCTGACTCGACAAATACTAGCAGAAGGTACTCACGTCACCTTCGGTCACTGTCACCTGCAGCGTTGCCACATAAGAGCAACATTCCAAGCAGAAAGGGTGAGTCTCATTTCATAGAAAATAGTGAATGAAACAAGCAACACAATAAGACAAGCATTAGCATACCAGGCAGTACAATCCAATCACTTTCACCATTTAATTATACACACCCAGACAACCACCATAAAATGTATGCAAGTGCATGATATGCAACCCAACGCCAAGGGTATATGCATGTGGATCCATCACCAAAAAGGCCCAGAGGGCATTCACCATTCACCAAAAGGCCCGAAGGCATTCACCATTCACCAAAAGGCCCGAAGGCATTCACCAAAATATTTTATGAGGCCGAGGCCTATTCACCAAAAATGCATATGATTATGCGACACCATGACTATGCACCGTCACACCAAAACACCAAATTATGCATTAGAATGCTCACCATTAGTTTATTTACCCACCAATCATCAAGAGAGGTCATAGACCCTCAATCACCCAAAATATACTCACCATCAGCATGCATCACCACACCAAACAATCACCAAGAATCATACATAGAATAATCACCTTTAATTTTATTTACTCACACACCTCGGCACACCCTCACACACCTCGGCTCCCACTCACACAACTCCTCGGCACCCACTCAAACACCTCGCACGCACACTCACATACCTCGGCTCCCACTCACACACCTCGGCACACACAAAACACACCTCGGTACACTCTCACACACCTCGGCACCTCACCCCATTCACCTCGACACCTCACTCGCGCTCACTCACCTCGGTCCACCAACCTCCTTCACCTCGGCACATCACCCCATTCACCTCGGCACCTCACCTCACCTCACTCACCTAGGTCACCTCACCTCATTAACCTCGGCACCTCACCTCATTCACCTCGGCTCCTTACCTCACTTCACTCACCTAGGTCACCTCACCTCATTCACCTCAATTATCACATAAGAACTCAATTCAATTATATATTCGTTACATTGATCACCAAATCAAGCAAATTAACATATAAGCATTCAATCAAACATTTCCTAACACTCAATCCTATGGTTCCAAGGTTTATAAACTATTGGCTATGGAAAGAGAATCCCCTTACCTGGCATCGAAGTGTATTTCAAAAGCGAAGAGCTGAAGATGAATTCCAAGTCCCCGAGCGTGATTTAGATTCAGTCGAGCAATGCTAATGAAGGGAGCGAGCAATGACAACGGTTTGATAATGCAAATCAAAGAACTCAAGAATCCAGATCTGAACGTAGTACGTAGTTTACGAAAGAGCTTGTCTTGAATGTGCGTCACAATGACAGCAGGATGCGTACGAGTGACCAAAAGGGAGTATTAGTGCCGAAAGTGAATCCAAAGAGATTAGCCAATAGGGGCTATGATTTCAAGGATAGTAATCCAAAGGAATTAGCAACTAAAAGGTGTGACGGATGAAGCCTTCAAATAGATGTCTAAAGGGGTTTACTAACCAACCAATAATATGAATCTTATAACAAAAAAACCAATCATGTATCCCCAGGATTCATGATCATTGACCTACGTAATAAAAGACATGATTCCAATGAATTTAAGTGGGCTTAACTTGTGAATTCCATATTTCACCGAAGCACAGGAACGTTGCCTCTCCATTAGCCACACGTCCAGGAGGGAGTAAACTTGAAAGGTGGAAAAGAATATTTTATGAGAGCAAGGATGAGAGTGTAAACCGAGTGAGGGAGACATGGCGGTGCTAGCTAGAGAGGAAGTGGTGGGAAAACTAGGTTATTAGAAAAAAAGGTTATCTAGGGTGGATGATAGCAAATCCCAAGGAACAGTTTTTTTTGTTCGGCAAGGAAGCCAAAGCTAATATATATTACTTTGGAGAGACCTTTTTACTGTAAACACACAATCCTATATCTTATACTTATTTAATTATAATTGTCCCCAAATAGTTTATAATTGAAATACTAATAGTAATTTTATAAAAATAAAATAAATATGTAATAACAATCATACATACACCCCCTTAAAAATACATTGAAATGTGATTTCAACTAATTTTCATACTCAAACACACAATAAATTAGAATAATTTAATCTTATCAAAATAATTCATAAAATAAGTACATACTAAAAGAACCACAACACACGAAAATCGGGGTGTCACAATTCAACCCCCCAAAAAAGAATTTCGTCCTCGAAATTCATATAAGCCTCGAGGACAAAATAAAAGATTGGGTACTTTAAGATTTTCAAAACATGGAAGAGGAATCAAAACCTTGTCAAAGTTAAGAGAGAAAATGTGAATGACACTCAAGGGAAGGAAATGAAGATATCAACAAAGAGCATAAAATTGCACAATGAGAATTTTATGGGAAGGAATAGTGGACATTTAATGTACAAAATATTTCCAATATATTCCGAAATGTAAACTAAGTGTCGGCCTAACACATCCTTACAAACAAGACCCTACCGGAGTATTTTTTTTTTTTTTTTAAGTAAATATCCACGAGTATCACAACCCAAGAAAAATAGTCACGATACATTTTGAAGCAAATAATTGTTTAGAATAAGAATGGACTATGAACTTTGCTTACTCAATGGTCTAATACAATTTTGAGTAAAAGAAGAGTCGATAAAGAAGCATTTAGATTGCAAAGAATTGAAAAACAACGCGAATCTCAGAACTCAAAAGAAGGAAAGTGAGACAACGACAACAATTAGACAAAAGAATATTAAATTGAACTCAAGTAGTGATTCATAGGAAAATGCTCAAAAGAGGATTAAGGAAGGAGTTAGACTTGGATTGTTGGGTCTTGCACCCACGGAGATATTGAGTCATTGGTCACGATAAGGATGATCAATGGACTCAAGTCGCGAAAATACATCGATCCTAAAACTAAGCACTTTACTAAGAAGCATAAAAATTCATTCTAGTGATATTAAGTAAAGCTCACTAAAAATAAAATAGCACAAACAAGGTATAGTCACGTAATCAGGACAATGCAGACAACCAGTCACACAACCGACATATATAATAGCATAAGGATCCATTAATTAGGAGATTCTACAAACCCATTAACCAAATGCAAATAAATAAATAAAAATACAAAATAAAATGACAAGAAAATGGAAGTCATGCAACGATGTTCTTAAATCCTACAAACACAAACTTATAAGTAGTAAATTAATTGAATTAAATACATATATACGTCAACAAAAATAATAGAAACAAGTTAAGAAAACTCAAAGCAGCCTCATTAACATTTTTCTTAGGATTCTAAAGAAGTAACTGACATAACTGGTCATGGGTTAGCAAGGTTCCAGAGGAGTTAGATACAATAAGTAATTCTCTTTTTTCGAAAAAAGGCTGTCAAACATATAATTCTATCAAGTTGGATTGATTTCATATCATAAAAGAAGCACAGCCAAACACATGCACCAAACAAATTTATTTATTATTATTATTATTATTAAGTTATAGCATGTTAGTCCAGGAATCTCACCTAAACAATTAGCAAAATAACTCCACAAAACATTTAGTCTAGATCATCAACATAAGTGATGAAAACACATTATAAAATGGATTTTATACATCCATTTTAAAACAAATAAATACCCATGAGAGCATCTGACAGTAAAAGCTAATTTAATCGAAGTACACAATTTTAATCTAAGTTTTCAAAACCACGTAGGACAAATTATAAAAAAACAATAACAACCAAAACCTAATAATAAACACTAGTTGTAGACAATTAGAGTTCGCAATCATGACCCATGTAGCATGGAATTTATGAAACAATTCAAGATACAAACCTCAAAACATTGCACATTGAGGACAATTAGGCACATAGGACTAAACAAAATAACATAAATAATATAAAAATATCATTAGCATTCAAAATCATTACACCTAATCTGAATCACAAATATACAAGAAATCAGTAATTTCAACATTCATGTAAGAAAATTATACTCAGAGTTCCCACATCGGAAGACACAATAGACAATACAAATGGTCCGGTTAGGACCGAACTGCTCTGATACCACTAATGTAACACCCCCTTCTATCTAGTCTATTATTTTAATAAATCCAAAAATCAGAGTCTACGAAAAACTTTTAGTGCGACCACGTGAGGGTGCCACATTCAAACAACCACATTAAACTCCAAAATAATAATTATAATAACTCCAAAAAGGTGATACATAGCACCATAAATCAGTACGAGGATAGATATCGTAGCAAATGGAAATAACAACCAAAATACGTAAATCTGATTATCCAAATAAAAGTTAAATCATAACATAAACGACAAGGTCTAGCTATCCTTCCCCGGTGCTACGTATCAGAGCTGACTCGACAAATACTAGCAGAAGGTACTCACGTCACCTTCAGTCACTGTCACCTGCAGCGTTGCCACATAAGAGCAACATTCCAAGCAGAAAGGGTGAGTCTCATTTCATAGAAAATAGTGAATGAAACAAGCAACACAATAAGACAAGCATTAGCATACCAGGCGAAGACAATCCAATCACTTTCACCATTTAATTATACACACCTGCACAACCACCATAAAATGTATGCAAGTGCATGATATGCAACCCAACGCCAAGGGGTATATGCATGTGGATCCATCACCAAAAAGGCCGGAGGGCATTCACCATTCACCAAAAGGCCCGAAGGCATTCACCATTCACCAAAAGGCCCAAGGCATTCACCAAAATATTTTATGAGGCCGAGGCCTATTCACCAAAAATGCATATGATTATGCGACACCATGACTATGCACCATCACACCAAAACACCAAATTATGCATTAGAATGCTCACCATTAGTTTATTTACCCACCAATCATCAAGAGAGGTCATAGACCCTCAATCACCCAAAATATACTCACCATCAGCATGCATCACCACACCAAACAATCACCAAGAATCATACATAGAATAATCACCTTTAATTTTATTTACTCACACACCTCGGCACACCCTCACACACCTCGGCTCCCACTCACACACCTCGGCACACACAAAACACACCTCGGTACACTCTCACACACCTCGGCACCTCACCCCATTCACCTCGACACCTCACCTCGCCTCACTCACCTCGGTCACCAACCTCCTTCACCTCGGCACATCACCCCATTCACCTCGGCACCTCACCTCACCTCACTCACCTAGGTCACCTCACCTCATTAACCTCGGCACCTCACCTCATTCACCTCGGCTCCTTACCTCACTTCACTCACCTAGGTCACCTCACCTCATTCACCTCAATTATCACATAAGGACTCAATTCAATTATATATTCGTTACATTGATCACCAAATCAAGCAAATTAACATATAAGCATTCAATCAAACATTTCCTAACACTCAATCCTATGGTTCCAAGGTTTATAAACTATTGGCTATGGAAAGAGAATCCTTACCCGGCATCAAGTGTATTTCAAAAGCGAAGAAGAGTCAAGATGAATTCAAGTCCCCGAGCATGATTTAGATTCAATCGAGCAATGCTAATGAAGGGAGCGAGGCAATGACAACGGTTTGATAATGCAAATCAAAGAACTCAAGAATCCGGATCTCGAGCGTGAGTACGTAGTTTACGAAAGAGCTTGTCTTGAATGTGCGTCCAATGATAGCGGAGGATGCGTCTGAGTGACCAAAAGGGAGTATTAGTGCCGAAAGTGAATCCAAAGAGATTAGCCAATAGGGGCTATGATTTCAAGGATAGTAATCCAAAGGAATTAGCAACTAAAAGGCTGTGACGGATGAAGGGGTTTACTAACCAACCAATAATATGAATCTTATAACAAAAAAACCAATCATGTATCCCTAGGATTCATGATCATTGACCTACGTAATAAAAGACATGATTCCAATGAATTTAAGTGGGCTTAACTTGTGAATTCCATATTTCACCGAAGCACAGGAACGTTGCCTCTCCATTAGCCACACGTCCAGGAGGGAGTAAACTTGAAAGGTGGAAAAGAATATTTTATGAGAGCAAGGATGAGAGTGTAAACTGAGTGAGGGAGACATGGCGGCTGCTAGGAGAGGAAGTGGTGGGAAAACTAGGTTATTAGAAAAAAAGGTTATCTAGGGTGGATGATAGCAAATCCCAAGGAACAGTTTTTTTTGTTCGGCAAGGAAGCCAAAGCTAATATATATTACTTTGGAGAGACCTTTTTACTGTAAACACACAATCCTATATCTTATACTTATTTAATTATAATTGTCCCCAAATAGTTTATAATTGAAATACTAATAGTAATTTTATAAAAATAAAATAAATATGTAATAACAATCATACATACACCCCCTTAAAAATACATTGAAATGTGATTTCAACTAATTTTCATACTCAAACACACAATAAATTAGAATAATTTAATCTTATCAAAATAATTCATAAAATAAGTACATACTAAAAGAACCACAACACACGAAAATCGGGGTGTCACAATCCTCATCGAGCAATCTCTCAGGTTCAACTTCAAAGCCACCAACAACCAGGCGGAATACGAAGCACTGATCTCCGGTATGACCCTTGCAGCTGACCTCGGCGTCAAACACCTGAGGGTGCGGAGCGACTCCCTCCTAGTGACAGGACAGGTTACCAACGCCTTGGCGCCAAAGATGAACTACTCGGCCAAATATTGCGAAGAAGGTACAAGAACTTAAATCTAAATTTACGTCTTCGAACTAACACATGTCCCGAGGAACAAAATGGAAGGGCCGACATCTTGGCCAAACTAGCCATGCTAAAAAGCACCGGCAACAACCACTCGGTGATACAGAGTCACTCTCGAACCCGACTTTAGCCAAAACACGTGTCCTCTCAATAGAGGAGGAACTAAAAAGCGGATGACCAATATAATTGCTTATTTGCGGGGTGAACAGTGCGATTGCGAGAAAAAGGAGATGAAAAAATTAGAGAAGATGGCCGCTAAGTACATCCTCATTGAAACCGAGCTATTCAAAGGGGATTCTCGGTGCCGCTCCTCAAATGCCCGCGGTGAGAAAGCTCAAAAGTCTTGAAAGAAATCCACGAGGGAGTGTGCAAGCACCACATAGGAGGACAAGCCCTCGCAAAGAAAAACCCTTAGAGCCGGCTATTATTGGCCGAGCCTCAAAAAGGGCGCCTCGAGAATATGTGAAAAAATGTGACAAGTGCCGGTACGCCACGCCGCCCCCAAGAGCTCCACCAACCAACCTTCAGGCAATGGTCTCTCCATGGCCGTTTGCCGTATGGGGAGTTGATATCCTCGGTCCGTTCACCCCATCAGCAGGACAGGTCAGATACTTGCTCGTGGCCATCGACTACTTCTCTAAGTGGATAGAGGCCGAGCCCATAACCACCATCTCGGTACAGAGAGGTGAAGAAATTCTATTGGCAAAGACTCATCTCGCCGCCCGGTATTCCAGGCTACCATAGTGACGCACAATGGCACTCGGTTGCTTCGACTCGATGAGCGAACTCTGTAGAAAATGGAACATCTATCAAGCCTTCACCTCGGTCGAGCACCCCCAGACCAACGGGCAGGCCGAGGCTGCAAACAAAGTCATATTGAACGGACTTAAAAAGAAACTCAATGAATCCAAAGGAGGATGGGCTGAAGAGTTACCACTCGTGCTATGGTCATACAACACCACTCCGCAGTCTTCCACTCAGGAGGCCCCCTTTTGGTTGGTATATGGCAGCGACGCCCTCATCCCCATAGAGGTGCTGGAGCCTAGCCCAAGGCGAACTTTCACTGAAACAGTCTCAGATGAAGCCTCCCTCAGAGCAAACTTAGACTTGGTAGAGGAAGTAAGAGAGCTGGCAAAGGTAAAGGAGCAGGCAGCAAAACAGCGAGCTGCGAGAAAATACAACTCGAAGGTACTACCAAGGACTTTCAGAGCTGGAGACCTAGTACTTAGAAGATCAAGACGTGTCGGCGCCACAGGTAAACTGTCAGCAAACTGGGAAGGTCCATTCAGAGTAAAAGAGGTCATCGGCCAAGGAGCATTCAAGTTGGAAAAGTTAGATGGAGGCAAGATCCCGAGGTCCTGGAACGCAGCCAACCTCCGGTTTTACTACAGTTAAAGTCAAGCTACTAGTCATCGGTTCTCATGATCATCCATCATTCACTTCATGTAACATTTGTATGTGGCAGTATAAAAAGCCCCGAATGTAATCCATCTTCATCATGAATAAAGAGAATCGATTTTCAAAGCATTTCCAGAAAGCAACACTTATTTTCTCCAAACAAAGTAAACGCAACAAATCTAATTCCGAGAGTCAAAACAAGAATGCGCCACAATAACAAAGTCCCGATAGGGCAAGACCGAGCAACGCGTCTCGATGTTGCCTCAGGCGATGAAGACTAAAGTCCTCGACAGTGAGGCGGGCGGCGAGCCACGTCCCACCCTTGGGCACACCGATTCGGTTCGGCGTGGGCCTTCGCCTCACCGAAACCGAAATGGAGCTTACATCGCGATAGGCTAAAGTACCGCGGCCGGACGCTAACACGCTTCGGTGCGATGTAAGAGCTCTTGAAGGTGCAAGCGATGCTAAGCGCTTCGCCGACGGGATCAACGTGTCCGCACCGAAGAAGGGCCCATTAAACCAAAGACCCGACAGTGTGTGATCGCCTTAGAGCCGACATACAGCCCTTGGGCACCAACAAGGCCGCAAACATAACCGGTAAAACAAAACCGAAGTAAAATAAGACGCTCTAACTAAAAGGCGCAAACATAACCGGTGAAACAAAACCGAAGTAAAATAAGACGCCCCAAAAAGCGCAAAAACAGTTAGGCAAACTAAGCAAAACAACAATCAAAGGAAAACAGAAAGGAATTATACAACGGCCCAACGGGCGATGTCCAAAAAGCCATAATAAAAAGAAACAAAGGTAACCCGAATCTATTACAAAATGTTATTACAAGACTTTGTCTTTTTCTGGCAGGAGAAACTAGGGAGCAGGAGGAAGATCTTCACCATGGTCCTCGCCGTCGGCCAAAACCCGCCCCACTTCGGCATCAGATAGCAGTGCATCAACTTTGCCAAAATCAGGCAAGGCACCGTCGGCCGCTTCGCCAACAACTCCTTCGGCAACTTCCTCATCAACAAGCTCGCCATTCACCACAATTTTGTCAGGATCAAGCCGCCCCACATCAACTTCAGGGAAAATGGCCCTCACCTGATCCAGCGCTCTGCTAAAACCGCTGTCAAAACTTTCAGCGACGGAGGCCTTCACTTCGTCAATAGCGGCAACCAAGTCCCCACCCACAGGCAAGTTGGGGAACAAATCCCAAATTCCTTTGAGCACCCCGTTGCTGCTAGCAGTTTCAGCTTGCGCGGCCTCCAGCTCTTTGCCTGCCTTCTCCAACGACTCTCCCAGCTTCTTCTTCTCGGCAGTCAGCTCAAACACCCTCTCCTCAAGCCGACGCTTCTCCAGGTCCCACTTAACCAACTCTTGTTCCAGGCGGCTCTTGTCGGCCTTACATACCTCCAACTCCTCCTCGGACTACTTCCAAGCCGCCTCTTTCCAACCTTGATCTGCAGCAGCTTTGTTAAAGGCATCCTCGGCAAGGTGAGCAAGCACCGAGGCATAATGGCCGTAAGTCTTCACCGCCACCAGCGTTTGCGAATTCCCGAGTGGCTACCTTCTCCACATCACCGCACCAAAGAATGCATTGAGAGCGAGTTCGAGAGGATACCTTGAGTCAAAAGTTGACCGAATAGGTTCGTCGGCAGTCCGTCGGCCCTCTTCCCAAGCATTTTAGCACGCCGCTTCCAAGAAGTATCAATAACCCCCTCCCACACAAGGCAAACCGATCTCAACAAAGAAGACTAACTCGCGCCTCTTGCGGCAGCAGGATTCTCCGAGAAGGAGGAGGGACGAGGACTACTTGCACCTTGAACATTAGTGGCACCTTCCGACACACGAGAGGCGTCACGAACCTTGGCCGGACTTTTGGCAACAGGAGAGCCTCGGCCAGAAGAGGAACTCGGCTCTAAAACAGGTGAAGGAGAAGGCTCGGGAACTCCCCCTTGTTTCTTCTTCTGCCTCTCTCGGTACTTCTTGCGTTCAGCAACACTAAGGGTAGACATTCCAAAACCGCCTGAAAGGAGAAACAATGGTCAAGGAAAAGCAATCCAAAAAAAAAAAAAAAAAAAAAAAAAAAAGGGGGAATATGCCCGAGAGAATTACTTAAATAGTCTATCAAAGACTCGGCGTCATCCACTAAGCCCAACAACAGGGAGGATTTCAGCATACCCGAGGACTTAACCCAACCATCCAGCCGATCCACCTCCGCCTTCTCGACCGAACTAAGCACCCTTCTCTCAACAGAAAACTTATCCTTGGGGTGCCTCGTCCAACTCAAAGGGAACCGTTCATCACCAACCTCATCAACCAGCAGCAAAGGACACTTCGGCCCCGGTGACAAACGAAACCAGTAATGCTTAAAATGCTTGTAACTGCTCTTGTACAAAGCCATAAGAGGACGGCGCTGATGATTGCACAAAGATACCCACCTTACTGGGTCCTTCACTGACGAGCGGAAGAAATACAAAAACTTGCAGGCCGAAACCTCCTCCCCAAGGCACTCACAAAGGATCTCGAAGGCCCTCATATGGGCCCACCCGTTGGGATGCAGCTGCGTCGGAGCCACGTGAAGCATCTTCAACACTGGCAGTAAAAGGGGGAGAAAGGCAACCAACCCCAAGTGCTCAAACCAGGTCTGATAAGCGTAAGTATACACATCGTCCCCCGAATGCACTCATCTAAAACAGCTTCCTCCAAGGAAACCGGACTAGCTACGGCCGATCCCTCGTCCGCAGGGTGGCACAAAGATCCGCCAAGACCAACAAGGAGGCCTCGGTGCGCGAAGCTCCGAGCACGAGTCAAGCACCTCTTGATCTACCCAAGAAAGTCCTCGCTCCCGGATCGTTCGCCGCTAGGACTCTCGTCTTCGGCCATAACGGATAAATCACCCTGGTCTGCGAATCGGAAGGGAACTCTCATTATAAGAATCGCCCATTCCCCATCACTCGACGAATGTTGCGCGAGAACAATAACCACATTTAAGGGAAGCAGTACAATTGGGATTGGGACACTTATATTCAGAGGTCACCTCACTCTCACTATCACTACTTATTTCAACTATCGAGACCATCTCTATTTTGCAGGAAACAAATGCAGCAAATACAGCCCACGAGAAGCAGGAACGAAAATAAGAGAAGCCACAAAGTAAGGGGAAAATGCGAGAAGCCTCGTACCTTAAAGAAAGAAATCTGGGCAAGCCACAAACACCACCGAAGGAGGAGAAAGACGCGAGAGGAACACAATGGAAGAGAGGCGTGAAGACGGTAGCAGCAACGGAGAGGAAATGAAACAGAAAAGAAAACCAGGCGAAGAGACACGAAGGTTAAACAAGACCCTTTCGGAGTAAAGCAATCCAACGGCTAAAAAACCCACCAACAAAATCAACGGTGGTTATTTGAAACGGTTCAAATCCCAAACGACACGTGTCTGGCCCCCAATGGAGCACTTAAAGGGCGCGGCGGTTCCTCAGTGGAAGTCATGATGGCACCTCCCGCCAAAAATCAAATCAATCAAACGCCACGTCACAAAGCGTCAATCGGTGACATCGGCTATAGGCCATCGGCCCGAAAAAGAAATGATAATGCCATTCGGCTAAGAATAAGTCTAGAAAGCGAAAAGACGCAGCGGCCGATCGCGGACAAAAAAGAAGACCGGACAACCGAGAACAACAATAAAAGGGAAGGTTTCCGTACTAATTACATATGTTTACTTTCATTACAACATTATGCGACGTTACAATAGCGAAAAAAAGTTCCCAATTACTACAAAAGAATGAACCACTAATATATACGGGGCAACGACGGCTCTTTTTGCGGTAGTACCGCCCAACCTTGAAGTATCTCTGGACGAGCTTAGGCCTACTTCCTACATCCGATGTTCTCGAATCGGCCTCGGAGTAAACAGAGGGCGACTCCCCGCGCACTAAAGGCGACACCAAAGCCCACTCGAGGATTGCCGACCAATTATGACGAGGCTCCGGACTGGCGGTGAGGTGTCCCCTTCCCGAACGGTCGGTGAATACTCCGGCCGATCGCTCTTTGAGTCTCTTGAACAACTCCAGTGATCGAAGCAAAGCCACCTACAAGAAGAAGAGAGCGAGTTCACGAAGATCAATAACCCCACTTTGAGCCTCGGACAACCCCACACACACCGCAAGGGATGGGGTTGTTCAAAAGACTCAAAGGAGGGACGCGATCTCACCATAGGAAAGCATGCGCAACCAAGCCATGAACACCAAAGCAACAAAAACCCTATTTATACAAGGGAAGAGCAAAAACCCCTAGGAGTTATGATTATGGCGTAACGGAAACTCGTGAGCGTCAAAACTGACCGAGTCAAAGAAAACGCTCTTATGAGGCAGCAGAAACCCACGCCCGATCAAAAGCGGCCCGGGCCAAAGGAGCACAAAAACCACGCGCAGACCCGAGAATCCAAGGCGCCAAAGCAAACAAGGCTAAATCTCCTTAACGCACGGAATGAGGGACTATGGGAACCGAGGATGAGTTGAAGATACTTAGAACGACTTCGCACAAAGTGCTCGCCGCTCGAGGGACTGTGTTCCCAGCCGACCACCCAGGAAGGCTCGGATATGACGCGCCTCCTAGCCGATCATCCGGGCTCAGAAGACGAAGACCGAAGTCCCTGCGCCCTCATCACCGAAGCTTCCGTCGGCAACACCTCAAGACCGACGCACAGACCACATCCCGATCAAAGGGCCGACGCCTCTGAAGGGCTCGGCCTCAGGCGAAAGACCTACTAGATATATTAGGCAAGCCCGAGAATCTCGCCTAAGATCTCGGGGCATTCATGTACCATTATGAGCATTTATGACATACTGTAATATAAATATACGCCCTAGAGGCCAATGAAAGGGGACGAACAGTCTATTTTCTACTCACTACATTCCTTGTTCTTGCTATATCCTACTCTAGGGAAATAGTTGGGAACATTATGCTTTGAACTAATATGTTAAGCTATCATCTTCCGCTGTTGTACTATTTGAATCTCAGACTTGTTGGTGCTATGTATCGTATTCTGGAGTTTATTTTAATTACTATTTTAGAGTTATGTAAGGTGTTTTGAAGAAATGTAGCACTCTCTTTGTGGTGCGTGGAAAAATATTATGTTTTTGAAAACTCTGATTTTAAAATCGACTAATTAATAGTAATAGAAAGGGGGTGTTACATTAGTGGTATCAGAGCAGTTCGGTCCGTCCGGCCAAGTTGTCGAGTCTGTTAACCCTCGAGTCTTGGTACTCGTTCTAAATCATAATTATGTTGTTGTTTATTACTGTTAACTTTGTTGGTTTGTTCATTCATTGACGTGCCTTGTGACTTATTTGTGGGATTACGATTGGAAGTGATATTCCATTATTGAGGTATATGTGCCTGAAGTATGTAGCTGTTGGTTGTAGCATTGATTTTGGTTGTTTGTGACTGTTGTTAGTATCATTGAGATGTGTGTAATTAAAAGAGTTCTAACGACGTCAAAGGAGTGAAAGTCGTGATGACGCCTTCGCACTCCGGACTGCGTTAAAAATCTTTTAAGGTAGTAGTATAAATTGAAAGACAGTAGTTTTTGTGACCTTAATTAGTTGGTTGCATGAGTAGGAGGGACTGATCACCCCAATCACTCATCCCCAATGAAAGAGGCGATAATAACTCATGGCTATTATTAAATTTGGACTCATGCACTAATTCTAATTTGATTGATTGCTTGATTAGTTTGTTAGAATATAGAAAATAATTTTTATATGACCTAACCGTGGTAAGTATACACTGAACAATATTAGAAGATTGCTTGTTGAAAATTGTTGCACTTGATTGACGTCTCTGCCATAAGTTGATTGTTTTGTGGTGCATATGAGTTAAATTTGATTTGTGCTTAATTGTCTAGAAGTTAGTATGCTAAAATGAAATGTTGTGTAAGGCTATATTTTCATTAACTCAATTAAGATTGCATAACTTGAAGTTTTGACACTTTCAACGTTTCAATTCGACTTGTTTAAGTGAGCATGATGTGATTTGTCAAAATTAAATGATTAGTTTTCCTTACCGTTGGAGTTTATGTCGGAAATTAAATTTTGAACTAATAAGTAGTTGCTTATGTGGTTGCATGCTCTAGTGATAGTAAGGTTGGGGGTTTGCATATAGAGTTTCCTTTTGACAAAGCTGTGAGTTCTAAGGTTTTGAAAAAACGGTACTTGGAAAATTTTGTGCTATTGGGAATGAATGGGATGTCAAAATAGTGTTGAATTTGTTTCCAAGTTGTTCTAAAATTTTATTTCAAAATGAGACATGATTTCGGCTTTTGCACCAATTAGGTTGTGGTTAGGTGTTGTTTGAAAATGAGGAAGTTTTACACTAAATGCATGGTTAGAAAAAGTAGAATTTTTATGATACGTGAAGGTGAGTCCAATAATGACTATCAAAGTTTTAGAAACAGACATATACAATTTTGAGTACCTTCTAACTATGAATTCCAATTGTGAAAATTTTGTTCGATTTATGATTTAACGGTGGCCTTTGTTGTTGCTATTACCATTATTAAATGTCACTTCTTGGTTTGATTACGTGGCGTCTAAATTTAATGATGAAACGGTACGGCGAGACCTTTTGTGCACTTATATTACTTGAATTAATTCTCTTTGCTAAATGTTGACAAGGATGTTTAATTTCATTTGCTTAAACTAATATCAAACCTTGAAATCAAAACAAGTGTGTTATAAAGCATGTGTTGGTTATATTATTTTGGTGGTAAGAAATCAATTAAATTTAGTAGAATTATATGTCCATGATATTTTCTAGGGAAGTTGTAAAATCGCATGTTAGCCAAATCCCTAGGAGTAAGGAGATCGAAGATGATGCCTACGTGTTTAAATCTTTTCGGAATTGTGTGTTTAAATTATTTGCATGATTGGCTATGCTTATTTGGTGTTTGATGAAATGCAAAACTAAGTGATGATTATAATTAGTTTTGGTTAATTGATCGTGATGAGTTTTACTTGTTTACGATTTCGTGCGTGTCTGGACACTGTTTCAGTCTTTTGAAAACTGGTACTGTTTGGTTGAGTCAAAAATTATGTGGCTGAGTGTTTTCGAAAATAGACTTAAAGCCGGTCGTTTTGGCACTTGTTTCGTTAAATTCGGAGTTGTGTAGCTCCAGTTATGAATCTCCAAAGTCGGGTCAAATTTCTAGAGTCAAACAGTGAGTAGGTTCGGTTTTTTGCAGCTTTTATGTCTCCAAATGAACTCCGTTTTGAACGATTCTTTTTCCATTAGAAACTACACTCAAATTGATTTTGTTCGGGCTAAAGTTTTGTCCCATTTGGTCAAGTTTTAGCCAGTTTAGCGTGAAATGAAGTAGGAGGACAGAATCTGTCAAGTCGGGGAACTGTTCGGGTTGTGTCTAAAAACTGTATTAATTGGCTTATTGTTTTGAAACTTTAAAGAGATGTTCAGAAACTACACATCCGTGGCTTTCCAACAAGTGTTTATTTGTCGAAATCCGAGGTCGTTTACTATTTTAATTAATTCGCCAAAGTAGGCGCAAAGTTACAGAATTTTCTGCACCCGAGTTTAGGTGAACTAATTTGAACGTTGAATAAAATGATTAATTGTGGAATAGGTTGAACTTGAATTTTGCTGTTATGATCATGTTAATTGTTGATGTGAATGATGTTGGATATATGATAAATTGTTGAGATTGGTATTGTGTGTTAATTACGGTTGTTAGGATTGTTGGGCCTCTGGCCATAATTGTTGTTGTCTCTTGTGTTGGGTAGTCGGGTAGGATTTTGACAACCTACAGGTTAGAATACCTAATTGGGGAGTAAGAGTGTGGAGAAAAGTGTTTGATCTGTTGCGTATACGATAGAACATAGATGAGAACGGTTAGAGGTGATAAGAAGAGTGGATGTTGATTTTCTTGAGTCTGGTGTAGATTTCGAGTAGGATAGCAATCGATCATACAAGATAGGGAAGGAGAAGAGAAGTTCTAAGTTTCATGGGAAGCCGTATGATATTTCAGGTGGTAAGGGTAAGGGAGAGGAGAGTTCGGGCAAAAAGCCAAGTCCTGCGGAATCAGAAGGGGAACTACTGTTATAAGAATCGCCCATTCCCCCTATCACTCGACGAATGTTGCGCAGAGAACAATAACCACATTTAAGGGAAGCAGTACAATTGGGATTGGGACACTTATATTCAGAGGTCACCTCACTCTCACTATCACTACTTATTTCAACTATCGAGACCATCTCTATTTTGCGAGAAAACAAATGCAAAGAAATACAAACCACGAGAAGCAGGAACGAAAATAAGAGAAGCCACAAAGTAAGGGGAAAATGCGAGAAGCCGCGTACCTTAAAGAAAGAAATCTGGGCAAGCCACAAACACCACCGAAGGAGGAGAAAGACGCGAGAGGAACACAATGGAAGAGAGGCGTGAAGACGGTAGCAGCAACGGAGAGGAAATGAAACGAGAAAGAAAACGGCGAAGAGACACGAAGGTTAAACAAGACCCTTTCGGAGTAAAGCAATCCAACGGCTAAAAAACCCACCAACAAAATCAACGGTGGTTATTTGAAACGGTTCAAATCCCAAACGACACGTGTCTGGCCCCCAATGGAGCACTTAAAGGACGCGACAGTTCCCAGGGAAGTCATGATGGCACCTCCCGCCAAAAATCAAATCAATCAAACGCCACGTCACGGTAGCGTCAATCGGTGACATCGGCTTTATAGGCCATCGGCCGAAAAAGGAACCGTAATGCCATTCGGCTAAGAATAAGTCTAGAAAGCAGAAAGACGCAGTCGGTCGCAGACAAAAAGAAGACCCGGACAACCGGAGAACAACAATAAAAGGGAAGGTTTCCGTACTAATTAGATATGTTTACTTTCATTACAACATTATGTGACGTTACAATAGCAGCAAAAGTTCCCAATTACTACAAAAGAATGAACCACTAATATATACGGGGCAACGACGGCTCTTTTGCAGGTACCGCCCAACCTTGAAGTATCTCTGGACGAGCTTAGGGCCTACTTGCTACATCCGATGTTCCGAATCGGCCTCGGAGCGTAAAGCAGGCGACTCCCCCGCGCACCAAAGGCGACACCAAAGCCCACTCGAGGATTGCCGGCCAATTATGACGAGGCTCCAGACCAAGCGGCTGAGGTGTCCCCTTCCCTGAACGGTCGGCTGAATACTCCGGCCGATCGCTCTTTGAGTCTCTTGAACAACTCCAGCAGTCAGAAGCAAAGCCACCTACAAGAAGAAGAGAGCCAGAGTTCACGAAGATCAATAACCCCCACTTTGAGCCTCTGGACAACCCCCACACACCTGCAAGGGATGGGGTTGTTCAAAAGACTCAAAGGAGGGGACGCGATCTCACCATAGGAAAGCATGCGCAACCAAGCCATGAACAGCCAAAGCAACAAAAACCCCTATTTATACAAGGGAAGAGCAAAAACCCCTAGGAGTTATGATTATGGCGTAACGAAAGCTCGTGAGAGTCAAAATCGACCGAGCCAAAGAAAACGCACTTATGAGGCGCGCGAGAAAACCCACGCCCGATTAAAACGGACCGGGTCAAAGGGAGCACAAAACCCACGCAGACCCGAGAATCCAAGGCGCTGAAAGCAAACAAGGCTAAATCTCCTTAACGCATGGAATGAGGACTATGGGAACCGAGGATGAGTTGAAGATACTTAGAACGACTTCGCACAAAGTGCTCGCCGCTCGAGGGATCATGTTCCCGGCCGACCACCCAGAAGGCTCGGATATGACGCGCCTCCTAGCCGATCATCCGGCTCGAAAGACGAAGACCAAGTCCTGCGCCCTCATCACCGCTTCCGTCGGCAACACCTCAAGATCGACGCACGCACCACATCCCGATCAAAGGGCCGCGCCTCTGAAGGGCTCGGCCTCAGGCGAAAGACCTACTAGATATATTAGGCAAGCCCGAGAATCTCGCCTAAGATCTCGGGGCATTCATGTACCATTATGAGCATTTATGACATACTGTAATATAAATATACGCCCTAGAGGCCAATGAAAGGGGACGAACAGTCTATTTTCTACTCACTACATTCCTTGTTCTTGCTATATCCTACTCTAGGGAAATAGTTGGGAACATTATGCTTTGAACTAATATGTTAAGCTATCATCTTCCATTTGTTGTACTATTTGAATCTCGGACTTGTTGGTGCTATGTATCGTATCTCGAGTTTATTTTAATTACTATTTTAGAGTTATGTAAGGTGTTTTGAAGAAATGTAGCACTCTCTTTGTGGTGCGTGGAAAAATATTATGTTTTTGAAAACTCTGATTTTAAAATCGACTAATTAATAGTAATAGAAAGGGGTGTTACATTAGTGGTATCGAGAGCGATTCGGTCCGTCCGCCAAGTTGTCGAGTCTCATTAACCCTCGAGTCTTGGTACTCGTTCTAAATCATAATTATGTTGTTGTTTATTAATGTTAACTTTGTTGGTTTGTTCATTCATTGACGTGCCTTGTGACTTATTTGTGGGATTACGATTGGAAGTGATATTCCATTATTGAGGTATATGTGCCTGAAGTATGTAGCTGTTGGTTGTAGCATTGATTTTGGTTGTTTGTGGATTTGTTGTTAGTATCATTGAGATGTGTGTAATTAAAGAGTTCTAACGACGTCAAAGGAGTGAAAGTCGTGATGACGCCTTCGCACTCGGATCTGCGTTAAAAATCTTTTAAGGTAGTAGTATAAATTGAAAGACAAAGAGTTTTGTGACCTTAATTAGTTGGTTGCATGAGTAGGAGGGACTGATCACCCCAATCACTCATCCCCAATGAAAGAGGCGATAATAACTCATGGCTATTATTAAATTTGGACTCATGCACTAATTCTAATTTGATTGATTGCTTGATTAGTTTGTTAGAATATAGAAAATAATTTTTATATGACCTAACCGTGGTAAGTATACACTGAACAATATTTGAAGATTGCTTGTTGAAAATTGTTGCACTTGATTGACGTCTCTCCATAAGTTGATTGTTTTGTGGTGCATATGAGTTAAATTTGATTTGTGCTTAATTGTCTAGAAGTTAGTATGCTAAAATGAAATGTTGTGTAAGGCTATATTTTCATTAACTCAATTAAGATTGCATAACTTGAAGTTTTGACACTTTCAACGTTTCAATTCGACTTGTTTCGTGAGCATGATGTGATTTGTCAAAATTAAATGATTAGTTTTCCTTACCGTTGGAGTTTATGTCGGAAATTAAATTTTGAACTAATAAGTAGTTGCTTATGTGGTTGCATGCTCTAGTGATAGTAAGGTTGGGGTTTGCATATAGAGTTTCCTTTTGACAAAACTGTGAGTTCTAAGGTTTTCGAAAAAACGGTACTTGGAAAATTTTGTGCTATTGGGAATGAATGGGATGTCAAAATAGTGTTGAATTTGTTTCCAAGTTGTTCTAAAATTTTATTTCAAAATGAGACATGATTTCGGCTTTTGCACCAATTAGGTTGTGGTTAGGTGTTGTTTGAAAATGAGGAAGTTTTACACTAAATGCATGGTTAGAAAAAGTAGAATTTTTATGATACGTGAAGGTGAGTCCAATAATGACTATCAAAGTTTTAGAAACAGACATATACAATTTTGAGTACATTCTATCAAAGTTTTACACTAAATGCATGGTTAGAAAATTTTGTTCGATTTATGATTTAACGGTGGCCTTTGTTGTTGCTATTACCATTATTAAATGTCACTTCTTGGTTTGATTACGTGGCGTCTAAATTTAATGATGAAACGGTACGGCGAGACCTTTTGTGCACTTATATTACTTGAATTAATTCTCTTTGCTAAATGTTGACAAGGATGTTTAATTTCATTTGCTTAAACTAATATCAAACCTTGAAATCAAAACAAGTGTGTTATAAAGCATGTGTTGGTTATATTATTTTGGTGGTAAGAAATCAATTAAATTTAGTAGAATTATATGTCCATGATATTTTCTAGGGAAGTTGTAAAATCGCATGTTAGCCAAATCCCTAGGAGTAAGGAGATCGAAGATGATGCCTACGTGTTTAAATCTTTTCGGAATTGTGTGTTTAAATTATTTGCATGATTGGCTATGCTTATTTGGTGTTTGATGAAATGCAAAACTAAGTGATGATTTGATCAGCGGTCGTACGCGGGTCAAAATAATGAAAAGTGTAAAATATAGTAACAAGGTAAGTTAACCTTGGTCGTCTCACAAGGACCTCTAAAACTAAGATTACCAAAATCAAGAACGATCAAATAACAATTAAAGGGGGTTTTGTGGAAAACAAATTCAGTTTATAAAGAAAATCAATTCACGAGAACAATCAATTCACCGGTTTTGGGGTGTGCTTCTTGGATTCATCATAGGTTCAAAAGGATAACGTCTCTAATGATTTCTGAATCTTGATTGGTATAAACTAACTAAAACAAGCGTCAATTAGTTTATGAGAATTCACTGTTTTAAAGCAAGCGTCAAAACAGAGTGTTCAATCGGTTACGAAAGTGGACAAGCGCCGCTTAAAGCATAACCATTATCATAACAAAATCCATACCAATCCTCTCTATCAATTTCTATTTAAATCAAATAATTTAAGCAATCAAATAATTTAAATAATCAAAAGGTACGAAACATATTGCATACAAGCAAGCGCGCATACACAAACGAATCGCGTTTTGCAAAAAGCGAATACTGAGTAAATCAAGCGTAACACGAAAATCAGAAATTGCAACAATTAAGAGTGAAACGAAATTGATAGAGATGAATTCAGAAACTAAGACAAAATAATGTTAAACATTCAAGCACCGAACCTCAAAATCCGTTAACAGCGACACCCTTTCACCGATGAATCGATCTAGGGGGTTAGGCTTCCATGGAGGTTAGGCCAAAAAGTTTTGTAAAGTGTATGATAATGCATAAGATGGTAAAAGACGGCTGCTCCAGCCAAGTCTATAAGACTAAAACGAAAAACCTAATCCCTTAATGGGTTATTGGATAAAAGCCCGTTAACAAACTAATATCTGGCCCGAAACCCGTTTTACATTAAACTGCTTCGGTATTTTGCAGTTTTGGCCTTCCGTACTTCCGAATTGGGTTTCGCGCTCAACAGAAGAATTGTAGCTCTGTTCCTTAGCTTTCCAACGCATACTTGCACGCCTCAATCGGATAAACGTGGCCAAAGTTATGACCTGCAGAGTAGACAGGGGTCAATATGCAATAAAAGTATGAATTAAGCAATAAATTGCTATACTGCTCAAATAAGACCCAAAGTCTAGAAACGTGCTAAGACTTAAATATTAGGCACAGAACACAATTAAAAATACTAAGTGAAAAGCTATAAAGAGTACATTAAAATGCACTGATCATGATTATAATTAGTTTTGGTTAATTGATCGTGATGAGTTTTACTTGTTTACGATTTCGTGCGTGTCTGGACACTGTTTCAGTCTTTTGAAAACTGGTACTGTTTGGTTGAGTCAAAAATTATGTGGCTGAGTGTTTTCGAAAATAGACTTAAAGCCGGTCGTTTTGGCACTAGTTTCTTTAAATTCGGAGTTGTGTAGCTCCAGTTATGAATCTCCAAAGTCGGGTCAAATTTCTAGAGTCAAACAGTGAGTAGGTTCGGTTTTTTGCAGCTTTTATGTCTCCAAATGAACTCCGTTTTGAACGATTCTTTTTCCATTAGAAACTACACTCAAATTGCTTTTGTTCGGGCTAAAGTTTTGTCCCATTTGGTCAAGTTTTAGCCAGTTTAGCGTGAAATGAAGTAGGAGGACAGAATCTGTCAAGTCGGGGAACTGTTCGGGTTGTGTCTAAAAACTGTATTAATTGGCTTATTGTTTTGAAACTTTAAAGAGATGTTCAGAAACTACACATCCGTGGCTTTCCAACAAGTGTTTATTTGTCGAAATCCGAGGTCGTTTACTATTTTAATTAATTCGCCAAAGTAGGCGCAAAGTTACAGAATTTTCTGCACCCGAGTTTAGGTGAACTAATTTGAACGTTGAATAAAATGATTAATTGTGGAATAGGTTGAACTTGAATTTTGCTGTTATGATCATGTTAATTGTTGATGTGAATGATGTTGGATATATGATAAATTGTTGAGATTGGTATTGTGTGTTAATTACGGTTGTTAGGATTGTTGGGCCTCTGGCCATAATTGTTGTTGTCTCTTGTGTTGGGTAGTCGGGTAGGATTTTGACAACCTACAGGTTAGAATACCTAATTGGGGAGTAAGAGTGTGGAGAAAAGTGTTTGATCTGTTGCGTATACGATAGAACATAGATGAGAACGGTTAGAGGTGGTAAGAAGAGTGGATGTTGATTTTCTTGAGTCTGGTGTAGATTTCGAGTAGGATAGCAATCGATCATACAAGATAGGGAAGGAGAAGAGAAGTTCTAAGTTTCATGGGAAGCCGTATGATATTTCAGGTGGATAGGGTAAGGGAGAGGAGAGTTCGGGCAAAAAGCCAAGTGGGGGAGACGCTACTGCGAGGATTGTGTGTCACAAGTGTGGTAAGCCGGGGCATAGGAGTCTAGATTGCATGGTCGACAAGTGTTTCAAGTGTGATAAGTAAGGTCATGTAGCTGCTAAGAGTGAGAAGAAGGATGTGGTCTACTACAACTGTAGGGAAGTGGGGTACATTATTACCAAGTGTCCAAAGCCGAAGAAGGGGAAGTATAGCGGGAAAGTGTTCGTCTGGGGAGGTTCGGAGCCTGCGGAGGAGTGACATTCAGAGATAGCACTTAATTGCAACCTAGGTAAACAAGAGGTAAGAGCACCAACGAGTGAATCATAAGTGATGAGTCCTCACAGGATTTATATAAGTAATGCTCTCAATCACTCAAGTGTCTAGGCTTGTGTTTACTCTCATATATATAATAAGCACATCAATGAAAGTTAGTACTACCATATGCTTGACAAGCTTCTAACATCCACACTTAAGAACACATGCACATAAGATCAAAAGGTCTTTATAAGGGTTGTAATGGGGCCAAGGTCAAGGTGGGATAATCCTAAGGGGGAACTAAGCTTAAAAAAATCAAAGAGGATGAAAAAGCAATGAAAATCAACTCAGAAAGTGAGCATGAGAGGGTCCAACTTCTACGAGATGTGACTAAATTCACAATTTTGAGACTTCTCTCCATAACTCTCTTCATACAACATTCACTCTCCTTCATACAAAAACAAAAATAAAAAGATATATGAAATTTTTCTTTCTTTTTTTTTTTTTTTCTTCTTTTTTTGACTTTTTTTCTTTTTCTATTTTTTTCTTCTTCTTTTTCTTTTTCTATTTTTTTCTTTTTGTGAGTATTTTTCTATACAAATGTACTTGCCAAACTTTCCATTGAGAACCCAAGAATCAACCCAAGTGAGAACCACAATTACACAAATTGGACACCCCCACACTTATGGATATGACAATTTTCAAATCAAAGCTCTTTCACCCTCTAAGATTGGGTAATATCATTGTTTTTCTCTTTTAGGCTTGTAATGAGCTATAAAACAAAGAATGGGATAAAAAGGCTCGAGAGGGGCTTACACAAAGGGATAAATTCAAGGTAGGCTTATTTGGCTAGTAGCTAAGAAAAATTGAATTGCCTAGATCATTTCAAACATGCATGTGAACAAGTGTTTCAACAAGAATCAAGTCAAGTTCTAGAGTAACTAACAAACATGAGTGAGTCACACACAAGAAAGGAGAGAATGGCAAAATGTAGTCCATCCATAAAGAGGCTCAATTCTCACCAGGGGTTAATGACTATCACAGATGATGCAAAGATTTAGTGCTCATACCCAACTTATTATACCAAGAGCAACAAGAAATCAATCAAATCATGTCAAATCACCCATGGTCCTAGAATAGTCAAAATCACTCACAACTTCTACAAACAAAGAACTCATGGAAAAACATGCCAATTTTTTTTTTTTTAGTTTTAAAACAAATAAAACAGAAAAACAAACCAAAAATTAAAAGAAAATAAAAACTACTAAGCTACTAAAAGACACCCCCCACACTTAAGTCATACATTGTCCTCAATGAAAACAATAAGCATAAAATAAGAGTAAGGAGGAGGGACTCCCTGGTCAATTTGCAGTGTAGGTGGGATTTTCTAGTGAGAGTTCTTCTATGGTTGCATCTTCCAGTAGCGGAACTCTCATGGAATAACTTGAGGCGTTTTACATCGACTTTGAAAACTTTGTTTGTTGCCTCACTTTTCATTTCCACTACACCATGAGGAAAACTGTTAGTAATAACAAAAGGACCAATCCACTTGGATCGATGTTTCCCAACCATAATTTTCAGGCGGGGTCTAAACCATAAAACTCTATGCCCAATATAGAACTCCTTTTTGGCAATCATCTTATCATGTTTAGCTTTCCACACTTTCTTGGCAGGAATGCCCACCAAGGTTAACCCAATGTTGCTCCTATGTTTCCTTAGGATTGGAGGCTTCTCTTCCTGTTCAAATTTAAGACCAGCTACATTAGTAACAATAAGCTTCCCACTCCCCTCTGAATATGCATGATTAACTTTTCTAGAGAGTGGTTCAAGCTCTAAAATAATGGGCTGCTCAATGGCAGCAGCAGTAGCTACATCCACAACATCAGCTATAGGAGGTGTGTCAACCTGTAAAGTATCAACCAAAACATCAAACAATTCAATTTTACAAAGGGAATGCTCTTCCATGGGGTGTTTCTTAGCATTAAAGATACTAAATTTTTCAGTTGTATCACCAAATTCCATGGAAAGAGTCCCTGCATGTACATCAATTTTGGTTTTGGCAGTCCTCAAGAATGGTGCGCTAAAATGATGGGTGACCTGCTAGACTTAGTTTCTTCCTCCATGTCTAGAATGTAAAAATCTGTAGGAAAAATCAAATCATTAACTTTAACAAGAACATCCTCAACTAGTCCAGCAGGTCGAGCATTGCTTCTATTTGCTAGCTGGATGGTAACACCTGTTTCCTGCAAAGGTCCAAGAGCAAGAGAGTTAAAAATAGATGTGGGCATTACATTGATTGAAGCTCCAAGATCTAACATGGCATCATCAAACTGAATGTTGCCTATGGTGCATGGAATGGAGAAAGTTCCTGGATCCTTGCATTTCGGGGCATGGGCAACATGAGGGGCAGAAACATTATACCCCACGTTGACTTTTTCAATTCCTTTTAGTCTTCTCTTTCTCTTGTGTGTGCACAACTCCTTTAGAAATCTAGCATATTTTGGAATCTGCTTAATTGCCTCAAGAAGGGGAATATTGACTTCCACCTTCCTAAAAGTATCCAAGATCTCCTCATCCCTTTCCGCCTCAATTTGTTTTTTAGTCATTGCTGCTCTTTGAGGGAAAGGGAGTGGTGGTATGTACTCTTCATCATCAACGTGTTCGTGTGCTTTTCTATTTTTAAAAGCAGCGATTTCGGACACCTTTGGAGTGTCAACACCTTTCCGGATCTCAAAGTAATAACACTAACATTGGGGGTTGGTGCATTTGGATTGACTACAGCTTGAGCCGGCAGTTGGGTTGACCCTCGGGCTTGCATCTGATTAATTGTGGTAGCCATTTGTCCTATTTGTGTTTGCAAATTCTGAATTGAAGCATCTGTTCTTTGTTGAAATTGGAGATTCTGGGCAGCCATCTGCTTAACTAGATCCTCCAATGAAGGTTCGTTCACTGAAATTTGTTGTTGTTGTCTAAATTGAATTTCCCCATCTAAGGTTAGGATGGTTTCTCGATTCGGGTGGTATCTATTGGATGACAAGTCAACATTGGCTTGAGGGTTAAATATATTAGCCGCATATGCTTGAGGGGTATCGGCATTGGGATCCTCTTGCGGCGTAGGACAAGAATCGATGGGGTGCTCGATGAGAGGTGCAAATACCACAAACCTTTGTTGTCCGACTGTTGCCAATTTTTTACCAAAATTGTGAGTTCATCCAACCTGCTTTTCTAAGCTCTTATGATCGATGGCTGTATCTCATTTACTCCTCTTGCTAGAAGTGTAGAGTTGCTTCTAGTTGTGAATTGTTGGGAGTTAATGGACATATTCTCTATTAAAGCTCTTGCATCTGCTTTGGTCTTATCTACAAGTGCACCTCCACTAGCAAAGATCCATAATATTTACGTCCATGGGTAATAAACCCTCGTAGAAATATTGGATGAGTAGTTGCTCGAGAGATTTGGTGATGAGGCGACTTGCACACAATTTCTTAAATCTCTCCCAAATATTCATGTAAAGACTCGGTGGAGTTTTGCTGATACCACATATCTCTTTTCTGATTGAAGCAGCTCTGGATGCAGGAAAGAACTTCTCTAGGAACAAGTTTAAAGAGATTATGGCTAAAGATGCTATCACAATCACTACCACTATCCTCTATATGTTCCCTAAGTCTATGATGCAATGTTCTCTCAATTTCAGGGTCAAAGGGATGCAAGTTAACAAATAGACACGGTCATGCACCATATGCAACAAAAAGTGAGAAAATACAATAATTCTAGAAATACCAACTATGTCCTAAAGCTAAAATGGATGCGAGAAAATAAAAAAAGCGAATCAAATCTGATCTAAAAAATTTAAAATCACTGCTAAAAATCTAATTAAATCAAAAGAGGGATATGCAATTTTTTTTTGGATTTTTTCGGAGATATGAAAATTTAAAACAATTAATTAAAAATAGAAAACGGCGGAATTTGCGATTTCGAGCCCGATTTCCCTTAGTTAAACTAAGGGAGTCCTGATCCCCGTTTTTTTTCTGATTTTTCAGCGGTGGTTTCGAAACAATCTGACGAGATCATTCAAAAACCGTTTTTTTTTTCACCTACAATTCCTACAAATCAACAGTCTCAACGCCTACTACCTGTAATAAGACCTGGAAATACAGCAAGAACAAAACTAAAATGTTAGTAATGTTAGTGGAGTCCTGAAGTTGGAAATCCCTAATTAGAGATCCCCGGCAACGGCGCCAATTTGATCAGCGGTCGTACGCGGGTCAAAATAATGAAAAGTGTAAAATATAGTAACAAGGTAAGTTAACCTTGGTCGTCTCACAAGGACCTCTAAACTAAGATTACCAAAATCAAGAACGATCAAATAACAATAAAAGGGGGTTTTGTGGAAAACAAATTCAGTTTATAAAGAAAATCAATTCACGAGAACAATCAATTCACCGGTTTTGGGGTGTGCTTCTTGGATTCATCATAGGTTCAAAAGGATAACGTCTCTAATGATTTCTGAATCTTGATTGGTATAAACTAACTAAAACAAGCGTCAATTAGTTTATGAGAATTCACTGTTTTAAAGCAAGCGTCAAAACAGAGTGTTCAATCGGTTATGAAAGTGGACAAGCGCCGCTTAAAGCATAACCATTATCATAACAAAATCCATACCAATCCTCTCTATCAATTTCTATTTAAATCAAATAATTTAAGCAATCAAATAATTTAAATAATCAAAAGGTACGAAACATATTGCATACAAGCAAGCGCGTACACAAACGAATCGCGTTTTGCAAAAACTGAATACGAGTAAATCAAGCGTAACACGAAAATCAGAAATTGCAACAATTAAGAGTGAAACGAAATTGATAGAGATGAATTCAGAAACTAAGACAAAATAATGTTAAACATTCAAGCACCGAACCTCAAAATCCGTTAACAGCGACACCCTTTCACCGATGAATCGATCTAGGGGGTTAGGCTTCCATGGAGGTTAGACCAAAAAGTTTTGTAAAGTGTATGATAATGCATAAGATGGTAAAAGACGGCTGCTCCAGCCAAGTCTATAAGACTAAAACGAAAAACCTAATCCCTTAATGGGTTCTTGGATAAAAGCCCGTTAACAAACTAATATCTGGCCCGAAACCCGTTTTACATTAAACTGCTTCGGTATTTTGCAGTTTTGGCCTTCAGTACTTCCGAATTGGGTTTCGCGCTCAACAGAAGAATTGTAGCTCTGTTCCTTAGCTTTCCAACGCATACTTGCACGCCTCAATCGGATAAACGTGGCCAAAGTTATGACCTGCAGAGTAGACAGGGGTCAATATGCAATAAAAGTATGAATTAAGCAATAAATTGCTATACTGCTCAAATAAGACCCAAAGTCTAGAAACGTGCTAAGACTTAAATATTAGGCACAGAACACAATTAAAAATACTAAGTGAAAAGCTATAAAGAGTACATTAAAATGCACTCGATCATGATTATAATTAGTTTTGGTTAATTGATCGTGATGAGTTTTACTTGTTTACGATTTCGTGCGTGTCTGGACACTGTTTCAGTCTTTTGAAAACTGGTACTGTTTGGTTGAGTCAAAAATTATGTGGCTGAGTGTTTTCGAAAATAGACTTAAAGCCGGTCGTTTTGGCACTAGTTTCGTTAAATTCGAGTTGTGTAGCTCCAGCTTATGAATCTCCAAAGTCGGGTCAAATTTCTAGAGTCAAACAGTGAGTAGGTTCGGTTTTTGCAGCTTTTATGTCTCCAAATGAACTCCGTTTTGAACGATTCTTTTTCCATTAGAAACTACACTCAAATTGCTTTTGTTCGGGCTAAAGTTTTGTCCCATTTGGTCAAGTTTTAGCCAGTTTAGCGTGAAATGAAGTAGGAGGACAGAATCTGTCAAGTCGGGGAACTGTTCGGGTTGTGTCTAAAAACTGTATTAATTGGCTTATTGTTTTGAAACTTTAAAGAGATGTTCAGAAACTACACATCCGTGGCTTTACAACAAGTGTTTATTTGTCGAAATCCGAGGTCGTTTACTATTTTAATTAATTCGCCAAAGTAGGCGCAAAGTTACAGAATTTTCTGCACCCGAGTTTAGGTGAACTAATTTGAACGTTGAATAAAATGATTAATTGTGGAATAGGTTGAACTTGAATTTTGCTGTTATGATCATGTTAATTGTTGATGTGAATGATGTTGGATATATGATAAATTGTTGAGATTGGTATTGTGTGTTAATTACGGTTGTTAGGATTGTTGGGCCTCCGCCATAATTGTTGTTGTCTCTTGTGTTGGGTAGTCGGGTAGGATTTTGACAACCTACAAAGTTAGAATACCTAATTGGGGAGTAAGAGTGTGGAGAAAAGTGTTTGATCTCATTGCGTATACGATAGAACATAGATGAGAAACGGTTAGAGGTGATAAGAAGAGTGGATGTTGATTTTCTTGAGTCCGTGTAGATTTGAGTAGGATAGCAATCGATCATACAAGATAGGGAAGGAGAAGAGAAGTTCTAAGTTTCATGGGAAGCCGTATGATATTTCAGGTGGATAGGGTAAGGGAGAGGAGAGTTCGGGCAAAAAGCCAAGTGGGGGAGACGCTACTGCGAGGATTGTGTGTCACAAGTGTGGTAAGCCGGGGCATAGGAGTCTAGATTGCATGGTCGACAAGTGTTTCAAGTGTGATAAGTAAGGTCATGTAGCTGCTAAGAGTGAGAAGAAGGATGTGGTCTACTACAACTGTAGGGAAGTGGGGTACATTATTACCAAGTGTCCAAAGCCGAAGAAGGGGAAGTATAGCGGGAAAGTGTTCGTCTGGGGAGGTTCGGAGCCTGCGGAGGAGTGATGGTTACCTTTAGAGGTGCGACTTTCATTTAGGGTGCTATGCTAGAATTCAATGTTTGCTCGTTGTGGTGTGTTTAAGTTGCATGTCCATGATAGTTAGATTTTCGAGGACAAAAATATTCTAAGTGGGGGAGAGTTGTAACGCCCCAAAATTAATTAGGTGAGCATTTAACTAATTTAATTAGGTGATTATTTAATTAATTTAATTAAGCGATTATTTAGCTAAATTAATTAAGTGATTATTTTAGTTGTCTATATTAAAATAAATATAGGGTGATTAATTAATTAAGGAGTGAGGTGTGGTAAATAAATGGTGAGTATTTTAGTTAAGTGGGGAGTATTTTAATTAGAATTGGGAGGATGTGAGAAAGTACCTAGAGGGTGTAAATAAAGGGCCCAAGCCCACAAAATGGGCCCAAAGTCATGACTTAAGTCAGGGATAAGGTTTCCATCTCCTTAGAAAAAAAGAAAACAAAAAAAAAATAGAAGAGATGGAGGTAGAGAGAGGCTGCGCAGCTGTTCACCTTGAGGGAGGGAGAGAAAATTCATCTTCTAGCTTTGGGTAAGTGTTTTTGGTACCAAACAACTCCATATTTCTTCCTCTATCCTTTAGTATAAGTTTCACACCCTAATCTTGTGTATTTTTCTCTTTTCCATGGATGGGTTTGGAGCTCAAATGGTGGAGAAAGCTAGTTACTTGGGTTTTCTTGGGTTATTGGAAGAGGGGTTTTTCTTGGGCTTGCAATTGGAGGTATGTGGGCTCTCTTTCATGGCTAATAATTTATAAACCTTGAAATCATAGAGATTTGGTGTTAGGATTATTTATTTGATTGTTTGAGTTTGTGTTAATTCTATGTTTATTGTTGTATTTGTATTTAATTTGGTGATACCATGATGCTTGATGTTGGAAATAAATGTGTTGTTAAATGTGCATGTCATAAGTTTGGTAAAATGTTTCAATGTGAAGAAATATGTGAATATGTGATTTTTTTTTTTTGACACATGTGAATATGTGATTTTATGATATTGATAAAATGTCTAAGTGAGTGTTGTTGAAGTGGGTGTTTGCTAAGGTGAGTGATATGAATTAAATGCCATATGGTGTGTGATAAGTGCTAAATAATAATGAGGTGTTTGGTTGTTAGTTGACATAATTGATTAGGAGAAATATTGGTGTTATTAGGTGTTTAATAAATTATTTGATTTAGAGTTGGTTGGAGGGTGTCGGTTGTTGTGGAGAAGTTAAAATTAGGTGTGCAAGGTGTCTAAGTGTGGGTTTCAAAATAGTCCCTAAGTGTTAATTTGATCCTTATGGTGCCACACTAGTCCCTAAGTGTCAATATAGTCCCTAGGTGCTAAAATAATCATTATGGCGTCAAAATGATCCCTAGGTGTCAAAATAGTCCCTAGGTGCTAAAATAATCATTATGGTGTCAAAATGATCCCTAGATGTCAAAATGGTCCTCGAGGTGTCAAAATAGTCCTTAAGTGCTAAAATGGTCCTTAGGTGCTAAATTAATCCTAATGGTGTCAAAATAGTCCTTAAGTGCTGAAATGGTCCTTAGGTGCTAAATTAATCTTTGGTAGTCAAAATGGTCCTTGGGTGTTGAAAAGGTCCTTAAGAGGTGATTCGGTCCTTAGGTGTGGGTTTAGTCCTTGGTGTGACATGTGGTCCAATATGAGGTGTGTTGTGTTGTGGTGATGATTAAGCGGTGTGTGGGCTTCGGCCATTGAGGTGTGTAGGCTTCGGCCAAAGCGGTGAGTAGGCCTCGGCCAAATATTGTGAACAGAGGTGAGGTGTGGGATGAAAAGTGGTGAGTTTAATAATTGTTGTGGTAGGTGTATTGTGGGTGATGCATTATCATGGTGTCACATAAATCATATGCATATAAAAGAGGTGATGTGGCTTCGGCCAAAAGAGGTGATGTGGCTTCGGCCAAAAGAGGTGGTGGCTTCGGCCAAAAGAGGTGATGTGGCTTCAGCCAAAAGAGGTGAGTACCCTACGGGGTTATTGAGGTGATGATGGATCCACATGCATATTGCATTTCATGCATTACATGCATGCTCTGGTGATTGATTAGGTGTTCATTAATTAATGGTGTGTCGGTGTAACTGTATTTGGTGTAACTGTATATGTGACGTGACTGTATAATTGACATAACTGTATATTGGCGTAACTGTAATTGGTGTAACTGTGTTAATGGTGTATTAGGATTGACTGTATATCTGGTGTACCTAGTCTACTGTGTTTCTTGTTTTATTTATTATTATCTATGTATTGAGACTCATCCTACTGCGTCGTGTTGCCTCGTATGTCGGCAACCTGCAGGTGACGGTGACTAGTGGTGTTTAGAGATCCTTCTTCTAGAGTGGTCGAGTCGGCTCTGATACGTAGCACCGGGGGGAATATTTAGTAGTTGTTATTTTATTATGCTTTGAACTAATATGTTAAGCTATCATCTTCCGCTGTTGTACTATTTGAATCTCAGACTTGTTGGTGCTATGTATCGTATTCTGGAGTTTATTTTAATTACTATTTTAGAGTTATGTAAGGTGTTTTGAAGAAATGTAGCACTCTCTTTGTGATGCGTGGAAAAATATTATGTTTTTGAAAACTCTGATTTTAAAATCGACTAATTAATAGTAATAGAAAGGGGGTGTTACAAATGTAATGCCAAAAACTAAAGTCAGTTAGCATTGACTTACCTGAGGAAGTGCAATATCACACACCATCAAATCCCGTAGGCTCTGCGGACCCACGTGTAGTCATCATAACGCTCATGAGACAGATATGCAAACGCAACAGAAATGTCAACTCGATGGAAGTGACACCAACAATCTCCAGCGAGAGGCAATGCATACTTGTTGGTCTTAAAGTCTGATCCATAATCAAAACGATGAAACATCCTCAATAACTTGATACTATCGGATGTGACCACATGATCTCCTCAACAATATCGGTACCTTTAAGTCGTCTCCGTCCAACACAAGTAATGGTTCGCGTGAATCAGTGTCATAAGTTGTTGCATCTCAGTCATACTACCTCTCTTTACCTTCCGAATCTTTATCGCTAAGGGTTCTATACAACTGACTAATGTTGCTCAAGTTGTTCTTAAATCTGACCTTCAATGCTTCAAGACTTTTGGATGCTTTCACTCCAAAGACAGATGCTCCCCAACAACTGACCGCTCCTCCTTGGTAAACTTTCCAAATATAGCTGCTCCAAACAAAGTCTTTTGAGGCTCATGATTATGAATCCCATACACCACTCTCACCTTCCAATCAGAACTAGGAGGTAACATTGGTTTAGCTTTCAATTGAAACTTACAACCATATCTTTTTGATGTCTTGTGTCTACCAGCAGAACACCCAACATCTACTCGACTGAATGTGCCCTGTCTCTCACAGCCATAAACAACCTTGTTCTTTTTCCCTTTCCCATTCTCCGTCGTCTCGGTTCGAACAATAACCACAATGATTCCGTTCGCTTTCCCGGTATCTCTAGCACAACGTGTCATTGCATCTTGAGTGAGAAATATCTCAGATGTCGTAAAGGCAGCGGTTAAATCCATAATAACCATCTATTTAAAAAAATATATAAATGTTATATAAAAAAAAAATTCCGGAAATACCTTTTTTAGAGGTATTTCCGGTTCACATATTGTGAACCGAATTTACCTCTGAAAAAGGTATTTCCGGAAAAAATTATATTAAAAAAAAAACAAAATTTCGGAATTACCTTTTCTGGGGATAATTCCGGTTCAAAAATCGTGAACCGGAAATACCAATTTTCTGCGCTAAATCCGGAAAATTCACCTCCAAATTTCTGGAAATACCTTTTTTTATGGTAAATCCGGAAAATCCAATAACTGTGGTGGGTCTGATCCGTTTTTTTTATAAAATGACAGGGGCATTTTGGGGTTTTTTCTATTTATGGGGTGGGAGTGATAATGAGGGGGGTGGGAAAAAAAAAGCCGAAAATAATTTGAAACTCATAGGAAAGTTTAAAATTAAGGAGTAGTGGAGAAAAAACTCATGTGCACTAAAATTGGTTAATGGGTGGGTTTTTTTGGAAACCAGACACGTAATTGGCTACGTCAAGATTATTTTTAGCCGAGTAACCGTTAGTAGGGATCGTCGTTAGCTGTAGACTAGTGATCGTGACCAATAAAGACAAAATTCAAAGTATAGATATAGATACTCTGTGTGTAAATATTTCAACACATAAAATCAATCAAATATATAGAAATCTATTTTTAAGCATTTTTAGGTCGCATTTACATTATGCCTTACTTTAGTTTAGCTTAGAGTAGTCAAACCCTTCTATACCTAATCCTAATGCATGATTATCTTATAATTCTTTTAACACAACTTCAAATTTGTTTGGTGAAACACCAATGATTGGTGAAACAAGACGGCCCTTCCATAATCATGCATTTATCCTAGACCCCTCAAAAGTGAGATCGCATACTTTCATATTTAAGCATCTAATCATCTTCCACTAAGTTTGGTGAAACACCAATGATTGCAAGTGATGACTCTAACTTGCATATATAAATTTTAATAAGAATTTGTAAACTTTCACCGTCTTTCTTTATTTATTTACAGAAACAAACTTATGATTCAAAACGATTACTAGTTAACCTCTCAATAAATTATATTCTTCAATTTTTACTAATGTCAACATTGACTCATAATATTGTCAAAAAATACATTGACTCATACAAAAATATAAATCATATATTTAACTAAACCATTTTTTTCAGGAATATTTAATTAAAACATTAGAAATAACATATAATTAACTAGATGCTGACCAAAAAATATAAATTTTTTTAACAATTGCAGAAGGGGACATTTTAGTAATCAAAGTGGCACTAATGACCAATTTATAACTACCTGCGAGGGGATTTGAACTCAGCACCTTGAGGATATAAGACTAAACACTTACCACTGAGCTAAAACCTCGAGTGTACGATTATTGGGCCTTTAGGTGAAACCCATTTGGGGCTCAGCCTGAAATGTGGTGAGGTTGGCCTTTGTCAACATCGCAAATCTTACCAAAATGTTTTCACCACAAAGGCCAGCCTCAGTCCAAAATGGGTTTCACCTAAAGGCCCATTAAGCAGTTCGCTACTTGCCACCACACGGTCCTTATCTCACAGTTGGGATCAGCCTAAGCTGATCGAACAGTCGAGATCTCGCCTTGGCTCTCGGCCATAGCGGCATACGATCTCTACAGCATTAGCTCCTCATGCAACCTTCTATGCACCATAAGGCTCTCTGTGTCAGTCATGGAACATTACCTATAAATATGTGACCCCATTCTAACATCAGGTATGCATCTTGTAATTACCCCAATTTCAAAGATCAAAAGTGAAGTTCAACCCCTAAAGTATGGTGCACCTTTCAAAAAGTGAATCACTTCTTTCAATTCCATCAAATTATGCAAAACACTTTTCCTTCAAATTAGTTTTCAAAATGAGAATCATAGCAAATACAACATTTGAAAGGTATAATGCAAACCATAGTATACTAACTACGTAAGCATAGTGATATCTCACATACACATATACATAACAAAAACATCCTTGAGATAAGTCACTGATGCTCCAAAAAAAATTAGCGAAATACTCCGGAGTTATGAATTGTCCTCATCGGAGACCACTTCTAACTCGGGATATTTCGGGCAAGCACATGCATACAGGCTTACCCCAAGAACGGATCCAAGAAGACCCTATTGTCAAAGTATGTGTTAGAGTTACTGTATATACTCTCAGTTAGTTAGCTTTTTGTATTTTTAATATTCTAGTTTAGGGTAGTTTAGTTTTTTTCCCTTGCTACTTTGATTTGTATATAAACTCCCTAATGGGCAATTTATCAAATGAGAGATTCATTTTTTACCAAAATAACATGGTATCAGAGCAAAATACTCTCCCTCTGATTAGGGCATTCCCAATTATGCTCTCCTCACCACGCAAACACTAATCACTTTTCTCCGGCACTCAGTTTCTTCTTCAACGGTGTTCACCTGTTCCGTTTATCAAATTGTTGTTGCACTCTCCTCCATTCCGTGATCTCTCTCTCTCTGCGAAATGAATCCAGTAACCGTCTTCTCCGCAGAGCGCTATTAATTCTTCCTTGTGATTTGATTCTCCAAATCTAAACTCGAATCTTCCCTGTAATCAAGGATCACACAAACTGTTTCTCTCACAAAGCTATTCTGCGTTGAAATTGGGTTTCCTCAAATCACACTCTCTCTGCCTTGCACCTTCTTCATCGCCTTTTGCTTTGTTGTTCTTGCAATCGTGCCATCGGAAACGCTGCTTCCACCTTGTCGGTGTTTCAGGAAATAAAAGCAAATTCAAAGAAACAAAAAAAATGAAGCTTTTTTTTTGTTTAATTCAAAAGTATTGATTCTGATATTTGACTGGGCGGTGCGTCACCCCTAATAGACCTTCTGCTTCAACCGATTACAGGTTCTCTTTATTTTGTGCTTAATCATTGGCTTGGCTCAAGTGTTTGATTTGAAGTAAATTCCTTTCGGCAAGTTTTCCGGTAAGTGTCCAACCTAATATTGCATTTTAATATTGCAATTGGGGTTGTGCTTTCTTGTTGGCTCATATTATCTTTGATTTGGTGCTGATTATTGGTTCAAGCACAAATTGGTCATTTCTTTTTGATATATATTTCTAGTTTGTGGATTTGTGTATTTTTGGATCTCTTTATTGCTGTTGTTATCGGTTGTCGTTATTGGTTCTGGAATTTTGGATCGATTCTCTATCGTTTCTATTATATTTGCCATGGTTCTTGAAAATAAACTATGCACTCATTGCAACCGAACCAATCACACCAATAATACATGCTTCATCAAACACAGTTATCCTCCGGGTTTCAAGTAATTCCTTATGTTATGCTACTACTCACGTTGCTCACCGGACCAAATTTCAACCTAGAGCCTGCAAATGTGTCCACATTGGCCATACCATTGGTGTCAAAGGTTATCTCCTCTATGACTTGCATAACCATGAAATTTTTTACTCTAGACACATTTCCTTTTATGAAAACATCTTCCCTTTTGCCACCCCTCACTCCTCTAACCCAATTTTCAACCCAATTCCCTCATCTTCCCCTCCAATACCCTTACCCAATATTACCGACCTTCTCCTACCTTCACCCCCTACATCCTCACACAACGCTCCGCACACTAATCCTACCACAAAATCTACTTCTCCTTCACAAAATTCCTCTCCCTCTCCCCCTCTATTGGCCTCACCTATTGCCCCCTCCTGTAACGCCCCAAAAATAATTCAAAACGTTTATTTAATAAATTAATTAAGTAGTGTTTGGTGGGTTGTTTTAAAGTAACGATATAGTAATTAACTTAAAGGAAGAGTGGTGAATAGTAAAGAAGTGATTGGTACTTTAACTAGGAAAAAGGAGTAGCGTTAGTAATCAACCGGGTGGTGAGAAGGGCCCAAGTTAAGAGAACCCATGACTTAAGCTAGGGTTAGTTATTAGAAACTTGGAGAGAAAGAAAAGAAAAGAAGAAAGGAAGAGAGGGAGCGTGCGAGAGGGAGAGGGAGAGACGGCTAGGAGAAAAAAAAGAGAGAGAGAGAGAGAGAAGGCGGAGAAGGAGTTGGCGCAAAGGGAAGGGAGAGAAAGAGAAGAGGAGATCGTCGTGTTGCTGTAGTTACTGCTTGGTGCTCTCATCACGCTTTCACTGAGCTTACGTATTCGAGGTAAGGGGAGTGTCGCATTATAAGGGTTTATATAATGGTCAGTATATGGGAGGGTAGTCCTATGACACCTAGGAGGTATTAGTTACTATGTTTAATTAGTTTGTTGAATTTTTGGTGTTGTTGCGAATTTAGAATGAGTTGTGATGTTGTTAACCATGTGGGATTTGTTGATGCTTGCTACATGTTTGTGAATTATGGTGCGGTGTGTGTGTGCTTGTGAATCGAATTTGGTGTAATGGTTATTCGAGAAATCAAACTGGTTATTTTTCATACTGTTTTAGTATATAAACGTTGTTATTTTTGCTACTGCTTTCGCTGCATAATGTTGCTATTTTTACAAATAAAATGCTGCTTTTTCCATGCTGTTTTTCTTCTTTGTTCAAAGCATATAAACTTGGTATCTTTCACGCCGTTATGCTGTTGTTTTTGTGTTGTTTTTACTGCTGTTTTTGGCGCGTAAAATGCTGCTGTTATGCTGCTGTTTTGTGTCGTTTTATTGTTGTTTTTGCTGTAAAAATGTTGCTGTTTTTCAGAATTTAAGTTGTTGTTTTTGCTGTAAAATGTTGTTGTTTTTTTTAGAATTTAAGTGGCTGTTTTTGCAATTAAATGTTGCTGTTTTTGAACTGATTTTACTGCTGTATTTACTAAGTAAATGGGTTGCCGTTTTACAAAAATGAGAGGCTGTCTTTATGTTGTAAAGGTGTCGTTTATGAAGTTGTATGCGAGTTAAAATGCGATGATTTCTAAACCAAAAGGGGATGCCTTCTAACTTAAAACGAGATGTTTTCTACAAATAAATTGTGATGTTTTCCACTCGTTAAAGGTGATGTTTTCTAAGGCTAAGTGTGGCGATACTCTCGATCTTAAGGGTGATGTACTCAACTTTTAAATGATGAAGTTTATGATGATGATGTTTATGAAGATGATATAAAAGCGATGATAATGATATCGTTGGGGCGGTTATGGCCAAGAGCGACGTTTAGGAAAATTGTGTTGTGATGTGTAATTGTTGATTTCTGTTTATTTATCTTGATGAGTGATGCATAGGGTCTCATACATGTCATGCTGCATTCGGCGACGATGTGAAATTCATACGGCGGAGCTATGCTCAAAGCGACGATAAGCGACGATTGTATTTTTGCGACGATGGTACCTCATGCATATGCCCGGCGACGTGGGTTGCATTTCCATACATGTGCACGAAAATGATGTAGTTGCTTGTGATGTATTTTTGATGTTGATTGCCGATGTTGCTCTGTGATGGTTGTAATGCGACGTTAAATGTGCTGTGGTAGTTATAGATATTGTCTTCTAATATATTGATTATTATTTATGCTCTTATGTTGTTTGAAGACTCACCCTTTCTTCTTGGAATGTTGCTCTATTGTGGCAACGCTGCAGGTAACCGCGAGTGAAGGTTCTGCTGCCTTCTCTATTAGCTGTTGGGAGGTTGTCGAGTCGCTCTCTGATACTATAGCACCTAGGGGGCGTAGTCGGATTTGTTAATGAATCAATTAACTGTATGAATTATTTAATTTGATGGTTATGAGACGCGTTTGAGTGGACTAGTGAGTCATCGTTTATTTCCACTGTGATAAGATTATTTTGAAATTTAAGTTTTGTGACGATTGCGTTGTTGCACGAACTTTGGTGGTGCAGACGATGAGTTTTTTTTACTTATGACGATGTGTCATTTCCTTTCTATCAAATAAATTTATATTTTGGAAAATGAAATTACTCTGATAATGACGTGTAAACTAAGGGGTAAAAAGGGGGTGTTACACCTCCCCTACTATACCTCCCCCTCCTATCAGACAGTCTACTCGAACTAGTACTGCCCCCAATTACCTTCAAGAATATCATTGTGACTCAATCCATTCAACTAATGCTGCCAATGTGTCTTCAGGTATTACTTTTCCTATCTCTCATTTTTTGTCATATGATCATGTATCCCCCTCCCACAAAACCTTTATTTCAGCTATCTCTAGTCTTGATGAGCCTTCCTCATATGCTCAAGCTGTTAAGCATGATTGTTGGAAGGAAGCCATGAACAAAGAAATTCAGGCCTTAGAGGAAAACAACACATGGACTATCACTCAACTACCTTCTGGTAAGAAAGCTATTGGATGCAAATGGGTCTATAAGACCAAACTTAGAGCTGATGGTTCGCTTGAAAGGTATAAGGCACGCCTTATGGCAAAGGGCTTTACACAACTTGAAGGTGTTGACTACTCTGAAACCTTCTCTCCGGTTGTTAAAATTACCACTGAGACTGGTATTGACACTTGCAACAGCTTGTAATTGGCATTTACATCAGTTAGATGTTCATAATTCATTCCTTCATGGCGACTTGCATGAAGAGGTCTATATGCTGGTTCCTCAAGGGTTTGAAACTTCTGCACTTAATCAGGTTTGCAAACTTCACAAATCTCTCTGTAACACCCCAATTCTACCCGGTAGTTTAATTCAAAAATCAGAGTAATAAAATCATTTTTCATTAAATGGAGTGTTACGCTCCTCTCTTAAAAATACTCAAACAGTCGGTTCAGCTCAGAAATATGCATAGATACATAACACCATACCAAACGTGGGATAAAATCTCATGTTACGCATCGGAAATAAAACTACATCTCAAAATAAGTGTTCAGCAATCTCAAATAGTACACAATACACATAAAGGCTCAACAATGAGCAAAACAAAGTCAAATGACAGTCTAAACCCCAACCCCTAGGTGCTACGTATCAGAGCAGACCGACTCGGGGAGTGGTGAGGGTAGAAGGCCCTCACTCATGGCTACCTGTGGTAAACAACAACAAAAAGGGTGAGTCTCGAACTATATAATAAAAGTGATAATAGGCAATATATACATCCACAATTCACAAAGACAATCAATCATACCAATCACCACTCAATAATATTCATGTGTTCATGTGGATGTATGCAATGTAGTTATGCATGTGGTACCAGTTGCCCTCATGGCAGTATCATTCTCAAATTGAGTCCTCATGACTCTGGCCCTCATGGCCTGCCCCTCATGGCCTCACAATCAGTTTATAACGTCGCGACCGCAGCCGAATGTATGCATGAGACTCCATGAACACAACATAAGCACATTTACAATATCACTTCATATATTATTTTCTCACCTCATATTTAATCTCGCTTATAGCCCTCATGGCTCTATCATTATCAAATTGAGCCCTCATGACTCTAGCCCCATGGCTCATGCCCCCATGGCATCTTCAATCACCTCGGTCTCTACTCAACACAACCAAGTCCCAAGGACTAATCTCAACTAGGGGACTAAAACTCACTCAGTGGACCTAAACCACCCTTTAGGACCAAAACAAGTCACCTAGGGACCACACTGTCACATGTAGGGGACCAAAACAAGACTCACTTAGTCACCAGGCAAAGACTAGCGCCATTTTCCCCACATTCTCGCGCCCGCAGGTGCAACACAAAGACTAGCGCCGTAAACTCAAGAATCTGGCGCCCGCAGGCAACACACCTGACCACTAGCGCCACTTTTCTAGCAATCTGCGCCCTGCGCAAAGACAGATCCCTGACACAAACTCGCATACACGCGCCGCCTATGCACTCACTGGCAAGACTTGTTTGGCGCCCACACACGACCCAAAGACACACAACACGTTTAAATAGAAAACCACTGAGCCAAAATGCTTAAAATTGTTTTGGGCGAGCAAATCGCAAAAGATGGCACGGTAAAATATGCCTAGAACTCTAAGTTTCACTCAAACCACCCCCCTAGGCGCACACTTATGGCGCCACAACAAAGTGCCACCAAAGACACCTCTCTAATGACACATGCAACTGAAAACTACTCGAGCCAAAATGTTTAAAAATGTTTTTGTGCAGGTGATTGCCAAATATGGCACAGTAAAATATGTTTGGAACTCTAAGTGTCACTTGACCCACCCTATAGGCGCACACGTATAGCGCCACAGAATTGCTCTCTAGGACATCTCCCAAATGACACGTGGAAAACTAAGACCACTCGAGCCAAAATGTTTTAAATGAAGTTTGGGCAGGTGAATACAAAATTTGGCTCGGTGAAATATGCACGAAACATCAAGTTCCACTCAACACACCTCTGTGTGCACGTGAACAGTGCACAGGGCGCCACATTCCTAGCAAACTGGCGCCCAGACAACAAACACACCCTCCCAAAGACTCAAGCGATGCACCGGGCGCCATTTTCCCAAAGAACTTGGCGCCTGAGCAAAGAACACCCCCGCACACATACACAATTCTAACACATGAACAGTAACCCAGGCGCCATTTTCTCAGCATTATGGCGCCCTGACAGTAGCATTTCTGCACAAACCCACAACACACTCTGTGAACAGTAAACAGGGCGCCTAAATCCTAGCACTTTGGCGCCCCAAACCCAAAAACCCCAATTTTTCCAAATTCTCCCAAATCAAATCACTCCATAATCACTCTAATACTCCTAATTTCATATTATAACAATCAATTTCATACTCAACATCAAAACCCATCACAATTCACGAAATCACATGTTATAAACCCTAATTCAAGCCCCAAATCGATTTCAATATGCAATTTACCAATTCAATGGTTCAAATCATCAAACAATCATCAATTAACATAAAACAAGACCTATGATCTACATATATCTCATTATCCCCTCTATTATAGAGTGAGACTCCCCTTACCTTAATTTAACCGTAGAAACGTCCCTTTCTCCGAGTCACGTGCAAAACCAGAGCAACACACGAGCTCTCCTTGCTTGGCACGATCAAAAATCCTCCCTTCTCCCTCTCTCTTAGCGCCGTTCTCCTTTCTCTCTTCTCCCTTTCTTTTGTTTTCTTTTCCTTCTCACAAAATGAGAGCAAATGCCTAATTTGGCTATATATACATTGGGCCAAACGCACTTGGGCCCTTTTTACACCCCCTCTCCATTTCTTCCACCATCCCCTTCAATTAAAAATAAAAGACTATATTAATGATTTAATATAATTGAAATAGTGCAACACTTAAACAATTTAATCAATTACTTAATTAAATTATTTAGGGTGTTACAACTCTCCCCCACTTAGGAAATTTCGTCCTCGAAATTCATACCTGAGTCAAATAACTCTGGATAGGACTCCCGCATCCTGCTCTCCTGCTCCTAAGTCATGCTCTCACCAGCAGCTCCCAACCACACTACCTTGACTAAGGGAATGTCTTTCCTCTCAAAGACCTTTTACTCTTCTCTATCATCAATCCTCACCGGCATAGTCTCCACAGTGAGGTTCTCACGTACCTCCACATCATCCATGTGAATCACATGAGACGGGTGTGGAATGTACTTTCGAAGCTGTGACACGTGGAAAACATCGTGCAAGTTCGAAAGATTAGGTGGCAAAGCCACCCTATAAGCAACCTTTCCAACCCTCTCAGTGATTTGGTACGGTCCAATAAACCTTGGAGTTAACTTCTTTGCCTTCAGAGCACACCCAACACCAGTCATAAAGTCCATGGTCCTTTCTCCTCACCAGCCTGAAACTCCAAGTCCTTTCTCCTCCTATCATGGTAACTTTTCTGTCGGCTCTGGGACTCTTTCATTTTCTCTCGATCATCTTTACCTTCTCCGTAGTCTCCCTAACCAACTCCTACCCAAGAACAACACTCTCACCCAGACTCATGCCAACACAAAGGAGTCCTACACCTCCGCCCATACAAATTGCCTCAAAAGGAGCCATCCCTATGCTCGAATGATAGTGTTATTATAAGTGAACTCAATCGGTGGGAGATGTGTATCCCACGCACCTCCCTGCTCGAGCACACAAGCTCTCAAAAGGTCCTCCAAGGATCGGATGGTTCTCTCTGTCGACCATCATGCGAGGATGATAAGTCGAACTCAACCTCACTGGATCCCAATGCTTCTGCAAGCTTCCCCAAAAACTCGGGCGTAAACCTTGGGTCTCTATCCGATACAATACTCTTGGACCCCATGTAGCTTCACAATCACCTAAATATAAATCCTAGCCAACTTTGGCACGGGATGAGTGATGTTGATAGGAATGAAATGTGCGCACTTGGTCAACCTATCTACAATCACCCAAATAGTGTCAAACCCTCTCACGGTGTTTGGCAACCCTGATCCACAGTCCATGGAAATGTTGTCCCCACTTCCATTCCGAATCTCTAAAGGTTGCATCAACCCCGCGAGTTTCTGGTGCTCAATCTTTGACTTCTCGCAAGTCAAACATGCATAAACGAATCATGCTACATCCTCTTCATACCAGCCACCAAAACAGCTTTCTTGAGATCATGATACATCTTAGTAGCACCCGATGAATGCTCAACTTGCTCCTATGGCTCTCCTCAAGTATCATCTTCTTCAACTCAAAGATCATCGGGAACACAAATTCGCCCCCTGAATCTCAACACACCACAGGAATCCAACCTGTAATCCCCATCCACAACTTGCTCACCAAAGAACCAAAGAAGTCAACCACTTCACATCTAACTTCAAGCGTCTCGATACTAACCAAGAAGTCATTCCCAATCCTCAAGATACCCATCGACACTGCGGGGTGTCACTTCACAAACCAGACTCAAATCACTAATTGCTCAATCAACTCCAATTCCTCACCATCATAGTGACATATGTAGAGTTTTCCGACTTAAAGCATCGCCCACGACATTAGCTTTGCCGGGGTGATAGTTCAAGCCGAAATCATAATCCTTTAGCAGCTCTAGCCAACGCCTCTGTCTCATATTCAGCTCCTTCTGGTCGAACAAGTACCTCAAACTCTTGTGATCACTGAACACTTCAAATCTGGTACCATAGAGATAGTGCCTCCAAATCTTGGACAAATACAATAGCGAATGCAATCAGAAATCATGAGTAGGATAGTTCTTCTCATGTGTCCTCAACTGTCGAGACGCATAAGCAACTACCTTCCCATCCTGCATCAACACACCTCCCAAACCCATCTTGGAAGCATCACAGTATACAACAAAAGGTTGCTCCGGCACATGCAATACTAACACTGGAGACGTGGTCAACCTTCTCTTCAACTCTTGGAAGCTCTCTTCACACTTTGCATCCCACACAAAGACTCTTCCCTTACAGGTCAATTGAGTCAACGGAAGGGCTAGCTTAGAGAACCCTTCAATAAACCTCCTGTAGTAACCAGCCAACCCCAAGAAACTCCTGATCTCAGTCACAAACTTTGGGCTCTCCCACTGCAACACTGCATCAACCTTGGCTGGGTCCACAGCTATACCATCACCAGAAATAATGTGACCCAAGAAGCTCACCTCACGCAACCAGAACTCACACTTTGACAACTTGGCATACAGCTTCTTTTCTTTCAGCACCTCTAGCACCAACCTCAAGTGCTCTGCGTGTTCCTCCTCAGACTTAGAGTACACCAGAATATCATCAATAAACACAACCACAAACCGATCCAAGTAGCTATGGAAGATCCGGTTCATGTACTCCATAAACACCCCTGGTGCATTTGTGACACCAAACGACATTACAGAGTACTCATAATGCCCATACCTCGTCCTGAACGCGGTCTTCTGGATATCTTCATCCTTCACCTTTATCTGATGATAACCTGACCTCAAGTCAATCTTGCTAAAAACCTTAGCACCCACCAGCTGGTCCATCAGATCATCTATCCTCGGGAGAGGATACTTATTCTTGATAGTTACTTTGTTCAGTTGTCTGTAGTCCACGCACGCAGACGCATACTCCCACCCTTCTTCTTAACCAACAAAACCGGAGCTCCCCATGTGGTGACACACTCAGGCCTCACAAATTTCTTCTCAAGAAGCTCCTCTAATCGCTTCTTCAATTCGCACAACTCGGGCCGACATCCCAGACGCGGTGCGATGACAGTGCCTAGTACGAGCACAAGCTCAATCCCGAACTCAACTTCCCTCTCTGCGGTGGCACACTAGGAATCTCATCGAGGAACACTTCAGTGGAACTCACACACCACCGCAACCCATCAACTACGACTTGGTTCTCGCAGACATAGACGCCATCAAAGCAAACGGTGACCACCTCTTTCATTACCCCCGCGCAATTGCTCGATGAGGCAAAAAATGTACTCTTCCTCTTACGGAAGAAGAAAGCTAACAGACTTGTTGAAACAGATTGATGTGAACATGGTTATCTACTAACCACCCATGCCTAAATCACATCCAACCCACCCAAAGGTAAACAAATCAGTCAATCGTAAAATCTCTCCCAAAAAAGCGACAGAGGCACCTAGCACACATTAGAAGTAAGTTTACCGAACCCTTAGCCGGGAGTGTCGATAACCATCCTCTCTCCATAGTAGACAAAACTAAATTCAATCTTTAAGCACAAATGAAGCAATAAAAGAGTGCGTAGCACCCGTGTCAACAATAGCAACTAAAGGTGTACCATAGATGAAACATGTACCTCTAATCTCATTGGGTCCTCTGAACTCGCTAGTGCAAATACTCTCCCGATGAGACCTCTCTTTCTTTGGCTTGGTGCACTTGGAGCTAAAGTGACCCGCTTCACCACGGTTGAAGCACACGCTTTCCTTACGATCACACTCCTGGATGCCATGTGACCCTCTTTCCCACACTTGAAGCATATATTTCCTCGGACTTACAATCAAAACTCTTGTGGCCCTTGCTACACTTGAAGCACACAATATCGGCAGGAGCATCTCCCCACCTGGGCCTCCCGCCTCGCCACTCCTCCTACCCTCGGCAGACTGCTGCTTCCACCAAAGATACTTGCTACTACCCGCATACCTCTGCTTTACCCTTGTCGCCAGACGTCTCATATGGCTTACCCTCGTTATGAAATTTCCCCTCGGTCTCTCATGACCCTAGAGCATTCATTTGTCTTCCACATAAATCCCGCAGCAGCCTACCAAATCAAGAATACTCTAATCTTTTGATACCCTACACTGCTTGATATCGACTCTCGACCCATTCTCAAATTTAATGCACTTTGAGAATTCACTTTCACCAAAAGATAATGGGGGTAGAACTTAGCCACTCGTGAACTTGGCAAAGATACTCGATGAATGCAGACATACTCCCTCGCCTCGGTTCATGGAATTCCACTCTTTCTTACCTCTAACGCCCTCCGGAAATACTTCTCAAGAATTCCCTTCGAACACAAACCCAAGTAATCTCCTTCTGCGCGGCCTAATCTCTCACTGTCTCCAACCACCGGTCATCGCCTTCTTCGGATAGAGTATGTGTACTGTGCTGACTTTACTTTCTCATCATCACGGCTAATCACCACAAGATCCTCTCAATCTCCTTCACCAAGTCAATGCACCATCCGGTTGTACCTCCCTCAAGGTAGGGGTTCTCTCTCTCGGAATGTTGCGGACTACGGTCTCGAGATATTTTGGAAAATGAAATTACTCTGATAATGACGTGTAAACTAAGGGGTAGAAAGGGGGTGTTACACCTCCCCTACTATACCTCCCCCTCCTATCAGACAGTCTACTCGAACTAGTACTGCCCCCAATTACCTTCAAGAATATCATTGTGACTCAATCCATTCAACTAATGCTGCCAATGTGTCTTCAGGTATTACTTTTCCTATCTCTCATTTTTTGTCATATGAACATGTATCCCCCTCCCACAAAACCTTTATTTCAGCTATCTCTAGTCTTGATGAGCCTTCCTCATATGCTCAAGCTGTTAAGCATGATTGTTGGAAGGAAGCCATGAACCAAGAAATTCAGGCCTTAGAGGAAAACAACACATGGACTATCACTCAACTACCTTCTGGTAAGAAAGCTATTGGATGCAAATGGGTCTATAAGACCAAACTTAGAGCTGATGGTTCGCTTGAAAGGTATAAGGCACGCCTTATGGCAAAGGGCTTTACACAACTTGAAGATGTTGACTACTCTGAAACCTTCTCTCCGGTTGTTAAAATTACCACTGTGAGACTGGTATTGACACTTGCAACAACTTGTAATTGGCATTTACATCAGTTAGATGTTCATAATTCATTCCTTCATGGCGACTTGCATGAAGAGGTCTATATGCTAGTTCCTCAAGGGTTTGAAACTTCTGCACTTAATCAGGTTTGCAAACTTCACAAATCTCTCTGTAACACCCCAATTCTACCCGACATTTTAATTCAAAAATCAGAGTAATAAAATCATTTTTCATTAAATGGAGTGTTACGCTCCTCTCTTAAAAATACTCAAACAGTCGGTTCAGCTCAGAAATATGCATAGATACATAAAACCATACCAAACGTGGGATAAAATCTCATGTTACGCAGCGAAAATAAAACTACATCTCAAAATAAGTGTTCAGCAATCTCAAATAGTACACAATACACATAAAGGCTCAACAATGAGCAAAACAAAGTCAAATGACAGTCTTAAACCCCAACCCCAGGTGCTACGTAATCGAGCAGACCGACTCGGGGAGTGGTGAGGGTAGAAAGCCCTCACTCATGGCTACCTGTGGTAAACAACAATAGAAAGGGTGAGTCTCGAACTATATAATAAAAGTGATAATAGGCAATATATACAATCCACGATTCACAAAGACAATCAATCATACCAATCACCACTCAATAATATTCATGTGTTCATGTGGATGTATGCAATGTAGTTATGCATGTGGTACCAGTTGCCCTCATGGCAGTATCATTCTCAAATTGAGTCCTCATGACTCGGGCCCTCATGGCCTCACAATCGCTTTATAACGTCGCGATCATGTAAATGTATGCATGAGACTCCATGAACACAACACAAGCACATTTACAATATCACTTCATATATTATTTTCTCACCTCATATTTAATCTCGCTTTATAGCCCTCATGGCTCTATCATTATCAAATTGAGCCCTCATGACTCTAGCCCCATGGCTCATGCCCCATGGCATCTTCAATCACCTCGCCTCTACTCAACACAACCAAGTCCCAAGGACTAATCTCAACTAGGGGACTAAAACTCACTCAATGACCTAAACCACCCTTTAGGACCAAAACAGTCACCTAGGGACCACACTCACACCGAGGACCAAAACAAAGACTCACTTAGTCACCAGCGGCACTAGCGCCATTTTCCCACATTCTCGCGCCCGGTGCAACACAAAGACTAGGCGCCGTAAACTCAAGAATGGCGCGCCCGTGGCAACACACGACCACTAGCGCCACGATCCTGTGACACAAACTCGCATACGCGCCGCTTATGCACCACTGGCAAGACTGCTTTGGCGCCCACACACCGACCCAAAGACACACAACACGCTTAAACAGAAAACCACTCGAGCCAAAATGCTTAAAATTGTTTTTGGGCAGTGCAACCGCAAAAGATGGCACGGTAAAATATGCCTAGAACTCTAAGTTTCACTCAAACCACCCCTAGCGCACACTTATGGCGCCACAAAGAAGTGCCACCAAAGACACCTCTCTAATGACACATGCAACTGTAAAAACAACTCGAGCCAAAATGTTTAAAAATGTTTTTGTGCGGTGATTGCCAAATATGGCACAAAAAAAATATGTTTGGAACTCTAAGTGTCACTGACCCACCCTATAGCGCACACGTATAGCGCCACGCAGGTGCTCTCTAGGACATCTCCCAAATGACACGTGGAAAACTAAGACCACTCGAGCCAAAATGTTTTAAATGAAGTTTGGGCGTGTGAATACAAAATTTGGCTCGGTGAAATATGCACGTAACATCAAGTTCCACTCAAACACCCTCTGGTGCACGTGAACAGGCACGTGGCGCCACATTCCTAGCAAACCGCGCCTGACAAAGAAAAACACACCCTCCCAAAGACTCAAAAACGATTGCACTGGGCACCATTTTCCCAAAGAATTTGGCGCCAGAAAAGAACACCACCTGCACACATACACAATTCTAACACATGAACAGTAACCCAGGCGCCATTTTCTCAGCATTATGGCGGCCTTTCAGTAGCATTTCTGCACAAACCCACAACACACTCTGTGAACAGTAAACAGGGCGCCTAAATCCTAGCACTTTGGCGCCCCAAACCCAAAAACCCCAATTTTTCCAAATTCTCCCAAATCAAATCACTCCATAATCACTCTAATACTCCTAATTTCATATTATAACAATCAATTTCATACTCAACATCAAAACACATCACAATTCACGAAATCACATGTTATAAACCCTAATTCAAGCCCCAAATCGATTTCAACATGCAATTTACCAATTCAATGGTTCAAATCATCAAACAATCATCAATTAACATAAAACAAGACCTATGATCTACATATATCTCATTATCCCCTCTATTATAGAGTGAGACTCCCCTTACCTTAATTTAACCGTAGAAACGTCCCTTTCTCCGAGTCACGTGCAAAACCAGAGCAACACACGAGCTCTCCTTGCTTGGCACGATCAAAAATCCTCCCTTCTCCCTCTCTCTTAGCGCCGTTCTCCTTTCTCTCTTCTCCCTTTCTTTCGTTTTCTTTTCCTTCTCACAAAATGAGAGCAAATGTCTAATTTGGCTATATATACATTGGGCCAAACGCACTTGGGCCCTTTTTACACCCCCTCTCCATTTCTTCCACCATCCCCTTCAATTAAAAATAAAAGACTATATTAATGATTTAATATAATTGAAATAGTGCTACACTTAAACAATTTAATCAATTACTTAATTAAATTATTTAGGGTGTTACACTCTCTATGGGTTGAAACAGGCTAGTAGGTTTCTCATATTACCTCTCTTGGATTTGTACAATCCAAATCAGATTACTCTCTCATGGTCGAAACCACTGGTTCACAAGTCACTGTGCTCCTCATATTTGTTGACGACATCGTTCTCACAGGGAACAACTTAGCTGAAATCCAGTCAGTCAAGCTTTCTCTTGATGTTATCTTTAGAATCAATGATTTGGGGCTTCTAAAGTTTTTCCTTGGATTAGAGGTAGTTCGATCTACACATGGCATCATCCTCTCAATATGCCCTTGAACTTCTCGCCGATGCACGCCTACTTGCTTGCAAACCGGTTTCTACGCCTATGCCCGCTGGCCTCAAGCTCTCTGCTACTAATGACACACTTTTGGATGACCCTTCTAGTTATAGAAGACTCATTGGTCGCTTGATATATCTTACTAACACCAGACCAGACATATGATTTGCTGTTCATAAGCTTAGTCAATTCATCTCCGCTCCTCGGCAGACCCATCTGGATGCTGCTCTTCATGTCCTTAGGTACATAAATGGGCAACCCGGTTCTGGTCTCTTCTTTGCTGCTGACTCTGATTTGAAATTTAAAGGTTTTAGTGATTCAGACTGGGCCGCCTGTCCTGATACTAGACGTTCGATCACAGGGTTTTCTATCTTTCTTGACACCTCTCTGATTTCATGGAAGTCCAAGAAGCAGAGCACAGTCTCCAAGTCCTCCTCCAAGGCTGAGTTTCGAGCTCTTGCTTCCACCGCTATGAGATCCAAAGTGGCTACTCTACCTCTTGTGATTTACGTGTTCCTCACATAGATTCGGTTCCACTATATTGTGACAATCAGTCTGCCATTCAGATAGCTCAGAATCCCACATTCCACGAGCGAACTAAACATATTGAGATCGATTGTCATTTGGTTCGTGACAAGGTTCAAGCTGGCATCCTTCATCTAATGCCTATTCCCACTGCTGCTCAGATTGCTAACATCCACACCAAACCCCCACCGCCTCGCTTTTTAATTTGTTATCCAAGTCAACATGCAAAACATTTACAAATCCAAATTTTGAGGGGGTGTTAGAGTTACTGTATATACTCTCAGTTAGTTAGCCTTTTGTATTTTTAATATTCTAGTTTAGGGTAGTTTAGTCTTTTTCCCTTGCTACTTTGATTTGTATATAAACTCCCTAATGGGCAATTTATCAAATGAGAGATTCATTTTTTACCAAAATAACAGTATGCACATACAAAACATATACAGTCATCCAACACCAAAGTACAAGTACTACTAGTTAAGTTGAAAAGTACATAAACCTTAAGTTGATCACTAGACTCAAAACCAACAACACACTAGTATACGCACCCATAGGAAACACATGCATCCTGGCCGCCTCCTCCTCCTCGTCACTGACCATGCACTCCATCATCAGATGGTGGTGGGGATCAACACAAAATAACAACAGTTAGGGTCATCAACCAAAACAACACACACACATATACATAGTTACATATTCAAGTCAGATATACATAATAATAATAATAATAATAATAATAATCAATCTAAGCTAATAATTAACAAATCAACACCATCACACATCACTCAGACTCCACATATCCTAATGCAGTGACTACATGCCAATGCAAATGATTCCGGAATATCACCATTCCCCGTAAGAGTATGTGAGGTCCAATTAAGAACAACACCACCATAGTCCCGCAAGAATTGTGAGATTCAATTAAGGAAAACACCACCACTTGTGAGTCCCAATTAAGGAAAACACTGCCTATATATATATATATATATATATATATATATATATATATATATATATATATATATATATAACTCATGCATATTTCCACGACACCATGCATTATTCAACCAAGCATTGCATGCAATGTAGAATAATGCATACACATCAACATGCATTTACACCTCAACCACACATCAATACATACAATGATTTCACCATGTACAACTTAGTTAAGTGAATGCTTTAAAGAAGTTGGAAGATACCCTTATCATGTTGGTGGCTCTTAGTGACTTCTTCTAACACGGTTCCAACTCTGTCACCCCTGTCAACACCTTTAAATCTCATAAAGATTTAAGTCTTAGGCAGAGAGATTCTCATAACCTACGGTCACTATCACTTGACCAAATTATATACTACCCCTAAGAGTTCTATTTCCCCAAAACAACTAGGCACACAAGGTTTAAATATATAGGTTAGCTTCATTTTCGACTTTAATCGAGACTAAACTTCTAAATTTTCACTTTGAAAAACGCAACACTTTTCCACATTTTTCTTACATTCTTGAGTTTCATGAATTGACATGTTAAGGTATAAGAGCTAAACACTATTGTACGACATTATCCATCAATCACATTAAAAAAATAAATTAGATTATGCCACCCACTAAAAATTCGGGTAGAGGCCTCTTTTGTCACAACATTAGTCAATAAGGTTTCTAACACACTTCAAGTTTCACAATTGCAGCGGAATATAACGGAACTCAAAAATACAGAAATACAGAATCCAAATGAAGATCAAGACATAAGATAAAACGACAAATACTAAACGTCCCCTCCGGTGCTACGTATCAGAGCTGACTCAACCAAAATGGAAGAAGGTACCGAAACACCTTCAGTCGCTGTCACCTACAGTTGCCGACATAAGAAGCAACATAAAGCAGTAGAGTGAGTCTCTTTACATAGGTAATAACAAATAAAACAAGTAACGCAATAGAGCAGGCAACTAGCACACCAAAATTACAGTCATATTCATTTCACCATTAATTTATAAACACCCAAGCAATCACCAGAACATGCATGCAAGTGTATGATATGCAGCCCAAAACTCCACGAGCATATGCATGTGGATCTATCACCAAAATAGCCTTGAGGGCATTCACCAAATATTTTATGAGGCCGAGGCCTATTCACCAAAAATATTCATATGGTTATGCGACACCATGACTATGCACCATAACACCAAAACACCAAATAATGCATTAATATGATCACCAATAGTTTATATACTCACCCATCGCCAAGAGAGGTCATAGACCCCCAATCACCAAAATATAATCATCATTAGTATGCATCACCATGAAGAACAGCCCTACAAGGACTAAAACTACACCCCAAGGGCCAAAAGAACACCAAGGACTATTTTCACACCAGGGATTAAGGTAACACCAAGGACTAAAACTAACTCCAGGGACTAAATTAAAACACCACCTAGGGACTAATTCAACACCTAGGGACTAATTCAACACCTAGGGACTAATTTGACACCCCAAGGACTAAAAACGCACCAGGGACTGAACCCACACCTAGACACAGGCGCATGGGGTTGCGCCTTGGGCTGTCAAAGTGGCGCCCATCACCTGAACACGCGCGCAAAAGTTGCGCCTTGGGTGCCAAAGTTGGCGCCCATCACCTGACCAAAGAAGACACAAGAACACAGGCGGCCAAATTGCGCCACATCACTAGACACCAAAGACAAAATAGTAAATTGGGCAACCAGGATGGCGCCACGCGCACTTAGACACGATGCAAGCGATTGCACTTGGGCAGCCAAAATGGCGCCTCACACTAGCACAACAGCAGACACAGCATTTGGGCAGCCAAATGACGCCCTGCACCCAACACCTGCAACATAGGCGCACTGGCGGCCAAAATGGCGCCTCAGGCGCAACACAACACACACATGTGCAAAGACAGCGCATGGGCCGCCACACTTGGCGCCGCTCGTGCCAACTCCAAGAACACAAAGACGCACACCAGCGCATCTGGCACGCCACCCGCGCCGGGGCCTGCGCCACACACCTGCACCCACTCACACAGTAACATAGGCGCGCAGGGCATGCTAGTTTGGCGCCCCTGCCTGCGCTACACCTCCATGCAGCAAAGCACAGAACACACACACAGCGCCGCGATGGCGCACATTCCGAGCGCTTTGGCGCCCCCTGCTCATACACAACCCGATGGCAGCAACATATATAATTCCATCAAAACACTTTAATTCAAGCAATCTAACAAACACCTAACAAACACCATAATTTCTCCTATTCAATTATATTGAATTAACACCTAAAACCCCTTAACACCAATTGACATTCCACCAATACATTCAAATTCAACAAAACCAATATTTTCATTTAACAACACACCACATAATCATGATAATCAACCCAATCAATCGAATACTCCATGAATCAATTTAGACAATTTCTCCTAACACCTAACATCCTATGGTTACTAGTTCTATGAGTTATTAACCATGAAAGAGAGCCCCCTTACCTTTGATAATTGAAGAAGATGACAATACTCTAAGCAAATTCTCCCAATCACCAACAATCCAAGCTTCTTCTTCTCCAAGCTTCCCACGCTCCTTCTCCTCTTTTCCTTTCCCTTGCCGTTCGCGATCTCTCTCCCACTCTTCTCACTTTTCTAATTTTTTTGATTTCTCTCCACTAAGGGTTTCTCCTAAGACCCAAGGGTTTTACTAATTGGGTTTGGGCCACTTAATACTAATGGGCCCTAATTGCATACCCCTAATTGCATTTAGATACCACCTGAAACAAAATAGACTTCTAATTAATTAATTTATTTAGATAAATATTGTAAGCCTCTAATAACTTAATTAAATAATTAATTAAATTATTTTGGGGCGTTACAATTCTCCCCCACTTAGAATATTTCGTCCTCGAAATCCACGTCAACTCACGAAAACAATACCATACCTTCTTGTCACCTCTAACTGTCCTCATCTATAACTCATCGTATACTTAGCAGCGGGTCAAACCCCCTCCCCATTCTTATTCCTACAGGGATGTCCTAATATGTAGGTTATCAAAGTCCTACTCGACTACTCAAACACCATCTATCCGACATAGGGATACTATACTCTCAACGAAGATTAATTGTGGCTTCACTCGATTCTATTCCAACTCCTACGAGTCACTCCCCAAGCCCAAAATTCTAATTCTATTTATCTCGTTTTAGGCCGACAGTGGACCAGACTCAGCACCCCCAGAACTCACCGACTGTCTACGACCATTCATATGGACATGGTTATGCTCTAACCAGTTCATACCCTAGATTACGATTAACCCACCCAACGGCAAACCACAAAAATTCACAGCAAGGTCTCTGTCGAGGATCGACAAGGGACACAGAGAACACACCAGGCAAAACTATACCAGTCATGACAGACAATACAAGACTTAAACATTCACAACATTCAACAGCAATAAATGGATGGGTAGCACCAGTATCAACTATAGCAAGCAACAGAGTACCCTTAACGAAACACGTACCTCTAATCTCATTGGCCGTCTCGGATCCCGCGAGCGCAAACACCTTCCCACCCACCCTCTCCTTCTTTGGCTTGGAGCACTTGGTACTAATATGCCCCATTTCCCCACAGTTGTAGCAGACCACATCCTTCTTATCACACTTAGCAGCTACGTGCCCTTCTTTCCCACACTTGAAGCACTTGTTAACCATGCAGTCTGGACTCTTATGTCCCGGCTTACCACACTTGTGGCACACAATGTTCGCAGGAGCGTCTCCCCCACTTGGCTTCTTGCCTGAACCCTCTTCCCCCTTACCCTTACCACCATAAACATCATAGGGCTTCCCACGAAACTGAGAACCTCTCTTCTCTTTCACTATCTTATATGAAGCAGTGCTATCCTCCTCGAAAATCCTACAGCTATCGACCAAATCAGCAAACACCCGAATCTTCTGGTAACCAATCGCCTTCTTGATGTCATGTCTCAGCCCATTCTCAAACTTGATACACTTCGAAAATTCAGAGTTAGCATCATTAGTATAATGATGGTAAAACTTAGACAGTTCCACAAACTTTGCCGCATACTCGGCCACAGACTTGTTCCCCTGTTTCAGCTCCAGAAATTCCAGTTCTTTCTTTCCTCTCACATCCTCTGGGTAGTATTTCCTCATGAACTCCCTCTTAAAAACATCCCAAGAGATCTCTTCACCAGCAGCTTCCAATCTCTGCAGAGCTTCAAGCCACCAATCATCGGCTTCTTCAGATAACATGTGAGTACCATACCTCACCTTCTGCGCAGGAGTGCAATCCATAACCCGGAAAATCCTCTCGATATCTTTCAGCCATGCCAGAGCTCCATCAGGATCATACCGACCTTTGAAAGTGGGCAGATTCTCCCTTTGGAACGTGGCCAAACTACGTGCACCAGCATCAGCGACAACTTGTTGATTTCCCACAACCTGAGCCATTGCCTCCAGAGCAGCATCATTTCGTCCAGCCATCTTAACTCATCATTGAAACAAGAGTTCAGTCAGAACGAGTAACAAAACTCGAGAATTATAATACTAAAGACTCGACGACTTGGTCGGACAGACCGAACTGCTCTGATACCACTAACGTAACACCCCCTTCTACATAAGCTACGATTTAACTAATTGAAAATCAGAGTCTACGAAATATTTTAGTGCGACCACTCGAGGGTGCCACATTTAAACAACCACATTTAAAAACTCCAAATTAATTAATAAAATAAACTCCAGTATGAGATACATAGCACCAAATAAATCCGAGGATAAACACCATTGCAGTGGAATATAACGGAACTCAAAAATACAGAAATACAGAATCCAAATGAAGATCAAGACATAAGATAAAACGACAAATACTAAACGTCCCCTCCAGTGCTACGTATCAGAGCTGACTCAACCAAAATGGAAGAAGGTACCGAAACACCTTCATCATTTGTCACCTACAATTCTTATACATAAGAAGCAACATAAAGCAGTAGGGTGAGTCTCTTTACATAGGTAATAACAAATAAAACAAGTAACGCAATAGAGCAGGCAACTAGCACACCAAAATTACAGTCATATTCATTTCACCATTAATTTATAAACACCCAAGCAATCACCAGAACATGCATGCAAGTGATGATATGCAGCCCAAAACTCCACGAGCATATGCATGTGGATCCATCACCAAAATAGCCTTGAGGGCATTCACCAAATATTTTATGAGGCCGAGGCCTATTCACCAAAAATATTCATATGATTATGCGACACCATGACTATGCACCATAACACCAAAACACCAAATAATGCATTAATATGCTCACCAATAGTTTATATACTCAACCATCGCCTAGAGAGGTCATAGACCCCCAATCACCAAAATATAATCATCATTAGTATGCATCACCATGAAGAATAGCCCTACAAGGACTAAAACTACACCCCAAGGGCCAAAAGAACACCAATGACTAATTTCACACCAAAGGACTAAAACCACACCAGGGATTAAGGTCACACCAAGGACTAAAACTAACTCCAGGGACTAAATCAACACCTAGGGACTAAAACACCACCTAGGGACTAATTCAACACCTAGGGACTAATTCAACACCTAGGGACTAATTTGACACCCCAAGGACTAAAAACGCACCAGGGACTGAACCCACACCTAGACACAGGCGCATGGGGTTGCGCCTTGGGCTGTCAAAGTTGGCGCCCATCACCTATGTAGAAATGAAAATCTCTTTCCATGTTTTGATGATACAAACTTAAAGGAATGAGTTAAGTTTTCTAAACACTTATTATGATTAACAAGTTTCAATCAAGTGTGTAAAAGAACATGAAATAAGAATCATAGCAAAAATCTTGGCATTACAAATAAACCAAGTGTTTTTCAAAGTTAAATTATGCCAAAAGAAGGTTACCTTAAAGAAGGTTGAGTTCAGAAGGTTACTACAATCAGAAGGTTGATTAAAGAAGCTTAAAAGAAAAAGTAACTTTCTTCAGAAGGTTAACTGAAAGTCAAACAGAAGGTTGACTAAAAGTCAACACAAGGTTGACCAATAGTCAACAGAAAGTTTGATTGAAGTCAATAGAAGGTTGACTATCTATGGAATATTGTTCAGAAGGTTGGTTGTTCAAGAAGGTTAAAGGAAGATTGAAAACTTCAAGCTTCTGTTTCTGGGAAACATGTTCATATCCGAAATCTTAATCTGAAATGCATCAAATAAGTATTCAAGGAATTAAAGATTCAGAAATATTATCTTATGTAAAGAAAAAATCCTTGATTATTTGTTGTATCTTTAAAGCATGTTTGTTCATGTTTAAGAAGCTTCAAAATTAAAGTATGTAAAATAGTATGTAGTACGTGAACAGGGACTGAAGTGATAGAAATGATGTAAAAGAAAGTAGAGTGCTGACATGAAAAGTTGTTAGCACAAGACAAAGCAAAAATGTTGCTTCAGAAGGTTGAAAGGCTACTACCTAAAGCTCAAAATTCATCATTGCCTACCTACAAAGCTACAACTACTTCCAACGGCTCTTTCCTTCTTTCCAACGGCCATAATTCAGATTGAAAGTCTATATAGAGTGCTGTTCTACTCAAATGCAAAATATGAGAGTGAATTGGAACTTTTACAAGTCAAGCTTCTCTAAAGAAATCCAACCTTCTCTTCCACACTCAAAGCTACTACAAGTTCAGAATTGGGAGATACTATCTTGAGTGTGTGTTTGCTTGTTATGCTCTTAGAAATACCTTGTATTTATCTATCAACAAGCTCTTAAATCATCCTGTTATACCCCAATTTTTTCCGTCTTATTTTTCTTGTTTTAGTCGTTTATTTTTATAGTCGTGTTTTGGAGTCGCATGATTACGAGAATTATTAGTATAGCGTCTCGGTTACTAACCCGAACCAATTTCAATCACATCGTTCAACTAAATCAAAATACCGTTGTTTAAATTAGGCACGCACGCGAATGATCGATCTTTTCGTGCGTTCTTCAATTTAGTCTCTGTATTTGGGTTTAGTCGTACATAAGCAGGTATACCGAAAGTCATTTTTCTCAAAAATTTGGCTTATCTCTTCAAATTCAGACCTAAGGATGCGATTCCGAGTTAATTTTAGTGTTGTCAGTTAACAAGCTCATTTCTTCTATTTGGGTCTCGTTTTAGCGTATTTGTCTAGTCTGACCCGTTCTCGTTTTTGTATTTGGCCCGACTCCTTTTTCTTATTATTATTTTTATTTTTGTGCAGTTAATTTATTTTGAGCATATATACAGTCCAAAAATGTCAAAAAAATTCTATTTAGTTTTATTTACAATTTAGAAGTGTTCAAAGTGTCCAAAAATACAAAAAAATAATAATACAAAAAAAAATACAAAAAAAAATGTAAAAACGAAAATAAAAAATAATAGATAAACAACAACAACAATTAGTAATTTTGGGTCTGTTCTTGCTCTCTAAGACTTCTCAGCTAGCCCACATACCAGATCTGCAAAAGCCCAGTCAAACTAGTCAAAACACATTAATGCTAATGAGCTAATTTTTACTATAAAATGATAGTCAATCCACAATCTAGAAAACGGACACTGACTGCAAAAATTACTAAAATATAAGGATTAGGGATTCACATTGAAACCCTAATCACCTAAATACTATTTTTGGGAGATCTGAGATTACAGCCACCACCGCGAAACCTCCTCTCAGATCGTGTTGCCTTCCCCTACACCTATCGTGTTTGCCTTCCACCTCTCCTACATCGTCTTTCTTTCAAACAGTTGCTGCTATTTGCAACATTGTTGGGTTTTAATAGAACCCAGCCGTGCAATCCACTCCCACTGTTCTTCCCATTTTAAATCAAACTTGTTTGAGGTGGAAATTACCATGACCGATCGACCACCACGGGATGTGTAACACCCCCTTCTACTAAGTACTAATACACTAATAAAAATCAGAGTTTTTCAAAAACTTTTCCACGCACCTCAAGGAGAGTGCTACATTTTATAAAAACATCATCAAGGCATATTTAAAATTCAAACGCATCTAGTGCGTGAAATGCATATCATAGCCACGTGGGTTAAAACCCTCAAAACCTGTTTAGTGTTTACAATAATCCAGAAAATAGTTCACAGCAGCGGACATAAAACTGAGTTCAACATACTCAATACAAAGTTTAAATCAGTTTAATACATAACATAAATAATGATACTAGAACCCCATCCCCTGTGTTACTAGATCGTGAGCCGACACAAAAATCCCAAGAAGGCCTAGACAACTTCACTCGAGATCACACTGCATGTCGCCACGAGAGCGAGCAACATAAAAATGCTAGGGTGAGTCTCTTTACATAAATAATAACAAATAAGATAAGCATTATATTAGGAAAACATCTAGTAACAACAACCACAGAGATCAAGGCATCTACCATTCAATTAGAATACCAACAAACAACAATAATGAATTAATTAATCATCAACAAGAATTCAAAGAATGCATGGTTATATGCATGTGTGCAATATGCATGTGGATCCATAACCACCTCAAAACCCCGCTTCGCAACCACCACGTTTGGCCGAAGCCACCCACCATGTTTTGGCCGAAGCCACCCACCACTTTTGAAATGCATATGATTTATGTGACACCATGACAATGCATCACAACATCACAGATTTATCACATCAAGTAATAACTCACCACTGTGGCCGAAACCCACATCATTAATTGACCCACCTCTTTGGCCGAAGCCCACGTCATTTATTAACCCACCTCTTTGGCCGAAGCCCACGTCATTTATTAACCACCTCTTTGGCCGAAGCCCACGTCATTTATTAACCACCACTTTACCATTTATTAAATTGATTCTCACCTAAAGACCCAACCACCTCATAAGGACCTTTTCCACACTCAAGGACCATTTTGACCCACCAAAGATTAATTTAGTACTCAAGGGATTATTTTGACACATTAGGATTAATTTGGTGCTTAGGAGCTTATGTTGGCATATTGGGATTAATTAGACACTAAGGGATTATTTTGTCACGCCAAGGATTAATTTAATTCTTAGGGACTATTCTGTCACACCAAGGATTAAATTAATTCTTAGGGACTAAACCATCACTTAGACACATTTTTATTCAACAATTCAATTTCAATGTAATAACACTCATCTAAGTAATTAATCATCCTCATTAAATCCACACATTCTCACATTCCTTCACATTGAAGCATTTAATCAAACTTATAGCAGGCAATATTAATAATACATTTATTTCCAGCATCAAGTATCATGGCATCACCCAATCAAACATCAAAACAACAACAAACATAAGATTAACACAAAATTCACACAATCGAACCTTACTAGAGCTATTCCACACATAATACATATCATACAAGTTATTATATAGGTAAAGTAGAGCCCCCTAACCTTACGAGCTACCGAGACATTCCGAAACTCACGACCCGAACTTCACGAACTCGCTCCTAACTCGTCCAACCGCTTCAAAACCGAAAACCAAGCTACTCAAATACCCCCAAAACAGAATTCCAGCAGCTCCTAATCTTACATGCAAGCATGGGTCCCCATCTATGGTTCTAACAATGCACATAGAACTTTACCAACTAAAGCACATTATCAACAAACATAACAGGACCATTCACAAATAATTCCATAGAAGCAACTACCCGTACGGTGTCCAGTGCTCCCACGATCTCGAACATACTTTCAAATCAAGTCTCAGGGTCTTTTGCTACTGGTTTTGCTCCTAATATTCCCATAATAACAATATTACAATTCTATACATCAATCCCCAATCACATGTCCAGAATTTCCATTCCACAAGTATACAAAATCAACTCTTCTCATCATCATTTAAGGGCCACAAAATTTGTTTGCAAAAAAAGAAAAAGGATTCGGACCATCATTCCCAGCAACATCTCAAATAATTACCACATGCCAGAACAGAGGGAAAGGTGAAGAAACGGTTCCGGCTTGCGAAGTCTTCAATGGCGGCGAAGGGGAAAAGTTCGTCTTCGAAGGATTCGCGAGGCGTGGCTGCAACTGACAGAACGAAGCACCAAACAATGAAACTAAGGCCAGAAACAGAATCAGTGGCAAAATCCGAGTGGGAAGGTGAAATTTGGAGTTCGGTCGTGGAGGGAGGAAGGAGATCGCGTGGAAGAGGAAGGAACGGCGTGAGGGTTTTCATTTCCCAGCTCCCTCTCTGTTGCAGCGTCGCAGGGAAGAAGGAGAAGGAAAGTGGGCCGGTCCAATCAATTGGGCTGGAAAACAGGGGGTGCAAGAATCAGGGGTGGGCTGTATACGAGTAAAAGAGCCCAAACATCCTATTTAAATTATTTTCAATGCCCAATTTAACTACAACTATTATTTTAATACCTCCATAGCTTAAAATAATGTTCTAAAGAATTAATATCTCAAACACTAATATTTCATAAAAACAAAATAAATAAGTATAAACATGAATAACAATCATATGTCACAAATAGCTTATAAAAATACATATAAATATAAAATATATTTATTCAACTAATTTAAGGGCTCAACCACACGATAAATCAAAATAATGTGATCTTATCAAATCAACTCCAATTAATTTCTAATAAAATTTGGGGCGTTACAGGATGTTCCGTGCACTACACCGTGTCCTTTTCCAACAGAAGCTGTATCATATTTTTAAAGGGTAAAAACGTAAGGTATTTGGCATGAAAGATCTACATGGATTACTTCTTGCACACAATTTGATTTGGAATGACAACTTCAAGGTATATATGTTAGCATCTTTTAATTTCAGCTCATTGAGTATATGTTTGTGGCTATAGGGTATGCTCTTCTCATACTTCTCCATGCTTCTTTATCCTTGTAATAATAAATTAATATTCATCTTGAATGTTGATATTGGCTTGTGTCTATTATGCCTGATCTTCAACCACAGCCTTTCACGTGAGTCTAGTTTTTTAGTATTTAATTTTGGGATATAAAAATATAAATAATAGAATATAAATAAATAAAAACGTGACTATAGTGTTAGTTCTACGTCTATGATGCAAACACAATTATTGTATTAGTATGTTACGAATTAAAGTCCACATTTTCAAAATCAAACCTTTTATTTTATTACTTTGTAAAAAATGGAACAAATAATAATAGGGGGACTAAGTCGGTTGTACAACCGGGTTAGTCATCATCCTAGGACCAATGAGCTGTACAGTTCAGTAATCCTAAAAATTTATAAGTAAATAAATAAATCGCTTTTCCTAAAATAGGGGACTAAGTCGGTTGTACAACCGGGTTAGTCAGCGTTCTTGAATTAATGAGCTGTACAGTTCAGGAGTTCTAGAATACCTATTCTAAAACCAACTCACCTCGCATCAAATCAATTTCTATCAAAAACTCAAATAAATCATTTTCAAAAAGTAGGGGACTAAGTCGGTTGTACAATCGGGTTAGTCGTCCCCAGATCGATGAGTACATGCATACTCAAAGAGTCCTAGGACCCCTACACTAAAAATCACCAACCAACAAACCTTTTTCAGGAAGAACTACGTAGCATTGATTCCTCCATTGCATCCGGAGGTACGTAGGAGCAAGAGTCCACTATTGTCAAGCACTAAAAACTAAAAATTTAAATAAGTCTTTTCCTCTATAAAAAAGGGTAATTATTAATAAATCTTAATTAATTAGACAATGGATGTCGTGGGGTGCTAATACCTTTCCCACACATAACGACTTCCGAACCCTAACAATGTCTTATCCTAAACATAAAGGGATTTTCCGAATTTGCCCTTAAACTAAAATTTGGTGGCGGCTTCCTTTTGAACTTCGAAGAATCCTTTCGCGGATTTTTCGGTCGCTACACATCCCAAACCCAAACCCCTTATTGTAAGAAATATTGTGCAAGTTTCTCAGCAAGCTACTTAGTGAGAGGTGAGTGTTGTTGGTGATTCAATTTGAAAGTTTCTCAACAAACTACCTATTGAGAGGTAAGTAGTGTTGGTGATTCAGTTCAAACAGGAAATACCTTTAGGAAACTAGAAGAGAGTTTTATAGTAGGTTAAGACAGCTTGGTGAAGCTGTGTAAGTTAGCACTTGTCTTTTGTGTGTGATCAAAAGTGAGTGGAGGTGAAAATTCTTTGGCAGTTGAAGCTAAAGCAAGTGTAAAATCTATTTGGAGAATAGTGGAAACTCTCACGTGGACGTGGGGAGAGGAGTAGCCACAGTTTGGTGAACCTCTATAACCCTACTGTGTTATTATCTGCTTTTCTTACTAACTGCTTTAAAACTGTCTCACAATCACCAAAGTTTTCAACCACTTCAGAAGGTTAAATACACCAACCTTCTGTTGTCAAAATCATAACTTTAAATGAATCTTACTTTGATTATCTTTTGAAAACAACACTCTTTGCTAAATAAAAGACATCTAAAATCATCAAAGTTAACTATCTTTCACTACTGTCATACTTGATTATTGTTTGTGCAACTAACATTCAACCTTCTGATATCCAAGTCATCTTGAGAAATAATATAGAAGGTTGCAGGAACTAAAAATTAAAAAGAGAGCACAATTCAATCCCCCCCTTTCTTGTGCAAATTAATCACTTCAATTGGCATCAGAGCTCACCTCTAGGGGCTGAGCACACTTTTCAGTGTGAGAGGAAAGATCCTGGAAGAAGTGATGAGTCATCATTCCAACTCTGTGATGTTCCTTCCTGAAGGAGCTTCAAAGAAATAGACCACCAGATTCACCGTGAACACTACTAATATTGGAAAGATCAAATGAAATTGTTCCTAGAATCTCAAGACACTGACATTTGGGGAATTGTTGAAGATGGTCCTTTTGAACCTACTACAACTCTTGATGATGGGACTACTATGACTAAACCCATAAACACCTGGACACCTGAAGATAAACGCATGGTACTTCTAAACTCTAAAGCTAAATTTTATCTAACATGTGCTCTAGGTATAAGTGAATATGATAAAGTAGCTGGGAAAGAAAGCGCAAAGAAATCGGGATACATTGAAGACTGCCCATGAAGGAATGTACCAAGTCAAAGAAGCAAAAGATCAACCTTCTTATCCATAAATTTGAAACATTTAAAATGGAGGAGCAAGAAATAATTTCTCAAATGTTTAGCGATTCACAACAATAACAAATGATTTGAACTCTCTGGAAATACCTACTCAAATCAAGCCAAACCGAGAAAACTCCCGAGATGCCTTCCAAAGGTATGGAGACCTAAAGTGATCGCTATAATGTAAGCTAAAGATCTCTCTATTCTCAAAATAGAAGATCTACTTGGATCTCTAAAAGTTCATGAACAAGAAATCATGGATGAACTTCAACCCAAGAAGGTTAAAACTATTGCACTCAAAGCTTCTCAAAATCTTCACAACCTTCTAAAGCTATGGCACTTAAAGCTCAAGAGGATACTCAAGAAGAAAGTGAAGAAGATGAAAATGACATTGATGATGAGGATGAAATGGCTCTAATCACTGTAAGGTTGAGAAGATGGGCTTTTAGAAAGAAAAATAACAGAAAACCCTTCTTCAAGAAAGATCAACCTAAAGGTGAAGGAACTAGCAAAATTGATCCTGTGTGCTATGAATGTAACAAACCCGGACACTTCGAAATGAATGTCCAAAGTTGAAAGGAAGCAACAGTAAAATTCACACCTAAGAAAAAGGCTCTACTTGCAACATGGGATGACTCGAAGAAACCAACTCGCACCATGATGAAGAGACTGCAAATTTCTGTCTCATGGCTGACTCTGAGGAACCTTCTCAAATATTTCCTGCATCAAGTATGGAATCAATCAACTCATGCTTCGTAGGAGATACTGACCTAGAAGAGGTAAACACTTCTAAATCACAAACTTGTGCGTCATGCAAAGATACTGAACATGCTTTTGAAAACCTATTATCTGATTCAAACACTTTAGCCCAAAAATGTGTGATGTTCAAAAATCAACTTTTGAATGCAAAAAGAGAGAATGAAGAGCTTCAAAAACAAAATGAATATTTGAAAAAACAGTTCAAACTCTTCAACATTCTCACTTTAAACTTTCTGAACAACACAAATTTTTGAAAGATAAGGTCTCAAATAAAACAACCAAATCTTATACACTCTGACCTTGAAAAACAAAACAGTCTTCTCAAAGAAAAAGTTTCTGTTTTAACCAAAGAACTAGCTATGTCTATACAGAAAACCTTTGAGCTACCTATAGAAAAACAAACTGAGAAGAAATCTAGAACTAGAAAGCCTAAAACAAAGTGCACATATTGCAAACATTCTGGTCATGATATTTCTGTATGCTATAAACTGAAAAGAAGCTTCCATTGGAAGAAAACTAACCATGAAGGACCCAAAAATTATTGGGTACCTAAATCACTACTAACATCTGAAACAGGAATGCCTCTTAGCATCCAAGAAAAAGTCAGTGGCTCTTAGACAAAGGGATGTTCAAAGCACATGACAGGAAAGAGATAAATTTCTCTCAATGGAGAGAATAGATGGAGGCTATGTCATCTTTGGCAATGATGATAAAGCTTGCATCAAAGGTATAGGTACTATAGGTAATTCTAAATCCCCTAAAATTAAGAATGTTCAATATGTAGAAGGTTTAAAGCATAACTTGTTAAGTATTAGTCAACTATGTGATAGTGGTCATAAAGTTTCTTTTAAATCGATAAATGTTTTATTAAAGAAATCTCCTCCGTAAGGTCTTGTTTATCGCATCTAGAAATAAAAATCTTTATAGCCTATGTCTTGATGAACTATCTCAAGAAACTTGTCTTATGTCTTATGAAAATGACAAATGGATTTGGCATAGAAGAACTGGCCACATAAGCATGCAAACCATTTCAAAACTTTCCAAAAAGGAACTAGTCAGAGGACTACCAAAGATCAATTTTGAAAAAGATAGAGTGTGTGAAGCATGTGTTCATGGTAAACATGTCAAATCAAGTTTCAAACCTAAAAACATGATCACATCCCAAAGGTCATTAGAACTGCTTCACATCGACTTATTTGGTCCTACCAAAACTGCTAGCCTTAATGGAAAAAGATATGGTTTTGTAATTGTAGATGATTTCTCTAGATTCACATGGGTGCTATTTTTGAAAAACAAAGATGAAGCTTTTGAAGCATTCAAAGTGTTTCTAAAGAAAGTTCAAAATGAAAAAGGAACAAATGTTATTTTTGTAAGAAGTGATCATGGGGGAGAATTTGAAAACTTCTCTTTTCAAAACTTTTTGATGAAAATGGAATTACTCACAATTTCTCATGTCCTAGAACTCCACAATGAATGGAGTTGTAGAAAGGAAAAATAGAACTTTGCAAGAAATGGCAAGAACACTTTTAGAAGATTCAAAAATTGAAAAATATTTCAGGCGTGTGTCGTAAACACACCTGCTATATTTTGAATAGAGTTTCCATTAGGAAAATTGTTGAGAAAACCCCCTATGAAATTTGGAAAGATAGAAAACCAACCATTGCATACTTTCGTGTATTTGGTTGCACTTGTTTCATTTTAAATAACAAAGACAATCTAGGAAAATTTGATTCTAAATCAGACAAAGGAATTTTTCTGGGATATTCAACATCATCAAAGGCTTATAGAGTATATAACCTTAGGACTCAAACTGTAGAAGAAAGCATGCATATTGTCTTTAATGAAACTAACAGTTCAAATGAAGTAATTGATGTTGATGAGACCAACCAAAACAAAGAAGAAGGTATAGAACATGAAAACAGGTTGGAGAAGGAAGAAACAGAAGCTTATGTTCAACCTTCTCAACAATCAAATGAAGCCACTCAAGCTTCTGATCAACCTTCTCAATTACCAAGAAGTTGGAGAATGGTGGTACATCATCCACAAGATCAAATTATTGGTAGCACTTCAGATCCTGTTAGAACCAGAACTTCATTCAGAGACAATGCTGCTGGAATGGCCTTCATCTCTGAAATAAAGCCTAAGTCAATCAATGAGGCCATACAAGATCAATCATGGATAGAAGCAATGACTGAAGAACTCTCTCAATTTGAAAAGAATGAGGTATGGAACTTAGTGGTACCTTCAAAAAATCAGTTTGTTATAGGAACAAAATGGGTGTTCAGAAACAAGCTAGATGAAAATGGTAAGGTGGTGAGAAACAAGGCAAGACTTGTTGCTCAAGGGTATAACCAACAGGAAGGTATTGACTATGATGAGACTTTTGCTCCTGTAGCAAGGTTAGAAGCTATTAGAATATTACTTGCATTTCTTTGCACACAAAAATTTCAAATTATTTCAAATGGATGTTAAAAGTGCTTTTCTAAATTGATTTTTAACTCTGAAGAAGTTTATGTCAATCAACCTCCTGGTTTTGTTGATCAAAAGAAACCAAACCATGTTTTTAAACTTACCAAAGCTCTATATGGGCTTAAACAAGCTCCTAGAGCTTGGTATGAAAGGTTAAGTAACTTCTTGATCAAAAATAAATTCACAAGAGGAAAAATTGATACTACATTGTTTAAGAAAACTCTTGATAAAGATTTGTTGATTGTTCAAATATATGTTGATGATATCATTTTTGGATCAACAAATGAAAAGCTGTGCAAAGATTTTGGAAATCTTATGAAAAGTGAATTTGAAATGAGTATGATGGGAGAATTAAGATTCTTTTTAGGACTTCAAATAAAGCAACTTGATGAAGGTATCTTTATTAGTCAAGAAAAATACATCAAAGATCTTCTCAAGAAATATAAGATGAATGAAGCAAAAGCCATGACAACTGTAACGCCCAAATTTTATTAGAAATTATTTGGAGTTGATTTGATAAGATTACATTATTTTGATTTATTGTGTGTTTGAGTCATTAAATTAGTTGAATAAATATATTTTTATATTTAAAAGTTTTTTATAAGCTATTTGTGATATATGATTGTATTCATATTTATACTTATTTATTTTGTTTTTATAAAATATTAGTGTTGGAGATATTATTTCCTTAGGACATTATTTTGGTCTATTGAGGTGTTAAAATAATAGTTGTAGTTAAATTGGGCAATGAAAATAATTTAAATAGGATGTTTGAGCTCTTTTACTCGTATACACCCACCCTGATTCTTGCACCCCACGTAGTACACAAACATAACCGACCAACGTGTGCCCAATGGACCGAACCCGCCCATTCCTTCTCCTTCTTCCCCTGCGTTCGCGTGAAAGAAAGAACAGCAGCAGCTCCCACCATCGCTATTCCTTCCTCCATTTCGTTCTCCATCAATACACCACAGCTTGACCCGAAAATCAACCCACCCACACGAAATCCGCCGCTGATCTCGAATCCGACCTCTGTTCCTTCAACCGTGGTTCCGCCTGTATTCGCGATCTTAACCGCAAATAAAACACGAGAGAGCAAGCCTCTGCGACCACCAGTCAACAGACGTCGCAAGACTCACGCAACAAACTCTTCCAGAGCGAACCTCCGCCTGTAGACGCCGGAATCACCACCACCGTCTTTGTTTGATCGTGCGTCATCTCCCATTGTTGTCGACATCGTCTCAAAGGTATTTCAGTTTATAGGGAAAAGCAAATATGTTTGTTGTTAATGGGGGATCAATTCAAGGGCGAAAGAGGGGGGTACGAAGCCTAAAATAGGATCAAGGGAGAAGAGGTGCATTGCTCTACAAAATGAAGTTGTGTTGCCAAGTGAGGGAAGTTGTGAAGCAGTTTTTGGAGCTTCAAGTGAAATGAGTGTCACGTATCCTCTTCGGGACTGTCCGGAGTTGGAAATACTGGCCTGTTAGACATTGATAATTCTTCTTTACCTTCGGAAGCTTGCTCTAGTGCAAATCCTTTTGCCTTGCCGGATTTTGCAGTGAAAAGGAGAAGCCATTCTCTCCCTTGCAGTGGGGGCAATTGTCAGGTGATGGTTACTCCTGTAATCAAGCACGGTTGGACGAGTTAGGAGCGAGTTCGTGAAGTTCGGGTCGTGAGTTTCGGAACGTCTCGGTAGCTCGTAAGGTTAGGGGGCTCTACTTTACCTATATAATAACTTGTATGATATGTATTATGTGTGGAATAGCTCTAGTAAGGTTCGATTGTGTGAATTTTGTGTTAATCTTATGTTTGTTGTTGTTTTGATGTTTGATTGGGTGATGCCATGATACTTGATGCTGGAAATAAATGTATTATTAATATTGCCTGCTATAATTTGATTAAATGCTTCAATGTGAAGGAATGTGAGAATGTGTGGATTTAATGAGGAAGATTAATTACTTAGATGAGTGTTATTACATTGAAATTGAATTGTTGAATAAAAATGTGTCTAAGTGATGGTTTAGTCCCTAAGAATTAATTTAATCTTTGGTGTGACAGAATAGTCCCTAAGAATTAAATTAATCTTTGGCGTGACAAAATAATCCCTTAGTGTCTGATTAATCCCAATATGCCAATATAAGTTCCAAAGTACCAAATTAATTCATAAAGTGTCAAATAAACTTTAAGTGCTAGGTTAATCTTTGGTGTGTTAAAATGGTTCTTAGGTGGGATTTAGTCCATGGGTGAGATTTAACTTAATAAATAAGTTGTGTTGGTGAGGTGATAACAAAGAGGTGATGTGGGCTTCGGCCAAAGTGGTGGGTTAATACTTGATGTGATGAATTTATGAATGATGTGGGCTTCGGCCAAAAGCGGTGGGCTTCGGCCAAAAGCGGTGGGGGCTTCGGCCAAAGAGGTGAGTTGATAATTGATGTGAATTTATTGTGTGGTGATGCATTGTCATAGTGTCACATAAATCATATGCATTACCTGGTGGGTGGCTTCGGCCAAAACGTGGTGGGTGGCTTCGGCCAAACGTGGTGGTTACCCGACGGGGTTTTTGAGGTGGTTATGGATCCACATGCATATTGCACACATGCATATAACCATGCATTCTTTGAATTATCGTTGATGCTTAGTTAATCTTTTGTTGTGACTTGTTGGTATTTTAATTGAATGGTGAATGCCTTAATTACTATGGATTGTTGTTGCTAGATGCTTCCGAATATAATGCTTATCTTACTTGTTATTATTTATGTAAAGAGACTCACCCTAGCAATTTTTATGTTGCCTGCTCTCGTGGCAACGCCAGGTGATACTGAATGAAGGTGTTCAAGCCTTTTGGGTCGTCTGTGACAGCTCTGATTAGTAACACCAGGGACGGGGATTGTAGTATTGCCATCTTACTTTATGTATTAGACTGATTTGGATTATGTACTGAATATGTAAACTAAGTTTCATTCCGCTGTGCTGTAAAACTATTCTTTCGGATTATTGTAAACTTTAAACAGGTTTGAGGATTTACCTCTTTTGGATATGTTATATATATCCACGCACTCGATGCGTTGAGTTTTAAATTTTATTTTTGTGAGGTTTGACGAAATGTAGCACTCTCTTGAGGTGCGTGGAAAGATATTTTTGAAATCTCAGATTTCTAGTTAGTAAAATAATAAATAATAGAAGGGGGGTGTTACAACAACTTCTATGCATCCTTCTATACAAATTGAGAAGGATGAAGAAGGAAAACCAATTTCTGAAAAATAATATAGGGGTATGATAGGTTCACTTTTATATTTAACTGCTAGTAGACCTGACATTGTGTTTTCAGTTGGCTTATGTGCTAGATTCCAAGTTTCTCCAAAAGAATCTCATCTCACTTTGCAGCAAAAAAAGAATATTCGGATACTTAGTGGAAACAACTAATCTTGGTCTATGGTATAAAAAGAATACTCATTTTGACCTAATTAGCTCTTTGTGATGTCGACTATCTTTGGTGATAGAATTTACGAGAAAAGTACTAGTGGATCATTTCAAATTTTGGGGAATCCTTAATCTCTTGGTCTTGTAGAAAACAAAATTCAATTGCGAGATCAACTATGAAGCGAGAATATGTATCTCTTCGGGTTGTTGTTCACAAATTCTATGGATCAAGAATCAATTGGAGGACTACTCTATAAGATACACATGCACTCCCATTTATTGTGACAATACTAGTGCTATCAATTTATCAAAAAATCCCATCCAACATTCTAGGTCTAAACATATTGATATAAAACATCATTTTATCAGAGATCATGTTCAAAAGAAGGATGTGGAACTTATTTTTATTGACACCAAGCATCAATTAGCTGATATATTTACCAAGCCTTTGTTAGAAGAAAGTTTCAATTTTATTAAAAAGGCGTTGCACATTTTAAAATGTCCTTAGAAGAAAAATATGTCAAAAACCCCAACCTTCTAATATCTTTAGAAGGTTCACTTGGAAAGAATCAAATTCAGAAGGTTGAATTTGAGAAGGATAAATTAAAGTCAACATTGGGGACGGTTACTAAAGCAACTAAAAACTGTCTTCTATGACAGTTATGTCATGTCATAACTGCACAACGTCAATCACAACGGCTAGTCTTCTCTCTCTCTTCCACGCACGCTAAAACTCATTGAACTCATCTTTTCTCTAACCGATTCACTTCTCCTCTTCCTTCTTTCTTCGCGGAAAACTCTCTTCTCTCTAAAAATGGTGAGAACAAAAATTCCCTGTGTGAAGAAATCAAGCACTCCTACGACCCATGAACTTCCACCTGCACTCTTGAGTGCTTCTAAACCTCCTCCTACTCAGATTGATGCTCCATCAGAACAAAAATCCTCCAAATCATCACCCACTCCCTCTCGAAGATCTACTAGAATCAAAACAAGTTCTCTCAAAGATATACATGGTCCTTGCACAAGGAAAAGCCAACCAATCACTCTTGATGATGATGATTCTACACTGTCTGAAATGATGGCAGAATCAAAACTCGAACTGAAAAGAAAAGCCTCTCTTCAACCACAATCCTCTTCCAAAAGGCCCAAATTTAAGATTAAGTTTGGAGGAAATAAAGGGAAAGAAAAGGTTGATGAAGAACAGAAACTTGATCAACCTTCTGAAGGTGAAGAACAAACCTTGCCTGCACAAGTGTTTGACAAAGAAAAATGGGGTAAGAGGAATGTTCTTATTGGAAGAATTTACTTGTTGGAGGAACTGAAAGCTTCTGGATGGAATGTACAAGACCACATTGAGTCTCAAGGGTGGGAAAATATTCTGTCTCAAGGGGAAATTATTTATCCCAATATGAGAAAAGAGTTTTATGGGTATATGAATGTAAATGAAACAAAATCCTCTTTTACTACTCAGGTGAAAGGAACCACCATTGTAGTAACTCCAACCTTAATTGCTAATGCTCTGAAAATTCCTGTGAGTGGAGTATGTCTGTATGGGAAGGATTGGTATGACCAAACAGAAATTACACAAGAAGAAGTATTGGAGTTGCTGATGAAAAATTCTGGGAAGAAGCTTAAATCATCAACATTGAAGGATGAAGCTCGCATCATGCACAACATGGTTGTCCACTCCTTAATTCCTAGAGCAGGAAGTTTTGAACAGGTAAAACCTGTTGACTTACTCTTAGTTTATCATATGATTACTAGGAATAAGATAAACCTACATCATTTTTCATTACATGATTGATATGTGTAAAACCATTAGACAGATTTCATCCTTACCATATGGCATGTTCTTGACCAAGCTATTTAGGTTTAAGAAAATCTCTATGTCTAGAGAAGAATCCATTCAAGAGAAAACAACCTTCTGGTCTAAAAGTGCAAAACAAATGTGTCTAAAACCATTTAGCAAGAAACTAGAAGTATTTCCTGAAACAAAACCTGTTCATGATGAACCAATCCAGGAGCCAAATCTTGTTGAAAATACACCCCTGTCAACTCCTTAGGGGGAGCCACTAGAACCAGAAACAGTTATCAGAACTGAGCCCATAAATCTAGCCCCACCAAATTCCACATTTGAAAATTTAGTTGAAACAGAACCTTCTCAAGACTGGAAAGAAATTTTTGAAAATTCTTTAAACTTGAATGATATTCCCACTGAAAGTAACCACCTCCCTGCACAAACAATTGATAAGAATCTTAGCACAGACTTAGGAGTGTCCATATCTCACAACCATGAAAAACCTGAGAATCAAGCTTCTGAAACTATTCCTTCTGTTATGGACTCCCAACCTTCTGATAGAGCTATATACTACCCATTCTCTCAAGGAGTTATTTGTCTGCCATATACTGCCTCTCATGAGGAACATAGAACTGCAGAAGGTACACCCGAGGGTCTAGCTCAGGGGGAGCTAAATGAAAATCAATTTCAAACAAATGAGGAACTTAGAAATGAACCAACAAGACCACTATCTCCTATCACTCAAGCTGTTCATGAGATAGTTAGGGACATTGAAGACCAAGCTACACCTGAAAAACCTGAGAATCGAGCTACTAGTCCCGAGATCATGGCTTCTATTTCCCTCACGAGTTTACTTCACACTCCCGACCCTCCATTGGTCCAAATGTTTGAATCAACACCGCACCTCTCCATCATGATGCTCAAGGATCAAGCGATCAAATTGCAAACTTATTCTCACGATGGGCGTGACAATCCCAAAGTATCACATGAAGATACTTTTGCTTCTGAAAACCTTCAAAGATTCATGTTCTCTCCTATGTATGACTCCTCTGCACCAAAGGTATCTGAAGGATCAGGTCCTTCAAAGCTACCTTCTGATTTGCCAAAACAATTTGGATCTCTTGGATCCTTTTGTCAAACTATGAATGCTCCTCTCTCATCATCAGATAAAGCACCCCTTAGCAGCAAACCTTCTGAAAACAAGGATGACTCATTCACATATGCTGATAAGAAGGAAGTGTTGGAGGCAATGAAGAAGATGAGAGCACACCATGAGAAGCAAATGAAGAAGATGAGGGTGCAGAACAACAAGCTTCTGATGAGCATTGGAATACTTCAGCAAGAAAATAGGCTTGAAGCACAGAGAAACTATGCCTACTAGCAATGGGTGATGCAGAACATAGTGCCTACTATGGTTCCTGGTGTTGCAGTACCTGATTTCCTTCCTCCTCAACCTTTCCAAGACATTCCTCAACCTGCTTCATCCTCAAACTCCTCGGATGATTCTTCTCCTACAAAGTAGCAACCTAATTTCCCTTTCTTCCCTCCTTTTTCCTGTTGACAAAGGGGGAGAATGGAGATTATTTAGCTACTTAGTTTATAGTGATATATTTTGGGGTTTCTGTTGACAATTAATTATCTTTTGGACATGTTTATTTTGTGTATTATGGTTTGTAATTGATAATTATCATAACTATGTATGTTTGTTGCTGCACTTATTGCATGATAATTATTCTTTTCCTATGTATGTGTTGAAATTATTCAACTGATCATTAAATGTCTAATCTTGAGAAAACAGAAAACTTAAAACATACTCTCAAGTTTGTCATCACCAAAAAGGGGGAGATTGTAGAAATGAAAATCTCTTTCCATTTTTTGATGATACAAACTTAAAGGAATGAGTTAAGTTTTCTAAACACTTATTATGATTAACAAGTTTCAATCAAGTGTGTAAAAGAACAGGAAATAAGAATCATAGCAAAAATCTTGGCATTACAAATAAACCAAGTGTTTTTCAAAGTTAAATTATGCCAAAAGAAGGTTACCTTAAAGAAGGTTGAGTTCAGAAGGTTACTACAATCAGAAGGTTGATTAAAGAAGCTTAAAAGAAAAAGTAACTTTCTTCGTAAGGTTGATCGAAGTCAAACAGAAGGTTGACTAAAAGTCAACACAAGGTTGACCAATAGTCAACAGAAAGTTTGATTGAAGTCAATAGAAGGTTGACTATCTATGGAATATTGTTCAGAAGGTTGGTTGTTCAAGAAGGTTAAAGGAAGATTGAAAACTTCAAGCTTCTGTTTCTGGGAAACATGTTCATATCTGAAATCTTAATCTGAAATGCATCAAATAAGTATTCAAGGAATTAAAGATTCAGAAATATTATCTTATGTAAAGAAAAAATCATTGATTATTTGTTGTATCTTTAAAGCATGTTTGTTCATGTTTAAGAAGCTTCAGAAGCGTCAAAATTAAAGTATGTAAAATAGTATGTAGACATGAACAGGGACTGAAGTGATAGAAATGATGTAAAAGAAAGTAGAGTGCTGACATGAAAAGATGTTAGCACAAGACAAAGCAAAAATGTAGCTTCAGAAGGTTGAAAGGCTACTACCTAAAGCTCAAAATTCATCATTGCCTACCTACAAAGCTACAACTACTTCCAACGGCTCTTTCCTTCTTTCCAACGGCCATAATTCAGATTGAAAGTCTATATAGAGTGTTGTTCTACTCAAATGCAAAATATGAGAGTGAATTGGAACTTTTACAAGTCAAGCTTCTCTAAAGAAATCCAATCTTCTCTTCCACACTCAAAGCTACTACAAGTTCAGAATTGGGAGATACTATCTTGAGTGTGTGTTTGCTTGTTATGCTCTTAGAAATACCTTGTATTTATCTATCAACAAGCTCTTAAATCATCCCAAACCCAAACCCAAACCCCTTATTGTAAGAAATATTGTGCAAGTTTTTCAGCAAGCTACCTAGTAAGAAATATTAGTAGGTTAAGACAGCTTGGTGAAGCTGTGTAAGTTAGCACTTGTCTTTTGTGTGTGATCAAAAGTGAGTGGAGGTGAAAAGTCTTTGGCAGTTGAAGCTAAAGCAAGTGTAAAATCTATTTGGAGAATAGTGGAAACTCTCACGTGGACGTGGGGAGGAGGAGTACCACGCTTTGGTGAACCTCTATAACTCTACTTTGTGTTATTATCTCGCTTTTCTTACTAACCGCTTTAAAACTGCTCTCACAATCACCAAAGTTTTCAACCACTTGTAAGGTTAAATACACCAACCTTCTGTTGTCAAAATCAGAACTTTAAATGAATCTTACTTTGATTATCTTTTGAAAACAACACTCTTTGCTAAATAAAAGACATCTAAAATCATCAAAGTTATCTTGAGAAATAATATAGAAGGTTGCAGGAACACAAAATTAAAAAAGAGAGCACAATTCAATCCCCCCCTTTCTTGTGCAAATTAATCACTTCAACCTAGACACAGACGCCAAAGTTGCGCCTTGGGCTGCCAAAGTTGGCGCCCATCACCTAGACCAAAGAAGACACAAAGAACACAGGCGGCCAAATTGGCGCCACATCACTAGACACCAAAGACAAAATGATGTAATTTGGGCAGCGGATGGCGCCACGCACTTAGACACAAGACACCCACGATGCACTTGGGCGGCCAAAATGGCGCTCGCACTAGCACAACAACAACACACACACAGCGCATTTGCGCAGCCCAAATGGCGCCACGCACCTAACAACACTGCAGACACAGCGCGCTTGGCAAAATAAAATGGCGCCTTGTGCGCAAACACAAAGACACACACAAACACACACGCAAAGACGGCGCATGCATGGCCGCCACACTTGGCGCCGCGCACGCAAGCGACTCAAAGAACACAAAGACGCACACCAGCGCACTAGGCACGCCACCCGGCGCCTGGGCCTTGCGCCACACACCTGCACCCACTCACAAAGTAACATAGGCACGCAGGCATGCCGGGCCAGCGCCGCTGCGCCACGCCCCATGCAAAGAAAGCACAGAACACACACGGCGCCAGAGCGCACATTCCAAAGCGCTTTGGCGCCCCCTGTTCATACACAACCCGATGGCAGCAACATATATAATTCCATCAAAACACTTTAATTCAAGCAATCTAACAAATACCATAATTTCTCATATTCAATTATATTGAATTAACACCTAAAACCCCTTAACACCAATTGACATTCCACCAATACATTCAAATTCAACAAAACCAATATTTTCATTTAACAACACACCACATAATCATGATAATCAACTCAATCGATCGAATACTCCATGAATCAATTTAGACAATTTCTCATAACACCTAACATCCTATGGTTACTAGTTCTATGAGTTATTAACCATGAAAGAGAGCCCCCTTACCTTTGATAATTGAAGAAGATGACAATACTCTAAGCAAATTCTCCCAATCACCAACAATCCAAGATTCTTCTTCTCCAAGCTTCCCACGCTCCTTCTCCTCTTTTCCTTTCCCTTGTCGTTCGCGATCTCTCTCCCACTCTTCTCACTTTTCTAATTTTTTTGATTTCTCTCCACTAAGGGTTTCTCCTAAGACCCAAGGGTTTTACTAATTGGGTTTGGGCCACTTAGTATGGGCCCTAATTGCACACCCCTAATTGCATTTAGATACCACCTGAAACAAAATAGACTTCTAATTAATTAATTTATTTAGATAAATATTGTAAGCCTCTAATAACTTAATTAAATAATTAATTAAATTATTTTGGGGCGTTACATTCTCCCCTCATTAGCGGTGAAAATGCTTTCATCTTCCCAACTGAGATAGCAATTAACCTCCTCAAAAAGTCAATCTTACTAAGGAGACTTTGTAACTCCTTCTTAGTCCTGGGCAGCCTAGCTTCCAAGATGGCTCGGGCTTTATTCTTATCCACCTCGATGCCTTGATTATGCACTAAGGGTCCTAGGAAATTCCCTGTGGATACACCCAATGCACATTTAGTGGGATTCATTTTAAAATTGTGGACTCTCATCCGCTTCAAGGCTTGCTCGAGCTCAACTTGTAACACCCTCTTCTGCCATAACTACTATTTAATTAATTTAAAATCAGAGTGCGTAAAAACTTTTAGTGAGACCACTTGAGGGTGCCACATTTAAACACCAAAATCAAACTCCAAAATATTAATTAAAATAAAACTCCAACATATAGGATACATAGCACCAATTAACTCCGGGAATAAGTATTACAGCAGCGGAAAATAATGACTTAACATCTTAGTTCAAAATATAAAAGAAATAACAAACTAAACAACCCCCTGGTGCACGTATCGAGAGCGACTCGACCACACTGTAGAAGAAGGACCTCTAGTCACCTTCATCCATCACACTGCAGTTGCCGACATACGAAGCAACACGACGCAGATGAGGTGAGTCTCTATACATAGGAAATAATAGATAAAACAAGAAACACAAAGAGAATAGGCACACCAGAGATACAATCAATTCAAATACACCATTAATACAAGCTTACACGTAAATACAGATTACACGAAAATACAGCTTACACACGATGTCTGCTACACACCAGTGTACAGATTCGATCAAATACACCATTAGTTTATGAACACCCAATCAGTCACCAGAACATGTATGTAATGTATGCAATGCAACCCAATACTCCACGGGCATATGCATGTGGATCCATCACCAAAATAGCCTCGAGGGCATTCACCAATAATTTAAGAGGCCGAGGCCTATTCACCAAAATATGCATATGATAATGCGACACCATGATTATGCACCGAAACACCAAATCACCAAAATAATGCAATAGCATGCTCACCAATAGCCTCAGTAGGCTCACCAACACCAAAGAAAGGTCATAGACCCCCAACTCACCAATATTTATTCACCAATAAAATACAACACCATAAGTAGGAATCCTATAGGGACTAAAAGAACACCAAGGGGACAATTCCACACCCAAGGACTAAAGCCACTCCATGGACTAAAGTCAACACCGGGACTAAACCCACACCTAGGGACCAAACCACCTCCTAGGGACCCTTTCAACACCCGTGGACCATTTTGACACCTAAGGACTAATTTGACACCTCGAGGGCCAATTTGACACCTAGGGACTAATCGACACCATAAGGATTAATTTAACACCTAAGGACTAGTTTGACACCTTGGGGACCATTCTGACACCTAGGGACTATTTTGACACCAAAAGGATTGATTTGACACCTAGGGACTAATTTGAACCCACACCTAGACACAGGCGCCAAGTTGCGCCTTGGTCACAAAGTTAGCGCCCATCACTAGACACCAACAGCACCACCAGCGCATTGGGGCAGCCAAAATGGCGCCCGCACACCACACACCACGCACTAGCGCCACTAGCGCGCATTTGGGGCAACCAAATGGCGCCTTTCCATCGTTTCCTGTTTGCTAAACACAAAGAAGATTGCTTTGCATACCCAGCGCCAAATTCCTCGCAAGTTGGCGCCCCGCTCTCCTCTCACGCACAACACAACACTCACACGCGCACAAACAGTGCACGGCGCCAATTCTGTGGAATTGGCGCTTCGTCTTTGCACTTCCACGCAAAGAACACACGGTGAAACAGCGCCAAATTCCTCTGCACTGGCGCCCCCCGCACAACACCCAAACCGATCCAACAGTAGCCCAGGCGCACAATTCTTGCAGAATTGGCGCCCCTAAAACTATTCACTGCACACCTAACTTAATTTCTCAACAATAACCCACACACTCCAACTAACTCTAATTCAAACAATCTATCAAACACCTAACAAGTACCAATAATTCTCCTAATCAATTATATCAATTAACAACCAATCATCTCCATATTTATTAACACGTATTACACACCATATTGCATTAAATTCATGTAACTCACCTTAACACCAACAATCAAGAACAACCTTCACTTGTAAAACACCACACCATACAATCTTGTAAAACAATATCATATTCATTCAAGCAAATCACCAAACATCTAGCCATCACTTTAATCCAACCTATTATTCTTCATTAAAATCATGTTATAACACCTTAATATTAACAATCAATGCAATAACATTTCAATCTCCAAACAACAACCAATATAATCACTTATTCATTCAATTACTCAAGTAAATCATTCAAAACACATTATAAACCAACCAAATAATTACTCCTAACACCTAATCCCTATGATTTCATGGTTTATAAATTATTAACTATGAAAGAGAGCCCCCATACCTTGTTAATTGAAGAAGATGACCACACCCTAAGCAATTTTCCCCAAATCACCAACACTCCAAGCCTTGTTTTTCCTTTCAAGCTTCACGCCAACCCTCACTCTCTCTTGCCCACTAAATCCACGCCTCCTCCTCACTCTTCTCTCCTTTCTAATTTTTGATATTTTGCTTCTAATGAGGGTTTCTCCCTAGACCCTAAGGTTTTATTACTTGGGTTTGGGCCACTTAACTCCAATGGGCCCTAAATGCACACCCCTAGTTACTCTCTCATATCCTCCCTATTTATTTACTACACCCCACTCCTTAATTAAATTAATTACCTTATTATTATCTTAATATGGTCAACTAAAATATCACTTAATTAAATTAGTTAAATAATCACTTTATTAATTTTGGGGCGTTACAACTCTCCCCCACTTAGGACATTTTCGTCCTCGAAAATTTAACTATTATTGACAATGCACCTCTTAAACACTCACCACAACAAACAATAGATTTCTAGTAGAGCACCCTAAACGAAACACGTACCTCTAAATGCAACCATCACTCCTCCGTAGGCTCCGAACCTGCCAGGACAAACACTCTCCCGCTAGACCTCTCCTTCTTCGGCTTTGGACACTTGGTATTAATGTGCCCCATTTCCCCACAGTTGTAGCAGACCACATGTTGCTTCTCACACTTAGCAGCTATATGACCTTCTTTACCACACTTGAAGCACTTGATGACCATGCAATCTGGACTCTTATGCCCCGGCTTTCCACACTTGTGACACACAATGCCCGCAGTAGCGTCTCCCCCACTTGGCTTCTTGCCCAAACTCTCTTCTCCCTTACCCTTACCACCTGAAACATCATAGGGCTTCCCCCGAAACTGAGAACCTCTCTTCTCCTTCACTATCTTGTATGAACGATTGCTATCCTCCTCGAAAATCCTGCAGCTATCCACCAGGTCATTAAACACCCTTATCTTCTGGTAACCAATCGCCTTCTTGATGTCATGCCTTAGCCCGTTCTCAAACATGATACACTTCGAAAACTCAGATGTAGCATCATTAGTTTAATGAGGATAGAACTTAGACAGCTCCACAAACTTTGTCGCATACTCCGCCACAGACTTATCTCCTTGCTTCAGCTCCAGAAATTCCAGCTCCTTCTTTCCTCTCACGTCCTCTGGGTAGTACTTCCTCATGAACTCACTCTTAAACACTTCCCAAGTGATCTCTCCACCAGCAGCTTCCAATCTCTCCAGAGTTCCCAACCACCAATCATCGGCCTCCTCAGCTAGCATATGCGTACCAAACCTTACCTTCTCAAGCAGCGCATAATCCATAACCCAAAAATTCTCTCGATCTCCTCAACCATGCCAAAGCTCCATTAGGATCATACCGACCTTTGAAAGTGGGCGGACTCTCCTTTGGGCGTGGCCAAATTACTGGTCTCAAAGATTCTCACCACCATTCTGCTTTGTTCCCCATCGCTGAGCTATAGCTTGCAAAGCCTCGTGAAGAGCAAAGATCGACTCTCTAGCCATTTAAACCGAACACTGCAGCATTAACAACATTTCAGAACCAGACTAACACTACCTAGTTGTCATAGACACTATGACAGAAAGACTTGGCCGGACAGACCGAACTTTTGCTCTGATACCACTAATGTAACACCCCCTTCTTCCATAACTACTATTTAATTAATTGAAAATTTGAGTGCGTAAAAACTTTTAGTGAGACCACATGAGGGTGCCACATTTAAACACCAAAATCAAACTCCAAAATATTAATTAAAATAAAACTCCAACATATAGGATACATATCACCAATTAACTCCGGGAAAAAGTATTACAACAGCGGAAAATAATGACTTAACATCTTAGTTCAAAATATAAAAGAAATAACAAACTAAACAACCCCCTGGTGCTACGTGATCGTGAGCCGACTCGACCACACTAGAAGAAGGACCTCTAGTCACCTTCATCATCACACTGCAGTTGCCGACATACGAAAACAACACGACGCATGAGGTGAGTCTCTATACATAGGAAATAATAGATAAAACAAGAAACACAGTAGAATAGGCACACCAGATATACAGTCAATTCAAATACACCATTAATACTGATTTACACCCGTAAATACAGATTACACCATGTCTACAGATTCACCAAATACACCATTAGTTTATGAACACCCAATCACCACTGAACATGTATGTAATGTATGCAATGCAACCCAATACTCCACGGGCATATGCATGTGGATCCATCACCAAAATAGCCTTGAGGGCATTCACCAATAATTTAAGAGGCCGAGGCCTATTCACCAAAATATGCATATGATAATGCGACACCATGACTATGCACCAGAAACACCAAATCACCAAAATAATGCAATAGCATGCTCACCAATAGCCTTGTAGGCTCACCAACACCAAAGAAAGGTCATAGACCCCAACTCACCAATATTTATTCACCAATAAAATACAACACCATAAGTAGGAATCCTATAGGGACTAAAAGAACACCAAGGGACAATTCCACACCCAAGGACTAAAGCCACTCCATGGACTAAAGTCAACACCAGGGACTAAACCCACACCTAGGGACCAAACCACATCCTAGGGACCCTTTCAACACCTAGGGACCATTTTGACACCTAAGGACTAATTTGACACCTCAAGGACCAATTTGACACCTAGGGACTAATCTGACACCATAAGGATTAATTTAACACCTAAGGACTAGTTTGACACCTTGGGGACCATTCTGACACCTAGGGACTATTTTGACACCAAAAGGATTGATTTGACACCTAGGGACTAATTTGAACCCACACCTAGACACAGGCGCCAAGTTGCGCCTTGGGCTGCCAAAGTTGGCGCCCATCACTAGACACCAGCGCACCACCAGGCGCATTGGGGCAGCAAAATGGCGCCTCACACCACACACCACGCACTAGCGCCACTGGCGCGCATTTGGGGCAGCCAAATGGCGCCTTCCATCGCTTCCTCGTTTGCTAACACAAGAAGATTTCTTTGCATACCCAGCGCCAAATTCCACGCAAGTTGGCGCCCCTGCTCCTGTTCACACACAACACAACACTCACTCGCACAAACGAGCACCGTGCGCCAGATTCTGTGGAATTGGCGCTTCGTGGCCGCACTTCCACGCAGCAGAACACAAGAACTGTGCGCGCAAATTCCTGCACCGCGCCCCCTCGCACAACACCCAAACCGATCCAACAGTAGCCCAGGCGCACAATTCCTACAGAATTGGTGCCCCTAACACTATTCACTGCACACCTAACTTAATTTCTCAACAATAACCCACACACTCCAACTAACTCTAATTCAAACAATCTATCAAACACCTAACAAGTACCAATAATTCTCCTAATCAATTATATCAATTAACAACCAATCATCTCCATATTTATTAACACGTATTACACACCATATTGCATTAAATTCATGTAACTCACTTTAACACCGACAATCAAGAACAACCTTCACTTGTAAAACACCACAACATACAATCTTGTAAAACAATATCATATTCATTCAAGCAAATCACCAAATATCTAGCCATCACTTTAATCCAACCTATTATTCTTCATTAAAATCATGTTATAACACCTTAATATTAACAATCAATGCAATAACATTTCAATCTCCAAACAACAACCAATATAATCACTTATTCATTCAATTACTCAAGTAAATCATTCAAAACACATTATAAACCAACAAAATAATTACTCCTAACACCTAATCCCTATGATTTCATGGTTTATAAATTATTAACTATGAAAGAGAGCCCCCATACCTTGTTAATTGAAGAAGATGACCACACCCTAAGCAATTTTCCCCAAATCACCAACACTCCAAGCCTTGTTTTTCCTTTCAAGCTTCACGCCAACCCCTCACTCTCTTGCCCAGCCGTCGCGCCTCCTCCTCACTCTTCTCTCCTTTCTAATTTTTGATATTTTGCTTCTAATGAGGGTTTCTCCCTAGACCCTAAGGTTTTATTACTTGGGTTTGGGCCACTTAACTCCAATGGGCCCTAAATGCACACCCCTAGTTACTCTCTCATATCCTCCCTATTTAACTAAAATACTCCCTATTTATTTACTACGCCCCACTCCTTAATTAAATTAATTACCTTATTATTATCTTAATATGGTCAACTAAAATATCACTTAATTAAATTAGTTAAATAATCACTTTATTAATTTTGGGGCGTTACAACTCTCCCCCACTTAGGACATTTTCGTCCTCGAAAATTTAACTATTATTGGCAATGCACCTCTTAAACACTCACCACAACAAACAATAGATTTCTTGTAGAGCACCCTAAACGAAACACGTACCTCTAAATGCAACCATCACTCCTCCGTAGGCTCCGAACCTGCCAGGACAAACACTCTCTCGCTAGACCTCTCCTTCTTCGGCTTTGGACACTTGGTACTAATGTGCCCCATTTCCCCATAGTTGTAGCAGACCACATCTTGCTTCTCACACTTAGCAGCTATATGACCTTCTTTACCACACTTGAAGCACTTGTTGACCATGCAATCTGGACTCTTATGCCCCGGCTTTCCACACTTGTGACACACAATGCCCGCAGTAGCGTCTCCCCCACTTGGCTTCTTGCCCGAACTCTCTTCTCCCTTACCCTTACCACCTGAAACATCATAGGGCTTCCCCCGAAACTGAGAACCTCTCTTCTCCTTCACTATCTTGTATGAACGATTGCTATCCTCCTCGAAAATCCTGCAGCTATCCACCAGGTCATTAAACACCCTTATCTTCTGGTAACCAATCGCCTTCTTGATTTCATGCCTTAGCCCGTTCTCAAACTTGATACACTTCGAAAACTCAGATGTAGCATCATTAGTTTAATGAGGATAGAACTTAGACAACTCCACAAACTTTGTCGCATACTCCGCCACAGACTTATCTCCTTGCTTCAGCTCCAGAAACTCCAGCTCCTTCTTTCCTCTCACGTCCTCTGGGTAGTACTTCCTCATGAACTCACTCTTAAACACTTCCCAAGTGATCTCTCCACCAGCAGTTCCAATCTCTCCAGAGTTCCCAACCACCAATCATCGGCCTCCTCAGCTATCATTTGCGTACCAAACCTTACCTTCTGCGCAGGCGTACAATCCATAACCCGAAAAATTCTCTCGATCTCCCTCAACCATGCCAAAGCTCCATTAGGATTATACCGACCTTTGAAAGTGGGCGGACTCTCCTTTGGGGCGTGGCCAAATTACTGTCCCAAAGATTCTCACCACCATTCTCACTGTTCCCATCGCTTGAGCTATAGCTTGCAAAGCCTCAGCAAGAGCAGCATCGACTCTCCTAGCTGTCATACCCCAATTTTGTCCGGCTTAGGTCAAAACCCTAATTTTCCCTAAAAAATAATTAAATTAAAAAGTAAAAAACATCATGCATTGCATTTAGAGTTCTAAAAGTCATTTCAAAGCTTCTAAAATCATTTTTGGAGTTGGAATGCACTTCTTAGACAAATTAGGGTTTTTCAGTGCAAAAGGGTATTTTGGTCATTTTTCAATAAGAACAGTTTTTTGTCCCAAATCCTTGAATAATCATCAATGATTTATTTGAGGAATATTTGTGCTCCATTGTGAATATTTTTGTGCATAAATATTAAACCTTGTGGCCCAAAAACCTAGTTTTTGGATAGAAGGGTAAAATGGTCTTTTCATTAGAGGTGGGGTAAATAAATCAATTTTGGGATTGGTGAGATCATAAAATTCAGAGCCCAATCATTGAATCATGGATATAGCCCAAAATGGCATGAACTAGGAAGAATAATCTAGAAGGGAATATTCTACATCATTTGAATTTTGAAAGGATAAGGATAAGAACAATAGTACAATTTGCAATTCCACTCACTCTCTCACACTCCTTGCTGCGAAATAACAGCCCATAATCACCCCATTTCCATTTATTTTTATTGTTTGCAAATTGTATTAAATCATGGCCATTCATTCAAGTGTGAAAATCAATCATCACCTTTCATTTGAATTAAAATGGCACTTGTGTAATAAGCTTTGTAGAAAAATACAATTTTGTAATTAAGCTTATCCTTCACCACCTCTCCTTATGCTGCACACCCAGCCCTCTCTCTCTTCATTTTATTGCCCTTAATCCATGTGATAATGCATCTTGACCATTGATTCAATTTCTTTCTCAAATCCTAGTGGTTTACAAGAGATGCATTGTCACAAATACCCTTAAATTTTCACTTCATATAAAACCCAAAAATAGGAGACCTCACACACACACACACTCTCATTTTTACCCTAGCACTCTTCTCCTCTCCTTCTCCTCTCTCAAAACCGAACCCTCCTCCTTCATCTCCTCCTCTCATTTTCCAACTTTCCTTCACCAAATCACCTCAAACACACTCTACATTCATATATCTTTTCCTTTTATCCTTGATTCCATTTTTACATTATCAAAGGGGTTGTTTCTTCAAGGTGTTGGAGCTGTTCTTGCTAGTTCTTGAGGATTGTTGGTGTTTTATTGCTCTTAATCTTCATTCCTACTCTTATTTAGCTTGAAACTAAGGTATACATCAAATCCTTTGCATCTTCATTCACTTTCTTGCATTAAAACCATTTTTCAACTTATATTTGCATCTCATAATATCATACAATGTAGATTAGGGGCTGTTGTGGGTGAGAGCTGGTCCATCACCCACTAAATAAATTGTTCTTGTGATTATGTGTTGATTAGGTTTTATTCTTTTGATTTGCTATTTTGGTCATGCGATTTTTACCCAAATGAAAACATGTTTCCCTTTTCTTTTTTGCTTCAACTTTGAGCCTAATCCATGATCCTTTGAATATTCTTGTTCATTAAATGATTTGAAGTTGATTAATGCTTGATTAATTGTGCTAATTTTGTGAACCATGCTTGTTGTTGAATCTTGATGTTTTAGACTTGGATTTTTGTGAATATGGTTTCGGTTTGGGCTCCAATTTTGGGGGTTTTAGTTTGTTTTTATTGTTTATCATGTATGCATGTTTATTTATGTGATTAAGCAAATTTTGATGAAAGAATTTGATGATTTTTGGGCAAATAGGCCCTCGGTTTCATGCTAGCTTTTAGGGATTGGTTGTTTTGTTCATTCTTTGTATTCTTGCATGAAATAAATGGGGGTTTGAGCTACAATAGGCTTCGGCCTTGTAGTCCATTATGTGCTTAGTTGATATACTTGAACCACAAAAATAATTGTTACCAAGTCTTGTGAAAATAAAGATTGTTTCAAGGTTGTTTTGCTTTGCATATTAGAAGAAAATTAGGGTTCATGTGACTTTTATGCATCTCTTTGCTTGATCATGTGAATCCTTACCAAAAGTTTAACCTATGTTGTTTGCTTGCATTTCATGAATAAATGGTGATTTGAAGTTCATGTTCATTTCTAAATTGCATATTCACATGTTCATGCACTCATTAGCACTATGTCATGCACTCTTTTTAAATTGTTCTTGCATTCAATAATGTTGTACTTTGCATTCCATAATTGCATACTCTTGCACTCATATGCTTGCATCATTGCGCATTCAATTGTTCATAGCAACTTGTGAATACTCTTATGATTGCCTCGCTTGTGTTCCAATGGTTGTTTTGGTTTTGACTTGAAAATGATTTGAAATGTTACATTTCTTTTCAAGTTTGAAATCACTTGTTTTCAAATAAAAACCCTAAGGCATTTTCCTAAATAAAATCATTAACCATCACTCGAAGCCGTTGCTTGTTTGATCGTTAATGAGGAGTTATTAGTGGTAGTCACTCGAAGCCTTTGCTTGTTTGACTATTATGAAAGCTCCCACACATTAATAAAACAACAAAAAAACAACTAATTCAAACTTCCAAAATAACACGAGCTATTAGCTCACCACCTTTTTCAAAACTATTTTCAAAAGAATAATACGACGTTGTTGCTTGTAATCACTCGAAGCCACCGCTTGTTTGATTACCGCCCAACTCTCTTTTCTTTCGAGTTAATACCGAATGCCACTCAAGCCTTTGCTTGTTTGGTGTTCGCGAACACTCGAGTCTTATTTCAAAAACTCCAAAAGCACTTTCAAAAATCATAAAGCCGCTTTCACACGCAAACCCGAGAACTACGTTGCTTTGATCCTCACCGGTGAGGGTACGTGAGGACCGGCTCATGTCCCGCCAAGCACATCTTTAAAAACCCATAAAAACAAGAACTACGTTGCTTTGATCCTCACCCGGTGAGGTGCGTGGGACCGGGTTCTCCCGTCAAGCACGCTTTTCAAAAATCTTTGTCTTGTTCCGCTTTTCAAAGATACCAAAACACCCTTTTTCCCCGTTTTCAATAAAGTGATTTCTCAAAAAGAAAAGAAAAATAAATAGAACAACGTATTTCAAATCAAACATTTCAAAACCACATCAAATTAATGGTTCCTTTTTCGGTAGAAAGGGCGCGTGGGTGCTAATACCTTCCCATGCGCAACCGAATTTCCCGAACCTACATCTCTAAGTTTTGAAAGACCACCCGCTTTCCTCAAAAGGTTTTTTTCAATGTTTTCCTAAAATAAAATATTGGTGGCGGCTCTACTGATTTTCAAACGTTGTCAAACTGAAAAGTCCCAAACCGGATTTTTCGGGCGCAATACCGCGACTCTGGGGACTTTCTTTCTTTATTTATTTAAAGAGAGATGAGGGTCAGGCCTAATTAATTTGATGTGGTTCAAATTGTTTGATTTGAAAAAATTATGTTCTATCTCTTCCTTCTCTTTTTCTTTTCTCTTTCTTTGTATGCCTATGGTTGTGCTTATGCATGCATTCCTCAATTCCCATGATCCTCTTCTTCGCTCCTTTTCTTGAGGTAAAACATGCATTCCCCATTCTATTATGTCCCCTTCTTCTTAGCTCCCTTTCTTGAGGTAAGCAATGCGTGTAATTACTGTGGACTTATCGTAATGGTTTGTATATTAAATCAAGTGTGCATGTTGAACCCCTAGGATAGACAAATCGCTTATCCGGATCATTACGCTTTTCCTTGCGGTGGGGTGGGTAGATTTTAGGAAGTATGTCCTCAATCACACACTTTCACACCTTATGATTCATGTTCTATGAGTGGGCTCCTATACCCGGATCCAACAAACACTTAGGAGAGTGGAGGCGATTAGTGACTGTCATTCAAGACCTTTGTGCATGCGATACTCACGAAAGTCTCAACCGAGTACGCTTTCTCATGACGCCTCACACTTGGTAGCATTCTACATTTGTGGGTGTCGGCATGAGGATTCTATAGCTTCGGTAGCCATTGTGAGGGTGTGAATTAGACCTACATGGGAGGAACCTTTGAAGTTGCCCTAGAACTTAAGATTCCCACCTTTGTAGGACACGAGGGCATACGAATTGTGTGCTGCATGGTAATTTAGGGCATGTCTTCCTCAAAAGGAGCTTTTTCAAAACTTTCCAAGAAAATACAAAAATATTTTCATTCTTTCCAATAAACCATCATGCGAGGCGCACGTAGTGTGTCTCCTAAATTTTTGAACTTCCGTCCATATGCATCGCTTTTATTTTCTTCACATGCATCATTCACATCATAATAGCATCATGCTGCATTCATTAAAGCTAAATGTTGTAAATATTTGCATTCATATTGCATTTCATTTGCATTTGCTTGCCGGGGACCACTGAATAATGTACCGTCTTGTCATAGTCGCATCAGAATGGAATCAAATAGCAAGGCTTGACTTACTTCTCGCTTCCCAGTTATGAAGTATGTTGATTTGCTATTTCGATTCCTCATTTACTTCATTTCCTAAATCCAAGAAAAGGTTTATGCGCTTATGACAAGATAAGGTATCCCGTGGTTCCTGGCATCAAGCAAACATTGTGCATGCATTCATACATCCATTCATGAATATATTTTGATTCTTAAATTTATAAATAAAGAGAAAAGGCACGCTGGTTCTCCGTCACCGATACTTCACACGACTACAAGCCAAGCTGATGGCCAATCCGCAAGAGTATCCGCAGATTGAAACTGAGAGTAATCCAGAGCATGAAGACTTGGGCGTGCAAATTTTGAATCCTGAGCAGCTGGCTCAGGAGAACCAAGTGCTTAAGGATAAGGTTGGGGCAATGGAAGCCCAGATGCATGAGATGATGGTCATGCTACAAAGTCTAAAGAATGGGCCAGCTGTTGAAGCCGTCGCCGTAGTGGGTCCAGTTGGTGTCACCTCTTTTGTTCCTCCTTCATGTCGAAAAAGCGCTAGCTTGCGATTCACGCCGGATCCGGTTCGTCACCACCTGAAATGAATGTGTCAAATCAGTACACCCCACAAAGATGTCCTTGGGGTATGCCTGCTGGGTCCACGCCGCGAACTGTTGGATCTATTCCTGCCGGCGTGAATGCGCCCAATCAAGTCACTGCCGCCGTGCCTGTAGGAGCTGCCGGAGGACCGCAGATCCAGATTTTTAGTTCTCCTGCTGCACTTAGTCCTACTCTGGGGCTAGTGGCACCACCTCATAATGCTCCTCAGCCCGGATGGTATTATTACGGTATGGGAAGTCACCCCCAAGGGCACATGTTTGAGGGTCGCACCCAAATGACCCAATCGTGCACTCGAAGAAAGAGTAAGGGCAATGGAGGTGCCGGTGTCGAAACCAAGGAGGCTCGTGAGTCGTGTTTGGTCCCAGATTTGGTTTTGCCACCAAAATTCAAAGCTCCCAAGGTGGACAAATACAGAGGAACGGGGCGTCCGGTGAGTCACATTACGATGCTTGATCACAAGGCTCGGGGTTATCGATGACGAAACGAACCGCTTTTGATCCAATACCAATGACATATACCGAGTTGTTTGATTACTTAATTTCCAAGAACTTAGTCAAGACTGCTCAATGAAGCCCGCTCACCGCCATTTCCCGTGAGGTTACAATGCTAATGCTACTTGCGCTTTCCATGAAAACGGGGTTGGTCATATGCGTGGAGGAGTGTAAAGCCTTCAAGCGTGTGGTGCAAGACCTAATCGATGCCAATTGGATTTCATTCAAGCAAAATGGTTCGAGCATAATCGCAAACCCATTGCCGGACGCGAGAAGCCAACCTCTAATGCCATAGAAGATTTTAATGGGCAAGTAATAAGAAAGATTGCTAAAATCATGATGGATCAAGGGCATAAGGTTGGAGTCCGGCTTGGGAAAATCCTGGACAAGGAATTCTTGCGCCTGGCCCAAATAAAAAGGAACAAGGACCGTTGCGGGTTGGGATACAATCCAAGTCTAGCCAAAAGAAGGAAAGTGGCGGAGGAAAGAAGTGGCGAATGGTTGGTGAGTCAAAAGACCAAGATCCTCGCCCCCAGAGCATTCCTCGTCTGTGACATCCACCGAGCCAGTGAGTGCCGGTTTGCTTAATCACAACCAAGTTGTTGCCATCCGTGGTGGATCCAAACCGAAGAAGGTGGTCCGGTGCCGTTCGTCGCCGCTCTTCTTGCCGGAAAAGAGGTGAAGAATTGAGAAGTCTGCTTGATTTCCCGTGACCTTTTAACTCAAAGTAATTAGTTGTAATGCAACCACGTGGCTCGCCAAGGCCATAGGACAAGTTGTTAGGGGGCACGCATGTTTTTATTTTCGTAATCATCATCATCAATAAAAACGTTGTTTTTGAATTTCCATCAATAAAAATCATTTCTCTTCATTTCATGTGTCCTTTTTCCTGCTTCGTTATTGTTTGCTTGTTTGTTTCGCTTTTCATTCTCGCTTTTTCGCCCCGGCAAAAGCGTAATCCCAAAGAATTGTCTCTCAAAATAACAAAGCTAGCAGTCCATATTTTGATTTTGATCACCCCATCACCAAATGAGGGGATGTTGAGAAGATTGGGAAACTCTCCGTAACTCATGAGGTTAATGAAACAAGAAGAAAGGGTTATTCGGCCTCACGGGAATACACCGAGGTGATCAACTTGATACAAATGAGAACAAGAAAGAGGTCAAAGTGGTTACCACCATGAATGACGAAGATCGCATGAAGTTGGTTCACGGCCGCGCGCGATTATGTGGGTGCGTTTGCATGGTCCTATCAAGATATGCCCGGTTGGACACCGAGCATTGTGGTACACAAGCTACCATCAAGCTCGAATGCCCTTTGTAGAAATGTAAATTGAGAAGGATGAAGCTGAGATGTCCTCAAATCCGAGACGGGGTGAAAAAGCAATTTGATGCGGGGTTCCTAGCAATGGCCAAGTACCCACGATGGGTTGCCAATATTGTCCCTGTCCCGGAAGGGCCGGGTAAGTCGAAATGTGCGTTGACTACAGAGATCTCAATTGTGCTAAGCCCAAAGATGATTTCCTCCTTCAAAAAAAAAACACAAAAAACAAATGACCGAAAAAAGAAAGTTTGGTCGAAAAAATAATCAAACAAAGAAACACAAAAAAACAAATGACCGTAAAAAGAAAGTCAATCGAAAAATAATCAAATAAAAAAAAAGCAAATATATAGGAGTAAATAAATTATTGTCCTTGAGTTAATTTTTGAGAAAACGAGCAATCATGATTTGAAATAAGGTTTGACCATTTTCCCATATTCTCGAAAAAACTGTGCTACACTGCAGAAGCCAAAAATCCAAAAATCACCCTAGGCAAGGATCACCCCAAATATCAAAAAAGGTGCGTCACTTTTTATCAGCTCACCCGAGTCAAAGAAAAAATCAAAAAAAAAAATCAAAAAAAAATCAAAAGAAATAAAGGGATTTAAAAATGAAAATCCCTAAAATACAAAAGAAATGTAAGTGGTGAGCTGATACACGTTACCACAAAACACAAGAGATCCTTGTCTCAATAAACTGCAAATACTTCCCTTTGACCTCGGCATCCCGCCCTCCACCAACCCTTAGCCAGGAATAAAACTTCCAAACACCTCATCAAGCCAAATAACCATCAAACGTCAGCCAAGGCCGAATAAAATCATCCTACCGTTAGCTTCAAGTACTTCATTAAACCCAATCATCCTTTCTCCACAAAAACCCACAATCTCCAAAAATCCATTCCGATCAATGATTGATTGCTTTGGTTTTCTCAGAATTTTAGCTTGAGGACAAATAAGTTTATTTATTTAAATATGTTTGTCCAGAAAAAAAAATCTCAAAAAAAAAAAAACAAAAAAAGGGGGAAAGAAAATCAAAAGGCTTGCACTCCAAGATTCATTCAAGTTACAATTATATCAAGGCAAAGTTTTATGGATCACCAATTGGGTTGAAGCTGCCTCATACTCTGGTATAACCAGTTCAGTGCTTGCCAAATTTGTGAAGAAATATCTGATTTGTCGTTATGGACTTCCAAGCAAGATCATCACCGATAATGGCAGCAACCTGAACAGCAAAATGACGAAGGACCCATGTGCAAAGAATTCAAAATTCAACATCATAATTCTTCTCCTTACCGCCCGAAGATGAATGGGGCAGCCAAAGCAGCCAACAAGAACATCAAGAATATTGTGCAAAAGATGGTGGTAACCTACAAGGATTGGCATGAGATGCTTCCCTTTGCTTTGCATGGCTACCGAACTTCATGACGCACTTCAACCGGGCAAATCCTTCTCTCGGTATATGGATCGGAAGCGATGCGTCCCATTGAGGTTGAAATACCCTCCATGCGGTACTAGTGGAAACCAAGTTGGAAGAAGCGAGTGGAGTACAGACTTCGTGCCTGGATCAACTAAACCTCATTGAAGGAAAATAATTGCGACCTTTGTGTCATGGGCAGTTGTACCAACAAAGAATGAGAACGGCTTTCGACAGGAAAGTCCGACCACGTGAATTCAAGCAAGGTGTTTTGGTGCTTAAGAAGATCTTGCCTATCCAGACTGATCCCCGTGGGAAGTGGACTCCAAGCTATGATGGACCATATGTTGTCAAGAAAGCCTTCTTTGGAGGAGCACTGGTACTTACCAACATGGACGGCGAAGATCTCAAGAACCCAGTCCATTCAAACTCTGTGAAGAAGTACTATGCCTGAAAGAAATAAACGAAAAAAGAGAAAGACAAGCCAAGTAAGAACTAGCTCGCTAGGTTGAAAACTCGCAAAGGCGGCTAGGCAAAATCGAGCGACCGGTGGATTGAAAACCCGCAAAGGGCGATCCAGGCAAAAATTAGGGTCAGAAAACTTGAGCATGAAAAGTAAAGAAAGGCATACAACTCCCCTGAAGACTTGGATGAGGGAGTGATCAAGGTTAAGGACACAAATGTTGGCACTGTTCCACAGAGACTGACAATGATCGAATTCACTTCTCTATTGTTTTTAGTGTCTTTTTGTAGTTTAAAACTTTCAAATGTATTGAATACCATCGTAACATTCTGCGATTTATCGCTTCTACATCAATAAAGCTCAAACTTTCTCATGTCCGTTTGTTGATTAGTTTCGCTTTTTACGCTCAAAATAAACGCGTTTTATGATGATGGTGATCTGAATCAGAAAAACATGTGCATACATCATATAGCATTGCAAGTCATTACGAAATTCTTAAAAGTCACGAGAAAGAGGCAATTCCCAAAACAAGTTAGTCATGCAAGAGAAAGTGATTGAGCCCACGATTGCTTCGAACGACAAAGTTAAAGCCCACCCGCACTGCCCATGAGCCCTAGGCAGCAAGTCCAAAGATATTCCTCGGTCTCGTGCCATGAGTGTCGCGGATTGGTGAACCAAAGAAGAAATAAGCTAACAGGGCAAGAGAGCAAGAGAGCAAAAGGGAAAACAAACAATCGAGAAAAAGAAAGTCGACCAAAGGAAGTTAATCTTACAAAGAAGGTTGCACTCACAAACCATTCCGGATGGCGAATCATAAAGCAAACTTGTGTCCGATCCATGAGCCCCCGCAGTTTCCATCGGCCTCTCGGTCTTGTGCCGTGAGTATCGGAGTCGGTTGAACCAAGAAAAGAATAAGCCTTTGTCAAAAACGAAAAAACAAACAATCGAAAAAAGAAAGTGACCAAAGAAAATCAAGAATAGCATCTCATTGCATTCATCACACCAAAATCATAGCATTGCATGCGCTCGCATAACATGTTCTGCATAACATGCCCTTGCATAACATGCATCCTCATCCCATGCACCATGCATTTGCATCTGCTAACATGTGCGGTACACATTATCGAGAAAAGTTTAAGAAGAGTCCTACTATTCCAGAGCGGACTCCTAAAAAAGCGATTGTAGTGGCATTGACCACGGGAAGGTTTCGAAGAAAAGACTGCGGCGTGGCGGGCACCTAGATCGCTGCAATGGCACTAACCACCATCAAAGAAAGTCAAGAATAGTCCGCTAGCTTTGAAAGCGGACACTCTAGATCGGTCTGCGGCGTTGATCACCAATCGGAGGAAGCGAGAAAGAAAGGTCCGCTAGCTTTGGCGGACACCCGGATCGGTGCAACGACATTGATCACCCATCGAGAAGAAAAAAGTCCGCTAGCCGAGCAGACACCTCGGATCGGTCGACGACGACGATCACCAATTAGAGGAAGCGAGAAGAAAGGTCCGCTAACACGAGAAGCACACTGGATCGGTGCGCGTATAGCATCAAGCTAAAGAAGATCACAAGATTCGTGAATCCCTTCGAGACTGGCGTCCCTTCAAAAGCGATTTCACCTCATATTGAGAGCGCGGGTACCTCACCTCAATACGCCAAAGCAGCGGTCATCTCAATCGATCAATCAACAGATTTGCAAATCCGCCAGACTCCGTGCATCCGCCAGGGACCAAGCGCCCTTCGGATCCGTCGTTATCGAGCACCGACGAATCATCGGACCGAGTCCTTCGGTTTAGTTCAAATCAACGGTCCAAACAATGACTTTGAACTCGACCTTCATCTCGCCAAGTCATCACGAGCATGACGGATCGGCCCTCGACCTCGCGCCCTTCATTTCGCCAAGTCATCACGGAGCGTGACGGATCGGCCCCTGACTTTGCGCCCTTCGCACTAGCCGTGTATCGATTTAAAGCATAGCGTAAGTCCATCAAGGTAAAATGTATCAGTCCCCACAACCGGATATTGAACCTCAGGCCGCTCGAATAGGCCACTTTCAGAGCCCTAGTACTCCTTCAGAGCCGCAAGCACTCCTTCAGAGCCCAAGTACTCCTTCAGAGCCGCAAGCACTCCTTCGAGTCCAAGTACTCTTCAGAGCCGCAAGCACTCCTTCGTGAGCCCAAGAACTCCTTCAGAGCCGCAAGCACTCCTTCGAGCCCAAGAACTCCTTCAGAGCCGCAAGTGCTCCTTCAGAGCCCAAGTGTTCCTTCAGAGCCGCAAATGCTCCTTCAGAACCCAGGCGTTCCTTCAGAGCGACGAGTGCTCCTTCTTCACCGCACTCTTTATTACCTTCTTCCCTGCCAGTGTCGACTTATCAGAGGACGGTACCTTCTTTACTGTTTTATTTACCGTTTTATTTCTTGTTGTTTATGCCACCCGAGGGTTGGCACCAATTTATTTCTTGCTGTTTATGCCACCCGAGGGTTGGCACCAATTTACTTCTTGTTTTTGCCGCCTGAGGGTTGGCACTTCATTCATTACAGTCGTTTTTGGTGGCATCCATTCACCCAAAAAGAAAAATCAAAAAAAAAAAAAAAAAAAAAAAAGAAGAAAATTCGGGTTTTTCCTAAGTAGACAAAATAGGTATAATTTCTGAATTCTTTATCTCTATTTTGCCTCGGAATATGTTTCGGCCAATTCATATTCCTTGTTAAAATCTAGATAAAGAGAGGCAAATTGTCATACCCCAATTTTTTGTCCTACTTTAGGTCAAAACCCTAATTTTCCCTAAAAATAATTAAATTAAAAGTAAAAACATCATGCATTGCATTTAGAGTTCTAAAAGTCATTTCAAAGCTTCTAAAATCATTTTTGGAGTTGGAATGCACTTCTTAGACAAATTAGGGTTTTTCAGTGCAAAAGGGTATTTTGGTCATTTTTCAATAAGAACGGTTTTTTGTCCCAAATCCTTGAATAATCATCAATGATTTATTTGAGGAATATTTGTGCTCCATTGTGAATATTTTTGTGCATAAATATTAAACCTTGTGGCCCAAAAACCTAGTTTTTGGATAGAAGGGTAAAATGGTCTTTTCATTAGAGGTGGGGTAAATAAATCAATTTTGGGATTGGTGAGATCATAAAATTCAGAGCCCAATCATTGAATCATGGATATAGCCCAAAATGGCATGAACTAGGAAGAATAATCTAGAAGGGAATATTCTACATCATTTGAATTTTGAAAGGATAAGGATAAGAACAATAGTACAATTTGCAATTCCACTCACTCTCTCACACTCCTTGCTGCGAAATAACAGCCCATAATCACCCCATTTCCATTTATTTTTATTGTTTGCAAATTGTATTAAATCATGGCCATTCATTCAAGTGTGAAAATCAATCATCACCTTTCATTTGAATTAAAATGGCACTTGTGTAATAAGCTTTGTAGAAAAATACAATTTTGTAATTAAGCTTATCCTTCACCACCTCTCCTTATGCTGCACACCCAGCCCTCTCTCTCTTCATTTTATTGCCCTTAATCCATGTGATAATGCATCTTGACCATTGATTCAATTTCTTTCTCAAATCCTAGTGGTTTACAAGAGATGCATTGTCACAAATACCCTTAAATTTTCACTTCATATAAAACCCAAAAATAGGAGACCTCACACACACACACACTCTCATTTTTACCCTAGCACTCTTCTCCTCTCCTTCTCCTCTCTCAAAACCGAACCCTCCTCCTTCATCTCCTCCCCTCATTTTTCCAACTTTCCTTCACCAAATCACCTCAAACACACTCTACATTCATATATCTTTTTCCTTTTATCCTTGATTCCATTTTTACATTATCAAAGGGGTTGTTTCTTCAAGGTGTTGGAGCTGTTCTTGCTAGTTCTTGAGGATTGTTGGTGTTTTATTGCTCTTAATCTTCATTCCTACTCTTATTTAGCTTGAAACTAAGGTATACATCAAATCCTTTGCATCTTCATTCACTTTCTTGCATTAAAACCATTTTTCAACTTATATTTGCATCTCATAATATCATACAATGTAGATTAGGGGCTGTTGTGGGTGAGAGCTGGTCCATCACCCACTAAATAAATTGTTCTTGTGATTATGTGTTGATTAGGTTTTATTCTTTTGATTTGCTATTTTGGTCATGCGATTTTTACCCAAATGAAAACATGTTTCCCTTTTCTTTTTGCTTCAACTTTGAGCCTAATCCATGATCCTTTGAATATTCTTGTTCATTAAATGATTTGAAGTTGATTAATGCTTGATTAATTGTGCTAATTTTGTGAACCATGCTTGTTGTTGAATCTTGATGTTTTAGACTTGGATTTTTGTGAATATGGTTTCGGTTTGGGCTCCAATTTTGGGGGTTTTAGTTTGTTTTTATTGTTTATCATGTATGCATGTTTATTTATGTGATTAAGCAAATTTTGATGAAAGAATTTGATGATTTTTGGGCAAATAGGCCCTCGGTTTCATGCTAGCTTTTAGGGATTGGTTGTTTTGTTCATTCTTTGTATTCTTGCATGAAATAAATGGGGGGTTTGAGCTACCATAGGCTTCGGCCTTGTAGTCCATTATGTGCTTAGTTGATATACTTGAACCACAAAAATAATTGTTACCAAGTCTTGTGAAAATAAAGATTGTTTCAAGGTTGTTTTGCTTTGCATATTAGAAGAAAATTAGGGTTCATGTGACTTTTATGCATCTCTTTGCTTGATCATGTGAATCCTTACCAAAAGTTTAACCTATGTTGTTTGCTTGCATTTCATGAATAAATGGTGATTTGAAGTTCATGTTCATTTCTAAATTGCATATTCACATGTTCATGCACTCATTAGCACTATGTCATGCACTCTTTTTAAATTGTTCTTGCATTCAATAATGTTGTACTTTGCATTCCATAATTGCATACTCTTGCACTCATATGCTTGCATCATTGCGCATTCAATTGTTCATAGCAACTTGTGAATACTCTTATGATTGCCTCGCTTGTGTTCCAATGGTTGTTTTGGTTTTGACTTGAAAAATGATTTGAAATGTTACATTTCTTTTCAAGTTTGAAATCACTTGTTTTCAAATAAAAAACCCTAAGGCATTTTCCTAAATAAAATCATTAACCATCACTCGAAGCCGTTGCTTGTTTGATCGTTAATGAGGAGTTATTAGTGGTAGTCACTCGAAGCCTTTGCTTGTTTGACTATTATGAAAGCTCCCACACATTAATAAAACAACAAAAAAAACAACTAATTCAAACTTCCAAAATAACACGAGCTATTAGCTCACCACCTTTTTTTCAAAACTATTTTCAAAAGAATAATACGACGTTGTTGCTTGTAATCACTCGAAGCCACTGCTTGTTTGATTACCAGTTCCAACTCTCTTTTCTTTCGAGTTAATACCGAATGCCACTCGAAGCCTTTGCTTGTTTGGTGTTCGCGAACACTCGAGTCTTATTTCAAAAACTCCAAAAGCACTTTCAAAAAATCATAAAGCCGTTTTCACACGCAAAAACACGAGAACTACGTTGCTTTGATCCTCGGCAAGGAGGTACGTGAGGCCGGGTTCATGTCCCGCCAAGCACATCTTTAAAAACCCATAAAAACAAGAACTACGTTGCTTTGATCCTCGGCAATGAGGTACGTAGGGCCGGGTTCTGTCCCACAAGCACGCTTTTCAAAAATCTTTGTCTTGTTCCGCTTTTCAAAGATACCAAAAACACCCCTTTTTCCCGCTTTTCAATAAAGTGATTTCTCAAAAAGAAAAGAAAAATAAATAGAACAACGTATTTCAAATCAAACATTTCAAAACCACATCAAATTAATGGTTCCTTTCGGTAGAAAGAGCGCGTGAAGTGCTAATACCTTCCCATGCGCAACCGAATTTCCCAAACCTACATCTCTAAGTTTTCAAAGACCACCCGCTTTCCTCAAAAGGTTTTTTCAATGTTTTCCTAAAATAAAATATTGGTGGCGGCTCTCATCGATTTTCAAACGTTGTCAAACCGAAAAGTCCCAAACCGGATTTTTCGGCGCAAACACTAGCCATTTAAACCGAACAACTGCAAAGATTAACAACATTTCGTAACCGCACTAACACTACCTAGTTGTCATAGACACTATGACAGAAAGACTTGGCCGAGACGCATCGAACTTTTGCTCGATACCACTAATGTAACACCCTTCTCGCCATAACTACTATTTAATTAATTGAAAATCAGTGCGTAAAAACTTTTAGTGAGACCACTGAGGTGCCACATTTAAACACCAAAATCAAACTCCAAAATATTAATTAAAAAAACTCCAACATATAGGATACATAGCACCAATTAACTCCGGAATAAGTATTACAAAGAATGGAAAATAATGACTTAACATCTTAGTTCAAAATATAAAAGAAATAACAAACTAAACAACCCCCTGCTACGTGATCGAGCCGACTCGACCACACTAGAAGAAGGACCTCTAGTCACCTTCGATCCACATCACACCGCAGTTGCCGACATACGAAGCAACACGACGCAAAGATGGTGAGTCTCTATACATAGGAAATAATAGATAAAACAAGAAACACGAGAGAATAGGCACACGAGATACGATCAATTCAAATACACCATTAATACTGATTACACCAAATAATTCGATCAAATACACCATTAGTTTATGAACACCCAATCAGTCACCAGAACATGTATGTAATGTATGCAATGCAACCCAATACTCCACGGGCATATGCATGTGGATCCATCACCAAAATAGCCTTGAGGGCATTCACCAATAATTTAAGAGGCCGAGGCCTATTCACCAAAATATGCATATGATAATGCGACACCATGACTATGCACCAGAAACACCAAATCACCAAAATAATGCAATAGCATGCTCACCAATAGCCTTGTAGGCTCACCAACACCAAAGAAAGGTCATAGACCCCAACTCACCAATATTTATTCACCAATAAAATACAACACCATAAGTAGGAATCCTATAGGGACTAAAAGAACACCAAGGGACAATTCCACACCCAAGGACTAAAGCCACTACATGGACTAAAGTCAACACCAGGGACTAAACCCACACCTAGGGACCAAACCACCTCCTAGGGACCCTTTCAACACCCAGGGACCATTTTGACACCTAAGGACTAATTTGACACCTCAAGGACCAATTTGACACCTAGGGACTAATCTGACACCATAAGGATTAATTTAACACCTAAGGACTAATTTGACACCTTGGGGACCATTCTGACACCTAGGGACTATTTTGACACCAAAAGGATTGATTTGACACCTAGGGACTAATTTGAACCCACACCTGAACCACAGCGCCAAGTTGCGTCTTGGGGTGCGCAAAGTCATGCCCATCACTAGACACCAGCGCACCACCAGGCGCATTGAGGCAGCCAAAATGGCGCCCCTTGCACCACACACCACGCACTAGGCGCCACCAGGCGTATTTAGGGCAGCCAAATGGCGCCTTCCATCGCTTTCATCGTTTGCCAACACAAAGAAGACTTGCTTTGCATACCCAGCGCCAAATTCCCTCGCAAGTTGGCGCCCGCCTCTGTTTCACGCACAACACAACACTCACCTGCACAAACGATTGCACGTGCGCCATTCTGTGGAATTGCCCCCGTGTCTTGCACTTCACGCAGCAACACACAATGAACCAGCGCCAAATTCCTCTGCACTGGCGCCTCCCCGCACAACACCCAAACCGATCCAACAAGAGCCCAGCGCACGCCTCCTGCACTGGCGCCCACAACACTATTCACTGCACACCTAACTTAATTTCTCAACAATAACCCACACACTCCAACTAACTCTAATTCAAACAATCTATCAAACACCTAACAAGTACCAATAATTCTCCTAATCAATTATATCAATTAACAACCAATCATCTCCATATTTATTAACACGTATTACACACCATATTGCATTAAATTCATGTAACTCACCTTAACACCAACAATCAAGAACAACCTTCACTTGTAAAACACCACACCATACAATCTTGTAAAACATTATCATATTCATTCAAGCAAATCACCAAACATCTAGCCATCACTTTAATCCAACCTATTATTCTTCATTAAAATCATGTTATAACACCTTAATATTAACAATCAATGCAATAACATTTCAATCTCCAAACAACAACCAATATAATCACTTATTCATTCAATTACTCAAGTAAATCATTCAAAACACATTATAAACCAACCAAATAATTACTCCTAACACCTAATCCCTATGATTTCATGGTTTATAAATTATTAACTATGAAAGAGAGCCCCCATACCTTGTTAATTGAAGAAGATGACCACACCCTAAGCAATTTTCCCCAAATCACCAACACTCCAAGCCTTGTTTTTCCTTTCAAGCTTCACGCCAACCCTCACTCTCTTGCCCAGCCGTCGCGCCTCCTCCTCACTCTTTTCTCTCCTTTCTAATTTTTGATATTTTGCTTCTAATGAGGGTTTCTCCCTAGACCCTAAGGTTTTATTACTTGGGTTTGGGCCACTTAACTCCAATGGGCCCTAAATGCACACCCCTAGTTACTCTCTCATATCCTCCCTATTTAACTAAAATACTCCCTATTTATTTACTACTCCCCACTCCTTAATTAAATTAATTACCTTATTATTATCTTAATATGGTCAACTAAAATATCACTTAATTAAATTAGTTAAATAATCACTTTATTAATTTTGGGGCGCATAACTCTCCCCACTTAGGACATTTTCGTCCTCGAAAATTTAACTATTATTGACAATGCACCTCTTAAACACTCACCACAACAAACAATAGATTTCTAGTAGAGCACCCTAAACGAAACACGCACCTCTAAATGCAACCATCACTCCTCCGTAGGCTCCGAACCTGCCAGGACAAACACTCTCCCGCTAGACCTCTCCTTCTTCTGGCTTTGGACACTTGGTACTAATGTGCCCCATTTCCCACAACAGTAGCGCACCACATCTTGCTTCTCACACTTAGCGCCTATATGACCTTCTTTACCACACTTGAAGCACTTGTTGACCATGCAATGCTGGACTCTTATGCCCCTGCTTTCCACACTGGGACACACAATGCCCGCATGAGCGTCTCCCACTTGCTTCTTGCCCGAACTCTCTTCTCCCTTACCCTTACCACCTAAAACATCATGGGCTTCCCAGGCCGAGAACCTCTCTTCTCCTTCACTATCTTGTATGAACGATTGCTATCCTCCTCGAAAATCCTGCAGCTATCCACCAGGTCATTAAACACCCTTATCTTCTGGTAACCAATCGCCTTCTTGATGTCATGCCTTAGCCCGTTCTCAAACTTGATACACTTCGAAAACTCAGATGTAGCATCATTAGTTTAATGAGGATAGAACTTAGACAGCTCCACAAACTTTGTCGCATACTCCGCCACAGACTTATCTCCTTGCTTCAGCTCCAGAAACTCCAGCTCCTTCTTTCCTCTCACGTCCTCTGGGTAGTACTTCCTCATGAACTCACTCTTAAACACTTCCCAAGTGATCTCTCCACCAGCAGCTTCCAATCTCTCCAGAGTTCCCAACCACCAATCATCGGCCTCCTCAGCTAGCATATGCGTACCAAACCTTACCTTCTGCGCAGGCGTACAATCCATAACCCGAAAAATTCTCTCGATCTCCCTCAACCATGCCAAAGCTCCATTAGGATCATACCGACCTTTGAAAGTGGGCGGACTCTCCCTTTGGAACGTGGCCAAATTACGGGTCCCAGCATTCTCACCACCATTCTGCTGGTACCCCATCGCTTGAGCTATAGCTTGCAAAGCCTCAGCAAGAGCAGCATCGACTCTCCTAGCCATTTAAACCAACACCGCAAAGATTAACAACATTTCGAAACTGCACTAACACTACCTAGTTGTCATAGACACTACTATGACAGAAAGACTTGGCCTTATTGCACCAGAACTTTTGCTCGATACCACTAATGTAACACCCCTTCTCGCCATAATTACTATTTAATTAATTGAAAATCAGAGTGCGTAAAAACTTTTAGTGAGACCACTTGAGGGTGCCACATTTAAACACCAAAATCAAACTCCAAAATATTAATTAAAATAAAACTCCAACATATAGGATACATATCACCAATTAACTCCGGAATAAGTATTACAAAGAAATGAAAAAATAATGACTTAACATCTTAGTTCAAAATATAAAAGAAATAACAAACTAAACAACCCCTGTGCTCGTATCGAGCCGAGGCTCGACCACACTAGAAGAAGGACCTCTAGTCACCTTCATCCACCACACTGCAGTTCTTGACATACGAAGCAACACGACGCAAAGAGGTGGTGAGTCTCTATACATAGGAAATAATAGATAAAACAAGAAACACAGTAGAATAGGCACACCGAGATACAAATCAATTCAAATACACCATTAATATAGTTACACGAAAATACAGATTACACGATGTCTGATTCGATCAAATACACCATTAGTTTATGAACACCCAATCATCCACTGAACATGTATGTAATGTATGCAATGCAACCCAATACTCCACTGGCATATGCATGTGGATCCATCACCAAAATAGCCTCGAGGGCATTCACCAATAATTTAAGAGGCCGAGGCCTATTCACCAAAATATGCATATGATAATGCGACACCATGACTATGCACCAGAAACACCAAATCACCAAAATAATGCAATAGCATGCTCACCAATAGCCTTGTAGGCTCACCAACACCAAAGAAAGGTCATAGACCCCAACTCACCAATATTTATTCACCAATAAAATACAACACCATAAGTAGGAATCCTATAGGGACTAAAAGAACACCAATGGACAATTCCACACCCAAGGACTAAAGCCACTCCATGGACTAAAGTCAACACCAGGGACTAAACCCACACCTAGGGACCAAACCACCTCCTAGGGACCCTTTCAACACCCAGGGACCATTTTGACACCTAAGGACTAATTTGACACCTCAAGGACCAATTTGACACCTAGGAACTAATCTGACACCATAAGGATTAATTTAACACCTAAGGACTAGTTTGACACCTTGGGGACCATTCTGACACCTAGGGACTATTTTGACACCAAAAGGATTGATTTGACACCTAGGGACTAATTTGAACCCACACCTAGACACAGGCGCCAAGTTGCGCCTTGGGCTACCAAAGTTGGCGCCCATCACTAGACACCAGCGCACCACCAGGCGCATTGGGGCAGCCAAAATGCGCGCCACCACACACCACGCACTAGCGCCACTCAGCGCATTTGGGCAGACAAATGGCGCCGCTTCCATCGTTCTCGTTTGCTAACACAAAGAAGACTTCACGCATACCCAGCGCTAAATCCCGCAAGTTGGCGCCCTTGCTCCTGTTCACGCACAACACAACACTCACCTGCACAAACAGTGCACCAGGCGCCAAATTCCTGTGGAATTGGCGCCCCCCGTGTGTTGCACCCCCACGCAAAGAACACATAGTGAACCAGCGCCAAATTCCTCTGCACTGGCGCCTCCCCGCGCAACACCCAAACCGATCCAACAAGAGCCCAGACGCACACAATTCTGCGCACTGGCGCCCAACTAACACTATTCACTGCACACCTAACTTAATTTCTCAACAATAACCCACACACTCCAACTAACTCTAATTCAAACAATCTATCAAACACCTAACAAGTACCAATAATTCTCCTAATCAATTAACAACCAATCATCTCCATATTTATTAACACGTATTACACACCATATTGCATTAAATTCATGTAACTCACCTTAACACCAACAATCAAGAACAACCTTCACTTGTAAAACACCACACCATACAATCTTGTAAAACATTATCATATTCATTCAAGCAAATCACCAAACACCTAGCCATCACTTTAATCCAACCTATTATTCTTCATTAAAATCATGTTATAACACCTTAATATTAACAATCAATGCAATAACATTCCAATCTCCAAACAACAACCAATATAATCACTTATTCATTCAATTACTCAAGTAAATCATTCAAAACACATTATAAACCAACCAAATAATTACTCCTAACACCTAATCCCTATGATTTCATGGTTTATAAATTATTAACTATGAAAGAGAGCCCCCATACCTTGTTAATTGAAGAAGATGACCACACCCTAAGCAATTTTCCCCAAATCACCAACACTCCAAGCCTTGTTTTTCCTTTCAAGCTTCACGCCAACCCCTCACTCTCTTGCCCAGCCGTCGCGCCTCCTCCTCACTCTTCTCTCCTTTCTAATTTTTGATATTTTTGCTTCTAATGAGGGTTTCTCTCTAGACCCTAAGGTTTTATTACTTGGGTTTGGGCCACTTAACTCCAATGGGCCCTAAATGCACACCCCTAGTTACTCTCTCATATCCTCCCTATTTAACTAAAATACTCCCTATTTATTTACTACACCCCACTCCTTAATTAAATTAATTACCTTATTATTATCTTAATATGGTCAACTAAAATATCACTTAATTAAATTAGTTAAATACTCACTTTATTAATTTTGGGGCGTTACAACTCTCCCCCACTTAGGACATTTTCGTCCTCGAAAATTTAAGTATTATTGACAATGCACCTCTTAAACACTCACCACAACAAACAATAGATTTCTAGTAGAGCACCCTAAACGAAACACGTACCTCTAAATGCAACCATCACTCCTCCGTAGGCTCCGAACCTGCTAGGACAAACACTCTCCCGCTAGACCTCTCCTTCTTCGGCTTTGGACACTTGGTACTAATGTGCCCCATTTCCCCACAGTTGTAGCAGACCACATCTTGCTTCTCACACTTAGCAGCTATATGACCTTCTTTACCACACTTGAAGCACTTGTTGACCATGCAATCTGGACTCTTATGCCCCGGCTTTCCACACTTGTGACACACAATGCCCGCAGTAGCGTCTCCCCCACTTGGCTTCTTTCCCGAACTCTCTTCTCCCTTACCCTTACCACCACGAAACATCATGGGCTTCCCCAAACCGAGAACCTCTCTTCTCCTTCACTATCTTGTATGAACGATTGCTATCCTCCTCGAAAATCCTGCAGGCTATCCACCGTGTCATTAAACACCCTTATCTTCCGGTAACCAATCGCTTCTTGATGTCATGCCTTAGCCGCTTCTCAAACTTGATACACTTCAAAACTCGGATGTAGCATCATTAGTTTAATGAGGATAGAACTTAGACAAACTCCACAAACTTTGTCGCATACTCGCCACGCACTTATCTCCTTGCTTCACTCGAAACTCCAGCTCCTTCTTTCCTCTCACGTCCTGCAGGTAGTACTTCCTCATGAACTCACTCTTAAACACTTCCCAAGTGATCTCTCCACCAAGCAGACTTCCAATCTCTCCGAGTTCCCAACCACCAATCATCGGCCTCCTCAGCTAGCATATGCGTACCAAACCTTACCTTCTGCGCAGGCGTACAATCCATAACCCGAAAAATTCTCTCGATCTCCCTCAACCATGCCAAAGCTCCATTAGGATCATACCGACCTTTGAAAGTGGGCGGACTCTCCCTTTGGAACGTGGCCAAATTACTGTCCCAAATTCTCACCACCATTCTGCTGGTTCCCCATCGCTTGAGCTATAGCTTGCAAAGCCTCAGCAAGAGCAGCATCGACTCTCCTAGCCATTTAAACCGAACACTGCAGCATTAACAACATTTCAGAACCAGACTAACACTACCTAGTTGTCATAGACACTATGACAGAAAGACTTGGCCGGACAGCGTAAAAACTTTTAGTGAGACCACTTGAGGGTGCCACATTTAAACACCAAAATCAAACTCCAAAATATTAATTAAAATAAAACTCCAACATATAGGATACATAGCACCAATTAACTCCGGGAATAAGTATTACAGCAGCGGAAAATAATGACTTAACATCTTAGTTCAAAATATAAAAGAAGTAACAAACTAAACAATGTAACACCCCAAAGATTATTGAAAATTTATTTAATAAATTATTGGGGATTAGATTGTGGAAAAATATTAGAAATAAAAATATGGTATTTTTATATGCTAATAGTAATATATGATGGTTGTATGTATTTATATTCTATATTTTATTTTTATAAATATTAATATTTGGGATTTGAGATGTCACTTATTATAGACATTATTGTAAGCTTTTGAGGTATTAAAATAGGAGTTGTAGTGAAATTGGAAGTTTTTAAAATGATTTAGAGGGGAATTTGTGCATATTACTCACAAGACACCCCCTTTTCTTGTTAGCGCACCCCACCACTAAAACGAAAAACCAACCCACGCGAAGCCCACACGCACCACCCAGGACCCGACCCGTCGCGCTCCTTCTTTCTTCTTCGCGTGAGTTGCTTGCGTGAGCAAAGAAACTCACGCGCCGCTCCATCTCTCTCTCTCGATCGCATTCTTCCTCCTCGAAGCCACGGCTAGACTCAAATTTCACTCTCCCACTCGAAAATGGCCACGAGCATGAATATGGAGTCGGTTTCTTCAATCGTGGTCTCGCTTTCTAGCCTCTCATCACTCACGCACGCTGTAGCAAGGGGAGAGCTCGCAGATCTTCTTTGCGGTTCTCTCGCTTTCTCCCTGCACCAAACGCTCAACTCCGGGTAGATGCATGTCTCGCTTCGAGAATCTCACGGTCTTGTTCCATTGGAAGCTTGTTCAGATCTAGATTTGAGTCTTTCGGTTCCGACTTCGAATCTCGTTCGGGTACTTTTCGATACTCCTTTTCAAAACACAATTGATTAATTAAACGAGCGATTAATTATATTTGATATATTTAGAGTATGACTTTGGACTGTCGCTGTGGTTATTCTTGCATAATTGTTCGTGTTGTAGTATTTGAGTAGCTGGGTTTTCGTTTGAAGCGGTTGGACGAGTTAGGAGCGAGTTCGTGAAGTTCGGGTCGTGAGTTTCGGAACGTCTCGGTAGCTCGTAAGGTTAGGGGATTCTCATTATGTCTATGATAACTTGTAGGATATGTGTTGTGTAGGAAATAGCTCTAGCATGAATTGAGGGTGTGGATTTGTGTTAACTTTATGGTTGTTATTGTATATGTGTTTGATTTCTTGCTACTATGGTGCTTGGTGTTAGAGATATATATGCTGCTGAAATTGTATGCTAAGTGCTTGAGTAAATGCCTCAATGTGAGTAAATGTGTAAATATGCTAATTCAATGAAGTTGATTAATTTTCTAATTGTGTGTTAGTTAAGTGGGAAATGAGTCATTGAGTAAATGGGAAGTTGAAGTTTTGATTGGAAGAGTATAGGGGGTGGAGGGCGCCAAATTCATGGGAAAATGGCGCCTCATCACTTTGTTCTTTGGCGGGTTGAAGTGCAAGGGAGGGGGCGCTAATGCTAGGAGCATTGGCGCCAGGTCGCATGCCATGGTTTTGGTGCAGGCGCGCGGGTGAGTTGTGCAGGGAAGGGCGCCAGTTCGCTGGGAACTTGGCGCCCAGTGTGTGGGTGCGTGTGTTTGGGAGAGGATATGACACCGTGCGTGTGTGGGGCGCCAATCCCCTAGGATTTTGGCGCCTGAGTGCGTGGTCTAATGTGTGTTAAGCCGTGTGTGTGTGTGTGTGTTGCGCTAGTGGGGCGCCAAAGTGGCTGCCCCTTGGCGCCTAAGTGTCCAAAATGTGTCTAAGTGATGGTTTAGTCCCTAAGAATTAATTTAATCCTTGGTGTGACAAATTAGTCCCTAAGAATTAAATTAATCCTTGGCGTGACAAAATAATCCCTTAGTGTTCAAATAATCCCAATACGTCCACATAAGTCCCAAAGTGCTAAATTAATTAATAATGTGTCAAAATAACCTTTAAGTACTAGAGTAACCTTTGGTGGGTCTAAATGGTCCTTAGGTGAGATTTAATTTAACAATTGATGTGGTGTGTAACACCCCCTTACTTCTAATACTACTTAGCAATTAAATCAGAGTTTTCAAAAACCACTCAAGGAGTGCTACATTTTTCTACATGAACTTAACCAAGCAAAACAATAAAACATTTGCGCAGCTAAAACAGTGGTAGTGTAATGCACATACTTCACCTCGGCCTAGAAGGAACCGAGCTCATCAAGTAACAAGATATTAGTTACAACTTAGTCAAAATAATACAAGTTCCAAAAGACATAGGTTTACAATACAAAATAACCTACATACAGACTACTACACTACTCGGCCCCCAGTGTTACACTACCAGAGCAAAATGACGACGCCAACGACAATCGAGCGAGAACCGACTCTCTACTCGTGGATACCGCAAGTTGCCACATGAGAGCAACATAAAAGCAGTAGGGTGAGTCTCTAAACACATATAATAAGGTTTATGCTAAGCAAACACATATAAACACCTCTACACAAAGACACAAATAACAATTTATTCGATTGCATGAGTTATATGCATGATGCACTCCATACTTCTGGGCATATGCATGATGGATCCATTAAGACCAAGTCCTCCTCTGCTATCACCTTATGCTTATGATTTATGCGACGCCATGAACAATGCATATCACACAACATACACATTATTCAATTAAATCATAACATAATTCCAAAGAACTCACCAATTAGATCATGAACCTTTTATTCATAAATAGGACCTAAGTCCTCTGCTTTCTCCATAGGACCAAAGTCCTCTCTGCATTCACCATGTTCGTTTATTTAATGCCCTCGTGGACATCATCATGTAATACTCCTCTCACACATAGCCATAGGGCCAAACAACGCACATATATCATTTTCGGGCTAAGGCCGACGTCTCTACATCGGCCCACGCCACTTAAGGCACGCCGCCTCACCACCAACCACCTCGGCGCCTAGTAGTGGACCAATCGGTCACTACGGGCTACCATGTCCCTTAGGACTAAAACATCAATTAGGGACTAAAATGACTACACCATTTAACCCCTCACGCACTTGGCACTCCAAAACGACACTCACAAATCGCGCCAAAGAATAACTCACGCGCTACACTAGCGTTAAAACCACACCTCGGCACCTATAGCACCTCAGCACACTCGGCACCTCGGCACACTTGGCACCTCGGCATGCCTACACTCTGCTTCACTCCTAGTCACTCCACTTCACACGAACGTACATCTCACCTCGTCAAGTGCACTTAGGTATGATATACTCTACCTCGGTTACTACACGCTACACGTTATCAACGGCACTTCAGCAGCTAAGCCTAAGTACTTTACCTCGGCCTAAGCATCTCGGCCTACTTACTCTACACCTCAGCAAGCACAAACCGATCCTTATACCTAGTCTTATGTACTCATACACTTAGATGTCGGTGCTCTATCACTCATCTCGGCTTCTATGCCTCATTACTTACGTTTTAACTTACGATCATCACTTAAGTTTCGTTACACTAGAGGTAGGTAGATGCACCTCTACTACCCCAAGTCAACCCCTTCGCTTAAGCCCAGTCACACATTCTCTTTGTTATGAACACTCAACTCCCAACCTACACCTCGGTTACTAACGTTCTACTCCATAAGAACCTTACACTCTCACGTCTCTCACTTTAGCTCACTGGAACTGAGAGTTTTCTCAGCTCCCATTTCACTCCTTAGTCCCTCACGACCATCACCTCATCATCTCAACACAAGCTCGCTGACACGAGCTAAACGTAGCGTTAAGCAACACATCAGAAAAACACACAAACACATGCAACACATCAGAAAACACACGGCTACAACTACTCACACATAACACTCATCATACTACAAAATTATACGTGAGAAGAGAGCCCCTAACCTTGATCGGTTGAGTAAACGACCTCTCTTCACCGATTCCTCCGCTTAACACTGCACCAACACGTCTCCGTTGAGCTTGAGCTTCTTCCACGCCAAAATGCTCTCCCTTCTCTCTAGAAAACCGATCTCACCTACCAACTTCTCTCTCTTACTTCACTTTGACTTTTCTTAGATTCCCTTTGGTGAAAACTTGCTTCTTTTCCTCGACACACTCTCCTTTAATGTAAGTCCTTGGGCTTCTAATGGCTCATGGGCCTCAATTGGCTCATGGGCCTCTACGCCCACCTTCTCCATTTCACTTAAGCATCCCCAAATGAAATAAACTCCTAATTAATACTTAGCTTAATTAAAAGTTGTAAACCTTAAATAACTCAACTAAATAATTAATTGAACTATTTTGGGGTGTTACAACTCTCCCCACTTGGAATATTTCGTCCTCGAAATCTTACCAAGCAAACAACTCGGGATAGGCTTCCTCGCATCTTGCTCTCCACTCCCAAGTAGCATTCTCACCGGCACTCCAAACCAAATCACCTTTACTAGCTTGATCTCTTTTCCTCTTAAAGTCTTCACTTCTGGTCTTCAATCCTTATCGCACTTGTCTCCACAGTCAAGTTCTCCCTTACTTGCACGTCGTCCATCTGAATTACATGGGACGGGTCTGAAATGTATTTCCTCAGCTGAGACACATGGAACACATTATGCAAATTTGACAGATTAGGTGGCAAAGCAACTCGGTAAGCCACCTTCCCAACTCTCTCTCTAGATCCGATGGGACCAATAAAACGAGGGGACAACTTCTTAGCCTTCAAAGCTCGACCCACACCAGTCACCGGATTGACTCTCAGAAACACATGCTCACCTACTTGAAACTCCAAATCCTTTCTCCTCTTGTCATGGTAGCTCTTCTGCCTACTCTGCGAAGCCTTCATTTTCTCTTGAATTTGCTTTACCTTCTCGGTGGTCTCTCGCACGACCTCGGGTCCGAGTACCACGCCTTCTCTTGCCTCACTCCAACACAATGGAGTCCTGCACCTCCTCCCATATAATGCCTCAAAGGGTGCCATCCCTATGCTAGAATGAAAACTGTTGTTGTACGTGAACTCAATTAGTGGTAGATACGAATCCCACGCTCCTCCTTGCTTTCAAGAACACAGGCTCTCAAAGAGTCCTCCAACGATCGGATGGTCCTCTGACCGACCATCGATGCGTGGGTGATATACCTGAGCTCAGCGCAATTTAGCACTCCAACGCGCGTCTTGCAAACTTCCCTGCACTCAAGTAAACCTTGGGTCTCTCGTCGAAATAATACTTGAGGAACCCCGTGTAGCTTTACGATCACTTGGATGTATATCTCCGCCAACCTTGACATCGGATAGGTGATGTTGATGGGAATGAAATGAGCCGACTTCGTCAATCTATCCACCACTACCCAAATGGTATCAAACCTCCTTCTCGTTTCGTGAAACCTACCATACAAAGTCCATCGCATCTTGTCCCACTTCCACTGGAATCTTCAATGGTTGTAATAACCTGCCGCTTCGATGTTCTACCTTGGATTTCTCGCGATGACTGCATAAGCGTACACAAACCGAGCTACATCACTCTTCATACCGTGCCACCAAAACAACCCCTTCGTGTCTTGATACATCTTGGTCGCACTTTGGATGAATACTCACTTACTCCTATGACACTCTTCTAAGATTGCTCTCTTGATCTTCGTCATCGTGGACACAAATCCGAAGTTCTATACCTTAGCAATCTTTGCGCATCCAACTCAAAATCTTTGTTCTCGGCTTCGGCCAATACCGCTACCACGCCTACAAGCTTGACGCCCACCTTTTCTGCGCCTCTTTGATGTCACTCGAAATTCATTTGTGATTTTCAAAGATTCCCAACTTAATGCTTTGAGGAGCTAGCTCACACACTAAACTTAGGTCTCTCGAATTGCTCAATTAGCTCTAGCTCTTTTACCATCATTGCCGATGCATGCAACGATTTCCTACTTAGTGCATCACCACCAAATTTGCCTTACCGGGTGATAGTTCAACCCAAAATCATAGTCCTTCAAGAGCTCCAACCATCTCCTCTCGCCTCATGTTCACTCTCCTTCGATCAAACAGACATCGCAAACTCTTATGGTCACTAAACACTTCGAACCTTGAGCCATATAGATAATGCCTCCATATCTTCAATGCAAACACCACTACAAGAAGCTCCAAATCGTGTGTAGGGTAGTTCTTCTCATGAATTTTCAATTGCCTTGAAGCGTAAGCAACTACCTTACCTTCTTGCATCAAAGACACACGGCCCAAACCCATCTTTGACGCATCACAAGACACCACAAACGGCTCATTTGGATTAGGCAACGTCCGGAGACAGAGAGACGTTGTCAATCTCTTCTTCAATTCTTGGAAACTTTCTTCACACCGCAAGCGTCCCACACAAATGCCTTCCCTTACAGGTCAATCGAGTTAGTGGCAACGCCAACTTGGAAAACCCTCAATGAACCTTCCGTAATACCCACTAAACCTAAAACTTTCTCACCTCGGAGTCGACTTGGGTGCTTCCCATTGCAACACGACTTTCTACTTTGGAAGGATCAATTGTTATACCTTCACCGGAGATCACATGACCTAGGAAATTCACCGCCTCTCAACCAAAATTCACACTTGGACAACTTGGCGTACATCTTCTTATCCTTCAATACCTCTAATACCAATCTCGGATGCTCTACGTGCTCTCTTCCTCGACTTGGAGTAGACTAAAATGTCGTCAATGAACACTACCACAAACCGATCCAAATATTCATGAAAGATACGATTCATATACTCCATGAATACCCCAGGAGCATTAGTAACACCAAATGGCATCACTGAATACTCGTAGTGCCCATACCGAAGTTCTAAATGCCGCTTTAGGGATGTCCTCGCCCTTCACCTTGATCGATGGTACCGACCTCGTGTCAATCTTTGAAAATACTTGCGCACCCACCAGTTGGTCCATCAAATCATCAATCCTTGGGAGTGGGTACTTGTTCTTAATTGTTACCTTGTTCAACTGTCTGTAATCCACGCATAATCTCATACTTCCATCCTTCTTTTTCACCAATAATACAGGTGCGCCCCAAGGCGACACACTTGGCCTTATGAACCTTTTCTCCAAAGAACTCTTCCAATCGCTTCTTCAACTCGGCTAGCTCACCATGCAGACATCCTATAAGGTGCCATAGACACCGGCCTAGTTCCTGGTACTAACTCAATGTTGAACTCGACCTCTCTTTCTGGTGGAACCTCAGGAATCTCGTCTGGAAACACTTCTGCAAACTCTCGCACTACTGGCACTTCACCAATTTTAGCTCGGCTCTCTTGGACATCGTCACACTCAACGCAAACAACGTAGCCCCTTCCTTCATTACCTCGCGCACCGCTTCTACAGACATCGTAATGCATTCTCCCACCTCGGAAGAAAGGAAACTTAGTGACCTACTAGCGCAATTGATATGAACTCGGTTAGCCACTAACTACCCATACCTGTGATGACGCCCATCCTTCCAAAGGCGCATGATTAAATTAACTACGAAGTCTCGCCAAAGGCTAACAGAGGACACTTCAAACAAACGAGAGAGGTCATCGACCGCTTCTGCCGAGAGTGCCAATAACCATCTCCTCACCATAGTAGACAAAACTAAATCCAATCTTTTAGCACACAATGCGTAAATAAAAGAGTGTGTGGCACCAAAGTCCACGATTGCAATCAAAGGAATTCCATTTATAAAACACGTACCTTTTATCTCATTCACCACCTCGGACCTAAATAAGCGCGAACACCTTACCAACATTTTTTCCTTCTTCTTTCAGGGACACCTTGAACTAATATGCCCCCCTCTCCCCACAACTGTAGCAAACTATATCCTTCCTCACACAGATCTGAGCCTTGTGGCCTCCTCTGCCACACTTAAAACACTTAACGACCGAAAGCAACAAAGCTTTTGTGACTGTGTTTTTCCACATTTGAAACACACTACACTCGGAGGAGCATCTCCCCACTTGCGCCTTGCCCAACCAAATTTCCACTTTCCTTTACCCTTTCCACGGAAACCTCGTAAGGCTTAGCACGGCATCGAGAATTCTCGCTTCTCCTTTCCAACTTTATAGGTGGTAGTCGCGACCACCTTGTCTTCCTCGAAGATTCTGCGCAGCTATTCACCACCGAGCAAACACCCTTATCTCGCGATACCCAATGGCCTCGCTTGATGTCGGGCCTTAAACTATTCTCAAACTTAATACACTTGGAGAACTCAAAGAAGAGCTCCAGATGTAATGGGGTAGAACTTCACCAACTCGGTGAACTTGGCGCGTGCTCTGGCCATCGTCTTATTCCCCGTCACTCTAAGAATTCCATTTCTTTCTTTCCTTGACATCCTCGGGATAATACTTCATCAGAACTCCTCTTGAAAATATCCTGTGATTTCTCCTTCAAAATCTCCAACCTTTGAAGATTTTCAAGCCACTACCATCTCGCCTCCTCGGCGGATGTGAGTACCAAATCTCACCTTTTGCGCATCGAACACTCCATCACTCGAAAGATCCTTTCTATTTCCTTTTTAACTGTGCCATAGCTCCACTGAGATCATACCTCCCTTTGAAAGTAGGAGGATTCTCCCTCTCAAACGTAGCCAACCTCCTCGCCCCAAAGATCTCCTTGCCGTCACGAGGCCGATTCCTATAGCAGCGACCATCGCTTCCAAAGCAAAGAGCTAACGCAAATCATGCCTCCCAGCTCTTCCAGCCATTACACTAAACACATAAACAAGTCTACTTAGAACGAGCCATAAAACTCGAAACTTTGGGAACTCAAGACTCAACACTTGGTCGGACAAGACCTGACTTTTGCTCTGATACCACTATTGTAACACCCCCTTACTTCTAATACTACTTAGCAATTAAATCAGAGTTTTCAAAAACCACTCAAAGAGTGCTACATTTTTCTACATGAACTTAACCAAGCAAAACAATAAAACATTTGTGCAGCTAAAATAGTGGTAGTGTAATGCACATACTTCACCTCGGCCTAGAAGGAACCGAGTTCATCAAGTAACAAGATATTAGTTACAACTTAGTCAAAATAATACAAGTTCCAAAAGACATAGGTTTACAATACAAAATAACCTACATACAGACTACTACACTACTCGGCCCCCAGTGTTACACTACCAGAGCAAAATGACGACGCCAACGACAATCGAGCGAGAACCGACTCTCTACTCGGGGATACCTGCAAGTTGCCACATGAGAGCAACATAAAAGCAGTAGGGTGAGTCTCTAAACACATATAATAAGGTTTATGACAAGCATTATGCTAAGCAAACACATATAAACACCTCGGCAAAGCACACAAATAACAATTTATTCAGTGCATGAGTTATATGCATGATGCAGACCCATACTTCCAGGGCATATGCATGATGGATCCATTAAGACCGAAGTCTTCTGCTATCACCTTAGGACTGAAGTCCTCTGCTATCACCTTAGGACCGAAGTCCTCTGCTATCACCTTATGCTTATGATTTATGCGACGCCATGAACAATGCATATCACACAACATACACATTATTCAATTAACTCACCAATTAGACCGCAGCCTTTTATTCATAAATAGGACCTAAGTCCTCTGCTTTCTCCATAGGACCGAAGTCCTCTGCATTCACCATGTTCGTTTATTTAATGCCCCTCAGGGACTTCATCATGTAATACTCCTCTACACATAGCCATAGGGCCAAACAACGCACATATATCATTTTCTGGGCTAAGGCCGACGTCTCTACATCGGCCCACAGCGCTAAGGTTTGTCGCCTCACCAACCACCTCGGCGCCTAGTAGTGGACCAATCGGTCACTACGGGCTACCATGTCCCTTAGACTAAAACATCAATTAGGGACTAAAATGACTACACCATTTAACCCCTCATGCACTTGGCACTCCAAAACGACACTCACGATCGCGCCCGTGAATAAGTCTGCGCTACACTAGCGTTAAAACCACACCTCGCCGCCTATAGCACCTCAGCACACTGGGCACCTCGGCACACTTGGCACCTCGGCATGCCTACACTCTGCTTCACTCCTAGTCACTCCACTTCACACGAACGTACATCTCACCTCGTCAAGTGCACCTAGGTATGATATACTCTACGTCTCGGCCATAACACCTCTTACATTACACGCTACACGTTATCAACGGCACTTCAAAGAGCCTAAGCCTAAGTACTTTACCTCGGCCTAAGCATCTCGGCCTACTTACTCTACACCTCAGCAAGCACAAACCGATCCTTATACCTAGTCTTATGTACTCATACACTTAGATGTCGGTGCTCTATCACTCATCTCGGCTTCTATGCCTCATTACTTACGTTTTAACTTACGATCATCACTTAAGTTTCGTTACACTAGAGGTAGGTAGATGCACCTCTACTACCCCAAGTCAACCCCTTCGCTTAAGCCCAGTCACACATTCTCTTTGTTATGAACACTCAACTCCCAACCTACACCTCGGTTACTAACGTTCTACTCCATAAGAACCTTACACTCTCACGTCTCTCACTTTAGCTCATTGGGACTGAGAGTTTTCTCAGCTCCCATTTCACTCCTTAGTCCCTCACGACCATCACCTCATCATCTCAACACAAGCTCGCTGAGACGAGCTAAACGTAGCGTTAAGCAACACATCAGAAAAACACACAAACACATGCAACACAGCTCAGGAAAACACAGCTACAACTACTCACACATAACACTCATCATACTACAAAATTATACGTGAGAAGAGAGCCCCCTAACCTTGATCAGTTGAGTAAACGACCCTCTCTTCACCGATTCCTCCAGTTAACTCTCGCAGCAACACGTCTCCGTTGAGCTTGAGCTTCTTCCACGCCAAAATGCTCTCCCTTCTCTCTAGAAAACTGATCTCACCTACCAACTTCTCTCTCTTACTTCACTTTGACTTTTCTTAGATTCCCTTTGGTGAAAACTTGCTTCTTTTCCTTCGACACTCTCCTTTAATGTAAGTCCTTGGGCTTCTAATGGCTCATGGGCCTCAATTGGCTCATGGGCCTCTACGCCCACCTTCTCCATTTCACTTAAGCATCCCCTAAATGAAATAAACTCCTAATTAATACTTAGCTTAATTAAAAAGTTGTAAACCTTAAATAACTCAACTAAATAATTAATTGAACTATTTTGGGGTGTTACATGGTGGGTGATAATTGATCAAGTGGTGGTTAATAAATGATCAAGAGGTGGTTAATCATTGATAAGGTGGTGGTTAATAAATGATGAGGTGGTGGTTAATAATTGATGACGTGGTGGTTGATAATTGATAACGTGGTGGTTAATAATTGATGTGATATGCTTATTGTGTTGTGATGCATTTGTCATAGTGTCACATAAATCATATGCATTACGCGGTGGGTGGCTCCGGCCAAATTGTGGTGGGTGGCTTCGGCCAAAACGTGGTGGTTACCCGACGGGGTTTTTGAGGTGGTTATGGATCCACATGCATATTGCACACATGCATATAACCATGCATTCTTTGAATTCTCGTTGATGCTTAATTAATCTTCTGTTGTGACTTGTTGGTATTTTAATTGAATGGTGAATGCCTTAATTACTATGGATTGTTGTTGCTAGATACTTCCGAATATAATGCTTATCTTACTTGTTATTATTTATGTAAAGAGACTCACCCTAGCAATTTTTATGTTGCCTGCTCTCGTGGCAACGCCAGGTGATACTGAGTGAAGGTGTTCAAGCCTTTTGGGTCGCCTGCTGTATCACTCGATTAGTAACACCAGGGACGGGGATTGTAGTATTGCCATCTTATTTTATGTATTAGACTGATTTGGATTATGTACTGAATATGTAAACTAAGTTTCATTCCGCTGTGCTGTAAAACTATTCTTTCGGATTATTGTAAACTTTAAACAGGTTGAGGATTTACCTCTTTTGGATATGTTATATATATCCACGCACTCGATGCGTTGAGTTTTAAATTTTATTTTTGTGAGGTTTGACGAAATGTAGCACTCTCTTGAGGTGCGTGGAAAGGTATTTTTGAAATCTCTGATTTCTAGTTAGTAAAATAATAAATAATAGAAGGGGGTGTTACATTAGTGGTATCAGAGCAGTTCGGTTCGTCCGGCCAAGTTGTCGAGTCTGTCAACCCTCGAGTCTTGGTACTCGTTCTAAAATCATAATTATATTGCTGCTTATTACTGTTAACTTTGTTGGTTTGTTAATTCATTGACGTGCCTTGTGACTTATTTGTTAGATTACGATTGAAAGTTATATTGTATTATTGAGGTATATGTGCCTGAACTGTGTAACTGATGGTTGTAGCATTGATTTTGTCTGTTCGTGACTGTTGTTTTTATCATTAAGATATGTGTGATTAAAAGAGTTCTAACGACGTCAGAGGAGTGAAAGTCGTGACGACGCCTTCGCACTCCGGACATCGTTAAAAGTCTTTTAATGTGGTAGTTATAAATTTGAAAGGAAATAGTTTTGTGACCTTAATTAGTTGGTTGTATGAGTAGGAGGCACTGATCACCCCAATCACTCACCACCACTGAAAGAGGCGACAATAACTCATAGTTATTATTAACTTTAGATGCATGCACTAATTTTAATTTGATTGATTGCTTGATTAGCTTGTTAGAATATAGAAAGTAATTTTTATATGATCTAACCGTGATAAGTATACACTGAACAATATTTGAAGATTGCTTGTTGAAAATTGTTGCACTTGATTGACGTCTCTGCTATAGGTTGATTGTTACTGTGATGTATATGAGTTTAAGTTTGACTTGTGCTTAATTGTTTCGAAGTTAGTGTGCTAAAATGAAATGTTGTGTAATGCTATATTTTCATTATCTCAATTAAGATTGCATAACTTGAAGTTTCGATATTTTCGGTGTTTCAATTTGGCGTGTTTCGTAAGCATGATGTGATTTGTCAAAATTAAATGAGTTTATGTCGGAAATTAAATTTTGAACTAATAAGTAGTTATTTAAGTGATTGCATGCTCGAGTGATAGTAAGGTTTGGGTTTTGCATATGGTTTCGTTTTTGACAAACTGAGTTCTATGGTTTTCGAAAAGACGGTACTTAGAAAATTTTTACACTATTGGGAATGAAAGTAATGTAAAAGTTAGTGTCGAATTCTGTTTCCAAGTTGTTTTATGATTTCTATTTCAAAATGTGGCATGACTTCGGTCTTTGGACTGATTAAGCTATAGTGTGATGTTGTCTGAAAATGATAAAGTTTTACACTAAATGCATGGTTAGGGGAGTTAGAATTTTTATGCTACGAGAATGTGAGTCCAATAATAATTGTCAAGGTTTTAGAAACAAATGTAAACAATTTTGAGTATTTCTTGACTGTGAACTACAATTTTGTAATTGTGTTCGTTTTATGACTTAACTTTGGCACTGTTGTTGCTATCACTAGTATTAATTGCCACTTCTTGAAAATTGCTTTACGTGGGCTATAAAATCTAATGACGAAAACTGTGCAACGAGACTTTTGTGCACTTCTGTTACTTGACTAGTTTTCCTTGCTAAGTGTTAACAAGGGTAATTAATTTCATGTGGTTAAACTAATATCAAGTCTGGAATCAAAACAATTGTTTTATGATACATGTATTGGTCGTATTATTTGTGATATAAAGTCAAGTCAATTTGGTGGAATTATGCACACATAATATTTTCTAGGGAAGATGTAAAAATTACATGCTAGCCAACCCCTAGGATTAGAGAAAACCAAAGAAGATGCCTAAATGTTTAATCTTTTCGGAATTGTGTGTGTTTAAATTATTTGCATGACTGGTTATGCTTATTTGGTGTTTGAATGAAATGCATGAGTGTGTGATAACTATAATCGGTTTTGGTGATTTATAATGGTGAGTTTTATTTGCGTATGATTTCGGTGCGTTACTAGATGCTGTTACAGTCTTTTTGAAAACTGGTACTGTTTGGTTGAGTCAAAAATTATGTGGCTGAGTGTTTTCGAAAATAGACTTAAAGCCGGTCGTTTTGGCACTAGTTTCATTAAATTCGGAGTTGTGTAGCTCCAGTTATGGGTCTCCAAAGCCGAGCCAATTTTTTTTGAGTCAATCTGTGGGTAGGTTCGGTGTTTGCAAGTTTTATGTTTTCAAACGAACTCCGTTTTGAACGATTCTTTTTCCATTAGAAACTACACTCAAAGTGTTTTTATTCGGGCAAAAGTTTTGTCCCATTTGGTCAAGTTTAAGTCAGTTTAACGTGAAATGAAGTAGGAGGACAGAACCTGTCAAGTCTAGGGACTGTTCGGGTTGCTTCTAAAAACTGTACCAATCGACTCATTGTTTTGAAACTTTAATGACATATTCAGAAACTACACATCCGTGGCTTTCCAACAAGTATTTATTTGTCGAAATCCGAGGTCGTTTACTATTTTAATTAATTCGCCAAAGTAGACACATAGTAGCAGAATTTTCTGCACCTGAGTTTAGAAAGAATAATTTGAACGTTGAATAAAATGATTAATTGTGGGATAGGTTGAACTTGAATTTTGTTGTTATGATTGTGTAATTATTGATGTGAATAATATTTGATATGTGATAATTGTTGAGACTGGTATTGTTGTGTTAATTACGGTTGTTAGGTTGTTGGGCCTCTGGCCATAATTGTTGTTGTTCCTTGTGTTGGGTAGTCGGGTAGGAGTTTGACAACCTACAGATTAGAATACCAAATTGGGGAGTAAGAATATAGGGAAGAGTGTGTGATCTGTTGTGTATACGATAGGACTTGGAGGAGGATGGTTAGAGGGATATGAAGACGGGATGTTGATTCATGAGTTTAGCGTAGATCTTCGAGGAGGATAGCAATCGTTCGTACAAGATAGTGAAGGAGAAGCGGAGTTCTCGGTTTAGTGGGAAGCCTATGATGTGTCAGGTGGTAAGGGCAAGAGAGAGGGGAGTTCGGGCAAAAAGCTAAGTGGGGAGACGCTCTGCGCGGGGATTGTGTGTCACTAGTGTGGTAAGCCGAGGCAAAAGAGTCCAGATTGTATGGTCGATAAGCGTTTCAAGTGTGATAAGGGAGGTCATGTAGCTGCTAAGTGAGAGAAGGAGGATGTGGTCTGTTACAACTGTGGGGAAATGGGATACATTAGTACCAAGTGTCCAAAGCCGAAGGAGGAGGAGTATAGCGAGAGAGTGTTTGTCCTGGCGTGTTCGGAGCCTACGGATGAGTGATGGTTACACTTAGAGGTACGAGTTCCATTAGGGTGTTTCGCTAGAGTTTAATACTTGTTGTAGTGAGTGTTTAAGTTTGCATATCCATGATAGTTAGATTTTCGAGGACGAAAATATTCTAAGTGGGGGAGAGTTGTAACACCCCAAAGATTATTGAAAATTTATTTAATAAATTATTGGGGATTAGATTGTGGAAAAATATTAGAAATAAAAATATGGTATTTTTATATGCTAATAGTAATATATGATGGTTGTATGTATTTATATTCTATATTTTATTTTTATAAATATTAATATTTGGGATTTGAGATGTCACTTATTATAGACATTATTGTAAGCTCTTGAGGTATTAAAATAGGAGTTGTAGTGAAATTGGAAGTTTTTAAAATGATTTAGAGGGGAATTTGTGCCTATTACTCGCGCACACCCCCCTTTTCTTGTTAGGCGCACCCCAGTCACTAAAACACAAACCAACCCACGCGAAGCCCACACGCACCAGCCCAGGACCCGACCCGTCGCGCCCTTCTTCTTCTTCGCGTGAGTCAGCTGCAAGTGAATGTGAACCTCACGCTGCTTCCATCTCTCTCTCTCAGTCGCGTTCTTCCTCCTCAAGCCACGGCTAGACCTGAAATTTAACTCTCCCACTCGAAAATGGCCGTTGAGCATGAATATGGAGTCGGTTTCTTCAATCGTGGTCTCGTTTCTAGCCTCTCATCACTCACGCACGCGTAGCAAGGGAGAGCTCGTGGTACTGCTGCGGTTCCGCTTCGCTTTTCTCCCCTGGACCAAAACGCTCAACCCAGGTAGATGCATGTCTCGTTCGAAATCTCACGGTCTTGTTCCATTGGAAGCTTGTTCAGATCTAGATTTGAGTCTTTCGGTTCCGACTTCGAATCTCGTTCGGGTACTTTTCGATAGGTACTCCTTTTCAAAACACAATTGATTAATTAAACGAGCGATTAATTATATTTGATATATTTAGAGTATGACTTTGACCGTCATTGTGGTTATTCTTGCATAATTGTTCGTGTTGTAGTATTTGAGTAGCTGGGTTTTCGTTTGAAGCAGTTGGACGAGTTAGGAGCGAGTTCGTGAAGTTCGGGTCGTGAGTTTCGGAACGTCTCGGTAGCTCGTAAGGTTAGGGGATTCTCATTATGTCTATGATAACTTGTAGGATATGTGTTGTGTAGGAAATAGCTCTAGCATGAATTGAGGGTGTGGATTTGTGTTAACTTTATGGTTGTTATTGTATATGTGTTTGATTTCTTGCTACTATGGTGCTTGGTGTTAGAGATATATATGCTGCTGAAATTGTATGCTAAGTGCTTGAGTAAATGCCTCAATGTGAGTAAATGTGTAAATATGCTAATTCAATGAAGTTGATTAATTTTCTAATTGTGTGTTAGTTAAGTGGGAAATGAGTCATTGAGTAAATGGGAAGTTGAAGTTTTGATTGGAAGAGTATAGGGGGTGGAGGGCGCCAAATTCATGGGAAAATGGCGCCTCCTTCACTGTTGCTGGCGGGTTGAAGTGCAAGGGGGAGGGGGGGCGCCAAATGCTAGGAGCATTGGCGCCAGGTCGCATGCCATGGTTTTGTTGCAGGCGCGCGGGTGAGTTGTGCGAGGAAGGCGCCGGTCATTGGGAACTTGGCGCCCAGTGTGTGTGCGTGTGTGTGGGAGAGGATATGACACTGCGTGTGTGGGGCGCCAATCCCCTAGGATTTTAGCGCCTGAGTGCGTGGTCTAATGTGTGTTAAGCCGTGTGTGTGTGTGTGTGTGTGTTGCGCTAGTGGGGCGCCAAAGTGGCTGCCCCTTGGCGCCTAAGTGTCCAAAATGTGTCTAAGTGATGGTTTAGTCCCTTAGAATTAATTTAATCATTGGTGTGACAAATTAGTCCCTAAGAATTAAATTAATCCTTGGCGTGACAAAATAATCCCTTAGTGTTCAAATAATCCCAATACGTCCACATAAGTCCCAAAGTGCTAAATTAATTAATAATGTGTCAAAATAACCTTTAAGTACTAGAGTAACCTTTGGTGGGTCTAAATGATCCTTAGGTGAGATTTAATTTAACAATTGATGTGGTGGGTGATAATTGATCAAGTGGTGGTTAATAAATGATCAAGAGGTGGTTAATCATTGATAAGGTGGTGGTTAATAAATGATGAGGTGGTGGTTAATAATTGATGACGTGGTGGTTGATAATTGATAACGTGGTGGTTAATAATTGATGTGATATGCTTATTGTGTTGTGATGCATTTGTCATAGTGTCACATAAATCATATGCATTACGCGGTGGGTGGCTTCGGCCAAATTGTGGTGGGTGGCTTCGGCCAAAACGTGGTGGTTACCCGACGGGGTTTTTGAGGTGGTTATGGATCCACATGCATATAACCATGCATTCTTTGAATTCTCGTTGATGCTTAATTAATCTTCTGTTGTGACTTGTTGGTATTTTAATTGAATGGTGAATGCCTTAATTACTATGGATTGTTGTTGCTAGATACTTCCGAATATAATGTTTATCTTACTTGTTATTATTTATGTAAAGAGACTCACCCTAGCAATTTTTATGTTGCCTGCTCTCGTGGCAACGCCAGGTGATACTGAGTGAAGGTGTTCATGCCTTTTTGGGTCGCCTCGTGTCGGCTCGATTAGTAACACCGAGGGACGGGGATTGTAGTATTGCCATCTTATTTTATGTATTAGATCGATTTGGATTATGTATCGAATATGTAAACTAAGTTTCATTCATTGTCTTTGTAAAACTATTCTTTCGGATTATTGTAAACTTTAAATAGGTTGAGGATTTACCTCTTTTGGATATGTTATATATATCCACGCACTCGATGCGTTGAGTTTTAAATTTTATTTTTGTGAGGTTTGACGAAATGTAGCACTCTCTTGAGGTGCGTGGAAAGGTATTTTTGAAATCTCTGATTTCTAGTTAGTAAAATAATAAATAATAGAAGGGGGTGTTACAAACAACCCCTCCGGTGCTACGTATCAGAGCCGACTCGACCACACTAGAAGAAGGACCTCTAGTCACCTTCACATCCACCACACCACTGCGGTTCTTGACATACGAAGCAACACGACGCAATGGGTGAGTCTCTATACATAGGAAATAATAGATAAAACAAGAAACACAAGAGAATAGGCACACCGAGAGATCAAATCAATTCAAATACACCATTAATACGATTACACGAAATATAGTTACACCGAAAATACAATACACTTACAATACAAGATTACACGATGTCTGATTCGATCAAATACACCATTAATTTATGAACACCCAATTAGTCACCAGAACATGTATGTAATGTATGCAATGCAACCCAATACTCCACGGGCATATGCATGTGGATCCATCACCAAAATAGCCTTGAGGGCATTCACCAATAATTTAAGAGGCCGAGGCCTATTCACCAAAATATGCATATGATAATGCGACACCATGACTATGCACCAGAAACACCAAATCACCAAAATAATGCAATAGCATGCTCACCAATAGCCTTGTAGGCTCACCAACACCAAAGAAAGGTCATAGACCCCAACTCACCAATATTTATTCACCAATAAAATACAACACCATAAGTAGGAATCCTATAGGGACTAAAAGAACACCAAGGGACAATTCCACACCCAAGGACTAAAGCCACTCCATGGACTAAAGTCAACACCAGGGACTAAACCCACACCTAGGGACCAAACCACCTCCTAGGGACCCTTTCAACACCCAGAGACCATTTTGACACCTAAGGACTAATTTGACACCTCAAGGACCAATTTGACACCTAGGGACTAATCTGACACCATAAGGATTAATTTAACACCTAAGGACTAGTTTGACACCTTGGGGACCATTCTGACACCTAGGGACTATTTTGACACCAAAAGGATTGATTTGACACCTAGGGACTAATTTGAACCCACACCTAGACACAGGCGCCAAGTTGCGCCTTGGGCTGCCAAAGTTGGCGCCCATCACTAGACACCAGCGCACCACCAGGCGCATTGGGGCAGCCAAAATGGCGCCCCTTGCACCACACACCACGCACTAGGCGCCACCAGGCGCATTTGGGGCAGCCAAATGGCGCCCCTTCCACTGTTCCCTGTCTAAGCCAACACAGCAGCACTTGCTGCATACCCAGGCGCCAAATTCCCCGCAAGTTGGCGCCCCTGCTCCTGTTCACGCACAACACAACACTCACCTGCACAAACAAGCGCACGGTAGCCGATTCCGGTGGAATTGGCGCCTCCCCTATGTTGCACCCCACGCAGCAAACACACACGATGAACCAGCGCCAAATTCCTACTGACTGGCGCCCCCCTACACAACACCCAAACCGATCCAACAGTGAGGCGGGCGCACAATTCTGCGCACTGGCGCCCTAACACTATTCACTGCACACCTAACTTAATTTCTCAACAATAACCCACACACTCCAACTAACTCTAATTCAAACAATCTATCAAACACCTAACAAGCACCAATAATTCTCCTAATCAATTATATCAATTAACAACCAATCATCTCCATATTTATTAACACGTATTACACACTATATTGCATTAAATTCATGTAACTCACCTTAACACCAACAATCAAGAACAACCTTCACATGTAAAACACCACACCATACAATCTTGTAAAACATTATCATATTCATTCAAGCAAATCACCAAACACCTAGCCATCACTTTAATCTAACCTATTATTCTTCATTAAAATCATGTTATAACACCTTAATATTAACAATCAATGCAATAACATTTCAATCTCCAAACAACAACCAATATAATCACTTATTCATTCAATTACTCAAGTAAATCATTCAAAACACATTATAAACCAACCAAATAATTACTCCTAACACCTAATCCCTATGATTTCATGGTTTATAAATTATTAACTATGAAAGAGAGCCCTCATACCTTGTTAATTGAAGAAGATGACCACACCCTAAGCAATTTTCCCCAAATCACCAACACTCCAAGCCTTGTTTTTCCTTTCAAGCTTCACGCCAACCCCCATACCTTATTATTATCTTAATATGGTCAACTAAAATATCACTTAATTAAATTAGTTAAATAATCACTTTATTAATTTTGGGGCGTTACACAACTAGGTATGCCTCGAAGCTTTTGGACTTGACTGCCACGTCATCAATATATACTTCCATGCTCTTGCCGATTAGATCATGAAAGATCGTGTTCATTGCCCTTTGATAAGTGGCTTCCGCATTCTTGAGGCCAAAAGGCATGACCAAGCACTTTTAGATACCTAAGGCGCTAGGGCATCTAAAGGCAGTCTTATGGGTGTCTGCCTGGGCCACATAGATCTGGTTGTATCCATAGTAGCCATCCATAAAAGTTAGAATGGCATTATTCACCGAGGTATCAACTAGCATGTCGGCCATTGGCATACCAAACTCATCCTTTGGTGTGGCCAAGCTCAAGTTCCTGTAATGAATACAAAACCTCGCTTGGCCATTCTTTTTAATCACCGACACTATTAGATAACCACTCAACGTACCTTGCAGTTCTAATAAAACTCGCCTTTAACAATCTCTCTATCTCAGCCTTGATGTGAGGCATGATTTGTGGATTGAACCTCCTCGGTGGTTGTTTAGGAGGTTTGCATACCTCTTTCATGGGCAATCGATGCTCTACCCAGGCTCTATCCAAGTTTGGCATCTCATGTAATCCCAAGCGAAGTAGTCCCGGTACTCCTTTATTAGCTCAACCACATGGATCCTCTACTGCGGACTCAACACCCTACTGATCTTAGTCATCCTCGGCTCCGACTCGATTCACAGGTTGACTTCTACCAAAGGGTCTTAAGTCTCAAAGGTAGGAATTATTCGCTAGATAGGTTCAAGGTTAGGAGGATCGACCAACTTTCCTGTCTTTGTGTTAGCCGATTCCGTGTGCAGATTCTCTTGGAGCTCATCCTCCTCATACAGTGCACCGAACATAACTTCCTCAATGTTGGACTCTACCTGGAAGAGGTGTAGCTTGTCCAGTAGGCTTTGTCCTTCCTAGCATAAATAAATTGGTAGACAACTCGTTCAGATTTCGGTTTCTATCCTTTATGGATAAGTATTCCGTATACAATCAAATACCGATGTACCCCACCGATCAAGAGAAAACAACCTTCAAGATCGCAAAGAGCAATTACTATTATCGAGTAATATCTTTCAGGCTCAAAAATGCCCGAGCCACATACCAAAGAATGATGAAAAAAGTATTTAAATCTCAAATCAGGCAAATCTTGGAAGTGTACATGGACGACATCGATCATTGTTAAAACAAAGTCTGATGTCGACCACATCACCGATTTGACCGAAGTATTCGCCGAGGTCTGAAAGCATAGTATGAGATTAAACCCAGAAAAATGTACCTTTTGGGGTTCAAACTGGGAAGTTCCTCGGCTTTTATCTAATCGAGATAGGGAGTGAATCCAACCTAGACAAATGCAGGGCAGTCACCGAATTGAGACCCCCAACATCCAAGAAAGAAATTCAGAAGCTTACCAGAATGATTGTCGCCTTGTCACACTTTGTACCGAAGGCGCCCAATCGGACATTACCTTTCTTTAAGTTACTAAAGAAGGGCATGCAATTCGAATGGAATGAGGAGTGTGAGCAAGCCTTAGCTCAGCTCAAAGTCGCATTATCTGAACCACCAATACTAACCCGTCCAGTTGAAGGGGAGACATTGTTCTTGTATTGATCCGTTTTCAGAAGAAGCCTTAAGGGCAGGGCTCATCTAAGAAATTGAGGACAAATAATGACCTGTATACTTCGTTAGCAAAACCCTTTAAGGCCTCGAGCTACGGTACCAAAAAGTTGAGAAAGTCACCTTAGCTTTGGTACTTGCAGCCAGGGACGGAGCCAGGAATGGTTGGATGCGGAGGCGAGTTTAGACCTCAAAGTATCAATTTCACTCGCTATTTTTTTTAATTAATTGATTTATTAACAAAATTAGTCAATCTCATGAATGCAACAACACGTGGCTAATAGGTTTCACGAACCCACAAACAGTCTAAATTACTTTTTTTTTTGTATTTTGTTTTTAAAAATTGAAATAACTATGAATAATATTTTTTTGGTATAAATTGGGTATCCTCTGTGCGCAACTGCAGAGACTAATCTCTCGAATCAGGTAGGACCGCAATGAGCGGAAAAACTCTCCCTCAAGACATTTAACATTGCTGCATGCCCAAGACTGGATTCGATCCCAGGACCTTGGTTAATTTGGAAGAGACCTCTACCATCTCAACCAAGTGCTCTTGGGCAAGTATGAATAACATTATTTATGAGCAAAAGTAACTAAAAAAAATTGGTTAGTCAATATGTAACAGTTTGCAATGAAATAAAAAACAAACACACATCATTTGCATAGCTATTATAGGTAGAATAATTATCAAGTAGGGGGCTCAAGCCATGGGAAGGTTGAACATCCCTCTGGCCTTGCTTGCAGCACGACGGTTAAGATCTTATTTCGACTTGGCTAGCAAAATGAAACATGTATCACTCACTTTCTCGTTCCCAACCTCCAACAACCAGGCCGAGTATGAAGTATGTATAACTAGGATGTTACTAGGAAAAATTTTTCATGCCACCGATGTCAAGCTCTTGGCAGATTCATTACTAATCTTCTCTTGACAGATCTCGGCCCGCAAGGCTCAAATCCATCAAAGAAGCGAGATTCATGCACCCCAACAATGGGCAGCAGAGATCACCCAGAATTTCTTTAAACGGTCAATAGGCGACCTCAGTGTCAAACACCTAGCGCACAACCACGTTGGACACCTCACTCGGTCTTGGTAGGTCAATCCACATTATTGACACAATTCTCAATAAATACGTCACGTCGTCCAATCAATGATTAGATACACATTTATTATTGTTTCATTCTTATTCCTCAGTGTGGACTTAACCATTAAAATGTGTGCAGATACCACCCCCACCAAGTCTAAGGGCGAAGACACCACTAGAAACAATTCCGATCAACTATTCGCCTTTTCAAGAATCCACCCCGACTCGGTTTCCAAGACTAAACATCTGTGCATGCATCCCTAGGGTGTGAAGACTAGTGTTTTTTATAAACACTTAAGCCATTTTGAGTTGCCCTTTTTTTTTGTTACCATGTCATTAGTGCGCAGTTTCCATCTGCTCTATCGATGACTAATCTATGCCAGAGAACCTAGCTGGCGACGATTACCCGACTTTTCCAGTCCGTATGGTTCTCCGCTCCCAACACCCAATATTCGAACCCAAAACTCGGGTGAGATCTCAAATCAGATTCTGCCACTGAAAATTTTTTTTTTTTTTAAACCACGGACCAATCCTTTCTAACAACAGGCACCTCATTATTTTCTTTTTTTGGTCAATGGTTTTCACATACTTTTATTTACATTGACTCGGCGTCGCTTACCAATGATGAGTAGCCAAGCGTGGACCGGGTCATATTCTTACATGCTAAAACTGCTCAATCTTCAACTTCATCATCAATCAAGTCCCTGTCCCAATCGGATCTTCAAAATTTACTCTCTGCACTGAACACAACAAACATCACTGCTTCCCCAACCAAAACTACAAAAATCAAAAACCTCTTTCATGATCGCCTCCGACTTCAATTTCGTAATTCGAAAACCCGTTCGTAACCCAACCCACTCTTTGTTCAGTTTTGGCAGCACTTGCTGCTTCGATCCTGGACCTCGATTGAGACTTAACTTTCCCGTGGGTCCCACTCTTTCCCTCCGCCGTGTGGGTCGCGGTTGTTACAGTTACCCCCGCCTCAAGGTGGAAGCAGAGAACGGCGGCGAAGACTTTTTCAATGCTGCCGCCACGGCCAAATCGGTTCCTCGTCATCTTGTTATTATGGTTAATGGCATAACTGGGAGGTACCGTTTTTTACTTGCTAAAATTTATTTAACCACATTTGGGGCTTTCACTTTTTTCTAGTTTAGGATAAATAAACACTCAATTTAGTGTTTAAACTAAGCTCTCTGTTACTTGCTTTCTAAATTATATAAAGTTTAGTTAGTAAAGTTTGTGAAATTTATCTAATTAGTGGTTAAAGTTTTATAAATAGTCCCTTAGATTTCACCAACTACTTATTGTTTTTATATAGTTTAAGCATTAGATAGGAGAGAGTATTAGTTTAGGGACTAAATTGAGAGATTAATCTTTTAGTGTATACTTTACATTCATTTTTTGTAAGAGCAATCCGGAATAATTGTAGGGCATATTATTAATTTTTATTTGTGCCATTTGTAACACTTTCTATATTAGGAAAGTAAATGGATTGAAAGAAAGTAAAATGAAAGAAAAAAATATATAGAAACTAGAAGGAAAGTATTATCAGCTAAGAGGTAAAGAATTCTGAATAACATTATCTGAGTATTGATTGAGTGAATTGAAATACAAGTAAGAGGGGGCATTCCCTTTATATACAAACAAAAGAGATGAACAAAGGAAAAGGAAAGTCAAATAAACCTAACTGACTAAGACTAACCAACTAATGTTTTGAAAAGAAAATAATTAAGAACAAATTAGTAACCAACCAAAACAGAACTTAATTGTTGGAGCTTATTACCTTTGGGGGAAGCAAATTTGAGAATGTGTTCATTCCTTCAATTTTCATGGGGGTACCAAGCAATAGAAAAGTTCCCTTTTCTTCTCTTCCACCTCATTTCCCGCCATTTTCAACCATACTAAATGCAGCATTAGACTTGATTTTTGATTTCAGTTTGGGAATTGGTTTATGGGTGAACAGGGTTGAAATTTGAATGTCATAAACTATATCATACGACAAAAAACTTCCAAATGGAAATTATGATTGTGGGAGGGAGTTTGAGATTTTGTGCTAGAAGCCCATTGTTCAATGATAAAGTTAGTTGCATAATTTAGTTATAAATACGTATCCAGCATTTTCTTTTCTTTTCTTTGCACTGAAGTTTGTCAGATTTTTTGTGGTAGATTATGTGTTGAGTACCTATGGTGACACTGACATGTACTTGGTGTTTCAGTGCTGCTGATTGGAGATATGCTGCAGAGCAGTTTGTTAAGAAGCTTCCAGATAAAGTTATTGTGCACCGTAGGTGTTCCCGCTTCCTTTTAAAAATATAGCTTCTCTGTTTTCCGTGCATATGAAGATTGTTGATAATTTAGTGGGATTTGAAATGCACCACATCATTGGACTGTTAGGCTTTTTTGTTGTTACGTTTGTGATCTATGTGTAAGTTGTTGGATAACAAATGGATCGTTTTGAGGGTCTATTTCGGTTTGTACTGTAGTTCAGCTGAATTCTCTTCTTTTATGTGCCATGTTGATGATGCAAAAAATTTAAAATTTAAAATTAAACCATCCTACTCTAATATTGTTCTGATTATACCCTGACATTGCCAAGTCTGCAAATCTTAAACTTTTATTAACTTTTTCCGTGTTTATTAAGATAACCATTGATTGCATTATACTTTATAATTTGTGGACAGGCAGTGAATGCAATTCTTCAAGATTGACTTTTGATGGTGTTGATACAATGGGTGAGAGGCTAGCTGAAGAGGTATTTTGGTAATTATAATATCATCTTTTCCCCCTCATTGCTCATCTTTATTCTTATATTTCCCAAAAAATTATTAGTGTTTGTTTGCTACTACTCATTTGCATCTAAATCTTCAGTTTTACCTTCTGTTTGTAAAGGTACTATCTGTTGTTAGGCGTTGGCCAGAGGTGCAGAAGATATCCTTTGTAGCGCATTCTCTGGGAGGCTTGGTGGCAAGGTATGCTATTGGGAGACTTTATGATAGCTCTTCAATATTGGAACCTGTAGGTAACAGCAGAAGCTGCTTCAGCGAAGAGAAGACCGAACATTCAAAGCAATGCCTTGCACCAATTCATGAAGCTAAAGTTGCTGGTTTAGAACCAATGAACTTTATAACATTTGCAACACCACATCTCGGTTCAAGAGGAAATAATCAGGTATTTAATTTTGCTATGAATGATAGCTCAAAATTTGGTTGTCACTTAACTTATTCCATTGGCCTCACAAATCCTTCACTCATTTCAATATTTAAGAGAAAAGTGTGCACGGATGGCATTAAAGTCCAAACTAACTGCAGTTAGTGAAATAGTTAGGATATACTTGAAAAGGAAAGTTTATTGGATGCTAAACCATTGACACTCTTATAGATCCAAATGTCAAACTTTTAGCTAATTAAGGGGAGCCCCTTTCAGATCCAAGAGATACGAAGATTGGTATATTGGGAAAAACGCAAGTCCCACATTGACTAGAGATATGGTCTCTAAAGAGCTTATAAGTGGGAGGCATCTCTCACCTTACAAGCCGGTTTTGTGGGGTTGAGTTAGGCCCAAACCACATTCTAAGATGGTATCAGAGCCTATCCTAGATCCTTAATTCGGGCCACCCACCATTATTATCCACGCACCAAGCCTAATAGTGCTGGGCGTGAGGGGGTGTATTGGGAAAAATCCAAGTCACACATTGACTAGAGATATGGTCTCTAAAGAGCTTATAAGTGGGAGGCATCCCTCACCTTACAAGCCGGTTTTGTGGGGTTGAGTTAGGCCCAAACCACATTCTAAGATGGTATCAGAGCAAATGTATTCATCCACTGTGCTGCCAACGAGAGGATGATTCTTACTGTATTCATTTTTGCCACTGGACAGGACTAGCACCATTGAGAGTACGAGAGGGTAATCTATTTATCAAATAAGTAGTCATTAGAACGAGCTTCCCCAATAGGATTTAGGTACGGACATTTGAAAGAGAAGAGCTCTGGCAACCTCAAGAATATGTCGGTTTTTTCTTTCAGCCACCCCATTCTGTTGAGGTGTGTCTACACAAGTGAATTCATGAATTATACCATTATCTTTGAGGAACTTGGAAAAGTTTTGATTCACGTATTCTTTCCATTATCAGAACGCAACCTTTTAATCAAGCACCCAAATTGTGTTTGGACCATCCGGTGAAAATTCACAAACAACTGAAAAGAAACAATCATCAATAAAAGAAACAAACCACTTTTGACCAGAGATATTATAATTAGTAGGTCCCCACACATCTGAGTGAATAAGATCAAAAGGTTTAGAGCTTTTATTATTATTGGAAGGAAAAGAAATACGATGGTGTTTAGCAAGTTGACGGACATCACAATTAAACGACTAACCGATGGTTTTTGTAAACAAGAAAGGATATAAAGTCTTAAGGACACTAAAACGGAGGATGACCAAGTCGCCTGTGCTGAAGTCATACTTGGGAGGATGACCAAGATTCAGAACTTGACTCTTGGGTGGAAGCAAGTGCCTTCGGATTGGCATTATCTTTATTCTTCTGAAGCTGCAAGTAGTATAACTCGTCATGTTCCTCAAAGATATCCAATCATCCTTCCGTCGGACGATCCTCAGTAACACACAATGGGAATCAACAAAAGTCATCGCACATTTCAAGTCTTTGGCAAGTTTAGAAGCGATAAGAGGTTATTTGTTAATTTTGGAATATGGAGCACATTTTTTAAGGGAATGGAAGGTTGAATTTGAATGTTACCACTCCCAACAATGGGGATGCTATTTCCATTAGCTACAGTCATTTGTTGGTTTCGAGTAAAGTGGAGTAAGATACAAAAATGGGATAGATAAGGGTCATATGATGAGTAGCACCGAATCAATAATCCAACTATTCTCGATCTTAGAAGTTTTAGAGGATAAAAAGCTAGAAGTCTTACCACTATCATGACCGGGAGCTAGAGCTAGAATTCTTACTAAGAGATTGTAAAAGAACTCGAAGGTTTTCCAACTCGCTTTTGCTAAGAGTTGCAATCTCCTTGTCGATGGAGTCTTTGCCTCTTCCAAACTTTCGTTCATTCGATCGCTTGATTTGCGTCTCTGCCTCTCGGGTGCCTCTAAGCCCGTGGTTCCGCTCTAGAACCTTTTCTTTCCCATGAAGTCTCAAGCATGTCTCCTTAGTGTGGCCGATCTTCCTACAATGGATGCAATATCGCTCTTCACGAGGGTCTTTGTGGGTGACTTTCTCGGAAGAGGATCCTTTTGTGGGACCACTTTCCAACGACCCAGGCCGAACCTCAATAGAGCTACCTCCTTCCAACATAATCGACCTCCTAGTTTCTTCCCCTCGCACGATGTGGAACACCTCGAGAGAGAAAGAAAGTGGTTCATTCCCAAAATTTGAACTCGAATAGGATCAAACTCGGAGTTTAGTCCATGAAGGAACTTGAAAATTCTTGCTTCCTCAACGGACTTTGCCATTAATGGTAGTATCGCAGTCTGAAGTCATCTTCAAACTTTGATCTTGGTCTAATTCGATCCTGAAACCATTTAAAGTCTCATAATAGTCTCATGAGAGAGGTTTCCTTGTTTGGCTTTGAAAACCTTGGTTTGAATCTCATAACAAGTCTTTGTATCATTCTTCATAGAGTAAGTCCGCTTAAGGTAATTCCAAATCTCCTTAGCGGTGAGAAAAACATCTGATTGCACTCACTTCAGAGTCATTGAGTGCCACAAACAGTCATTATAAGAGAGTCTTCATCATCCCAAGCATCAAACATGGGATCTGTCTTTGCTAGAGAGTCCCTTCAATATGGTTAAGTTTCTTTTTCCTTGATGGTAGTGCGAACCAATTGAGCCCATCAAGGTAGTTCGCGTCCATCAATGGTAGGAATTAGGTAACACTTGAAATTCATTCGAGCGAAGAGCAATCTTTTCTTACGATTGTTTGGTCGATCATAGTTGCAAATGATTACGAAAAACAAGGTCGAGAAAAGAAAGAGAAAAAAAACGTTGCCTGAGTGTGAGTTTCAAAGAAAACCCAAGTTAGGGTGCTCCAATCAACTTTGACCTCCCAATGGAAAGAGGAGGTGAATGCGACCTACGGTAGAAAGAGTGGCGAGCCCGAGACGGTGGGTGGAAGGCGCGCGCGTGGACCCCATGCGCGCGAAATGCGCGGTGGTGAGGCGGCGTGTGGAGCGCGTCCGGTGGTCGATGGCGGTGATCTTTTGTGAAGAGCGCCGATTTTGAGGGGCGATCCCGATGGTGGGTCGGTGATATAAGATCTGTGATGGATATTGGAGATCCGAAGTGGACAAGAAATAAAAAAACACGGAATGTTCTTTGTTTACGCATTTGGAGCGGTGAACGCTGAAGCGGGGAAGATGAAAAAGAAAACCACTATGACGGCTAGGGTTTTAGTCTTGAGCGAGACTCCCAAAACGAGCTCGTGATACCATGTGGAAAATAGTAATCTGAATATGGAAAATAGTAATCTGAATATGTTGATTGATTCAAGAGAATGGGATTACATCTATATATATATATATATATATATATATATATATATATATATATATATATATATATATGAGAGAGAGATCTAATGACTACAACTACCAACTACCAACTAATCTAATAAATGCAACCAACCACTAACAACTAACAACCATCTACAATATTAATAACTATAATTTACAAATGATTACAAAATTAAACTATCTCACAGTCAAATGTCCAAACATTTCCTTCACAGATTAGTGTGATAAGTCAATTCATAAATGCTTCTAACCAAGATCATTGGGATGCTGTTATCTGGATCCAGGATTATGTTAAAAGTATACAGAAAAATACCTCTTTTATGAAGAAAAGGGACATACTCAGATAGTTGGCTACTCGGATGTCAAATAGATAGGTTCACCCATTGATAGGTGATCCACTTTTGAATATTGTGTACTAATTGGAAGAAATTTGACATATTGGTAACATAATAGCTCAATACAGGTCCAAGACATAGGTGGCACAAATCAATAGCTCATTTTGTTGAAACAGTTACTCAAAGAGCTTCAATTTGAGGATGCTTACATATTGAAGTACATTGTCATGTTGAGAATATAGAACCAAAAGACATCGCTACTAGTTTCACTAATTTCATTGATCAACCGTGGATGTCTATATATGCAACAAGCTTGGTGCATATTATACGCTTTGACTTGAAGAGAGTATTGAAATTGTTAATATGTATGTAAAATATATATTTTGATTATAGGAATATTAGGTAATGATAACTCTTATTGCTTTTCTCCATTTGTTCTTGCAGCTTCCGTTGCTTTGTGGCCTTCCTTTCCTTGAGAGAAGAGCATCCCAAACAGCACACTTAGTTGCGGGGAGATCTGGGAAGCATCTCTTTCTCATGGATAATGATGGTGGAAAGCCTCCGCTGCTCCTACGAATGGTTGATGACTTAGACGATTTAAAATTTATGTTAGTATTAATGTATCATTTAAGTTCATCAGGTGATAAAATCCATTTGTGTTATTGCCAATCTAACTTTTTGTGATTGTGTAGGTCAGCTTTACGAGCATTCAAGCGTCGTGTGGCATATGCAAATGCGAATTATGATCGTATCCACTTTTTAAGTTAGAATCTGAATATTAATTCATCTTTAATGTTTATTAAATTTCCAACACCACATAAGCTTAAGTTTAAGGTATAAAGAGTCAACCACAGATGTCAAAGTTAGCAGATTCATTTTTTTGTGGGATTATAAAGAGTTTGTAAACAGATAGAACCATATGATATGACCTTAGCTAGTAAATTGATAATTTTCCCTATATTAATTGGCACAATGGGGCGTTTGTTTCAAGTCATGCAAATTCATTCACGGGAATAACATTGCAAATGGGAATATTATTTCTGGTTACTTTTTGAAAAAAGCGTTTAACAAACCATTATAATATTCCAGGGAATGTGTTTAGATACCTTGAAACAATAACACCAAAAGTTTAAATTATAGAAATACTTAATTCTTTTATATTAGGATGTTTCTTGACATAGCATGAAGATATGGTTGGATGGCGTACCTCATCGATTCGTCGTCAACATGAACTGCCAAAGGTATTGACCTTCGGATAATAGTTTACCTAAATGCTTTAACTGGCTTCCAGAGACTAAATTCTTTTCTCTTTTTTGCCAGTCCAATCTTCTTGTAATTGATGAAGAATACCCACACATTGTTTATGTTGAAGGAGAGAAAACTGAAGACATTTGCAAAACAGAATCTTCTACTGTTGGAGCCCAAACCGTTGACTTAGAAGGTTCTTTCCTTATTTGTAAAGCTTAATCAATTTTGATTTAGTGTTGATTTATGCTGTGTACAAGTAATGCTCCTAGAATGAGGCTGTATTGTATCCCTAGGAATAAATATAAGTACTTTTATATGCAGTTCCATGTTTTAAGGATGAATATGTTTAATTCTTATTGGTAATTAGTGATGTCTAGTTATTCAAGAATGGATAAAATAAGAAAGGAAAGTAGTCCCCTATCCTTTGTTTTGGATTTTATTTGTACTTGTATATAACCTTTTGCAAGTCATATTGTAAGTTTCAAAAATATTTTGATAAGATCAATTTAGTAAGAACGAGGAATGAACAAACCAGCCTAGAATTGAGCTGAATTCAAGTAGATATATTGATAATATGAGTGAGTTTGCAGAGAATCAGAGTGATTCTACTGCTTACAATGATGGAAACTAGCAAATAAAAGATAAGAACACTAAAATGGCTCTTCGAGAGGCCTACTCTCCCAATGGAATAATTCCACAACAAAATGCTCGCTACCCTCTCTCAAACGGATACTCTGCTATTAAGAAGATCGATTCCCACCTTTTCTCTCTCACACACACACGCCCCACCACCTCAAAGAAAACGCACTCCCACAACTACCTCATGATGAGTTAGTTATTGGAGCTTTTCTCCCCGCATCATGACCTACGGTTGGTTCCTGCACCCTTTTTTTTTTTTCTTTCTTTCATACACCAATCCTTTTCCAAACTTATCAATACCCCCTTTTGAATTTCTCCTTGACCTCGAGGAGAAGGTCAGAAATTCCTCTGTGACCTTGGTGACAACTTCCCAAGAGTTCTCAAATGAAGGCAACCCTTTCCATTTAATCAATACCTCCCGCTCTCCATCAAATTGTTCCCGATAAATGAGATCTTCCGTCGCACTACGAGCATCCACTCTTCATTCAAGCAACTCGACAATGGTTGAGGCATCACCGGAGCTTTCACGACTTTCTTCAAAAGTGAAACATGGAACACGGGATGCACCACAGAATCCTCGGGCAACTTCGACATATGCTATGCTACCTACACGCAACACTTCATAAGGGCCATAAAATCTTGGACTTAACTTCCGATTAACCCTTTTAGCTAGGCTCTTCATCTTGTATGGTTGTATCTTCACAAAGACCAAATCTCCTACAAAGATACTCCACCTCTCTTTCTATGCTTATCGACCTGCAACTTCATCCGATTCTCGTGATTTCACCAACGCTCTTGTAATTCTTTAATCATATCATTTCTTTCACCAAGTTCCGGTCAATTTCTCTACTGAGGTGTGATGCACATCTTCTCTCAAAGAATACTGGTGGTTCCTCGCCATATAGAGCTTGGAAAGGAGTGGTTTTGATCGGTGTTGTCAAATATCGGCCATGGCGGCGCCATGGCGGATTGCGATGGCGGATTTCTTGACAACCGCCATAGCCATATAGAGCTTGGAAAGGAGTGGTTTTGATGGCGAGTGGTAATTAGTGTTATACCAATACTCGCCCGGTAAGCCACCTAGCCCATCGCTTTCGGTTTCCTACTGTTATACACCTCGGATACCCTTCTAAACACACATTAACAACTTGGTTTGGCCATCATCGATTGGGATGGTATGCCTTTACTATATTTGAGTTTAGTACTGCTTCTGTGTGAACAATTCATGCCGAAAGTACTTAGAAAAATTCGATCCATCGAAACTATTGTCTTTGGAAATCCATGAAGTTTCACCACTTCTCTCATAAAGACTTCAAAGACATCTTTGGCATGGTATGGATGACATAGAGGCAACGGTGAGCATATTTGGTGAGTCTATCCACCACCACAAAGATGGTATCCATCCCCATTGATTTAGGCAAACCACCTAGGAAGTCCATGGAGATATCACTCCATACTTGAGTACACAAGCATCAAGTTGTCAAAAGCAGCTTGTGTATCCTCATTCCAAAAGAAATTGTCCTTCTTCAACAATTGGGTTAGTGGCCAAGCAATCTTGCCATAGTTTCTCACGAATTTCCTATAATATCCCGTCAACCCCAAGAAACCTCTCAACCCCTTTAACTCCTTGGGTGGAGGCCATTTGAGCATAGCTTCAATTTTTTTGGATCACCAAACACCACGCCTGTAAATCAAGTGTCCTAAGTACTCAATTTGGTACTTTCCAAAGCTGCATTTCTTCTTATTGGCATATAACTTGTTTTCTCTCAATATTCCAAACAGTCAAGTGTTCTCTATGTAAGGCTTCATTCTTGCTATATATTAAAATGTCATCAAAGAAGACCAGGGCAAATTTTCTTAGAATCGGTCTTAAAACTTCATTCATCAGAGCTTGAAAGGTTGAAGGAGCATTAGTGAGTCCAAAAGGCATCACTAGATACTCATAATGCCCCTCATGAGTTCTAAAAGCTGTTTTGGGGATATCTTCTTCTTTCATTCTGATCTGGTGGTAATCAGATTTCAAATCTAGCTTGGAAAAAATTACGGCTCCACCCAATTCATCTAATAACTCATCAATGACAGGTATTGGAAATTTGTTAGGAACTGTTACCTTTATTGAAACTTAGTATATTTCCTGAAGCAATGAGTTCTGAATACATACATATATATACACAATCATCCTACCAACAACCAACTAAACATAATAAATATAGTTTACCAACCAACTACTAACAACCAACTATAGTAATCAACACTCCCCCTCAAGCTGGAGCATATAGGTCATATGCACCAAGCTTGTTACATATGTAGCTAGTTCGAGGACCTCTAAGAGATTTTGTGAAGACATCGGCCAACTGATCATTCGACTTAACAAAACTTGTGGAGATGTCTCCCGATTCAATCTTTTCTCGGACAAAGTGACAATCTACTTCAATGTGCTTAGTTCTCTCATGGAAGACCGGATTAGAAGCAATATGCAATGCCGCTTGATTATCACACATTAGTCATCTTCTCATCATCTTGAAAGTGAAGCTCTTTGAGTAATTGTTTTAACCATATAAGCTCTTGTGTCACTAGGGCCATAGCTCTATATTCAAACTTCAACTAGATCTTGCAACAACGCTTACGCTTTACTTTTCCGGGATATCGATTTCCTCCAACTAGCACACAATACCCAAAAGTGGATCGTCTATCAATGGGTGAGCACGCCCAATCGGCGTCCGAGTAACCAACTATCCGAGTGTGCCTCTATCTTCATAAATAAGACCTTTTCTGGGCGCTTTTAACATACTTAAGGATTCGAATCACGGCATCCCAATGATCTTGACAAGGAGAATTCAAGAATTGACTTACCACACCGATCGCAAAGGAAATATCCGGGCGTGTGATGAGAAGATAATTTAATTTCCGACTAATCTTCATATCTCCCATGATCGAAAAGTGGCTCCCCACGATTAGGTAGAAGTTTGACATTTGGATCCATAGGAGTGTCAACCGGTTTGGCATTCAATAGACACTGTCTCTTCCGTAATGTCCATGGCATATTTCCTTTGTGAGATTACAATACCATCCTTAGATTGGGCTACCTCAATGCCCAATGTAACGTCGGCCGAGATCTTTCGTCTCGAAATCCGACTAGAAAGATATTGCTTTAATTGAGTATGCCTCCCGATCACTACCTGGTTATAACAATATCATCAACATATACAATTAGATAGATGCATCCATGGGCCGAATGTCGATAGAATAAAGAGTGGTCGAACTTCACTACGAGTCATGCCAAATCGTTGTACCACGAAGCTAAATCGCCAAACCAGCTGTGGAGATTGTTTAAGACCATAAAGTGACCTATGAAGTCGACAAAACCATGCTCGAGGACTCCCGAGCAACAAACCACGGTGGTTGCTCCATATAGACTTCCTCATCAAGATCACCATGCAAAAAGCATTTTTGATGTCGAGTTGATAAAGTGGCCAATGTCCGATAGGCGCAATAGAAAGCAAATCTAATCGAGGCCATCTTAGCGGCCGTGAAAATGTGTCGCTATAATCCACCCCGAATATCCGAGTGTATCCTTTGGCTACCAATCGAGCCTTAAAGCGATCAATCTTACCATCCGCCCAACCTTGACCGTATACAACCAACGACAACCGACTACGAGACTTCCCGTAAGGTAGAGGTACCAGTTCCCAAGTATCGCTGCTTTGGAGCGCACACATCTCATCAATCATTGCTTGCTTCCACTGCAGGTGGGATAAAGCTTCATCTGCAGATTTAGGAATACTAATAGAAGACAAAGAAGCAAGAAGAAGTGTAATGCAAAGGTGAAAGACGATGATAACTCAAAGCAATGTAATGAGGGGATGGATTACGAGTAGGCATCGTATACCTTTACGAATAGCAATGGGAAGGTCAGGCTCAGGTGGCAGAACCGGATCTGGAACAGGAGATGGCGCTGGCTGTGAGTCTGGTATGGCCTCTGGAGCAGACACTGGGGCGGGAATGTGAACTACAGATGGTCGCTGACGACGATGATATGTTTGTAGTGGCGGTGCCGCAGGAGAGGCCTCTGTGGTGACAGACTCAAGAGAGATTGACAAAGGAGGCAATGGAAGAGGTGTGGAAAGTGGCTCCTTAGTTGAATCGGCCGACTCAAAATAAGGGGATAGACTCAAAAATGTGACATCGGCGGGAGATGAGGTAACGTTGAAGAGTAGGAGAATAACAACGATAACCTTTTTGAGACCGATGATAACCAAGAAAGACACATTTTAGTGAACGAGCCGAAAGTTTGTCAAGACCAGGAGAGAGATTGTGAACAAAACATGTGGACCCAAACACACGTGGCTGAAGAGGGTGTAGTGAAGTATGAGGAAAGAGGATAGAGTGTGGTGTTTGGTCATCAAGAACATAGGAGGGCATGCGATTTATAAGGTAACAAGTCATGTTAGACCTGCATCCCCAAAAACGAGTGGGAAGGTTACCATGAAGGAGAAGGGTCCGAGTAGTCTCAATGAGATGGCGATTTTTGCGTTCGGCAATCCCATTTTGTTGCGGTGTGTAAGCCTGAGGCGTTTGATGAAGGATGCCATTAGATGCCATAAAAGTTTGGAATTGTTGTGACAAATATTCTTGGGCATTATCACTACGCAAAGATTGAATAGACACACCAAATTGAGTTTTAATTTCTTTATAAAATTGTTCAAAGATAGAAAATAACTCGGACCGACTCTTCATTAAAAATAACCACGTGCAACGGGAAAAATCATCAATAAAAGTAACAAAATATCTAGATCCAAAGGTATTGATAGTACGAGAAGGACCCCAAACATCAGAGTGGACTAAAGCAAAAGGGACGAAACCCGTTTATTGACTCTATTAGGAAAGTGACTACGAGTGTGTTTTCCCAATTGACAAGACTCACAATCCAAAGTAGGCGCTTTAGTAAGACTCGGTACCAACTTTTGTAATTTCTGAAGACTAGGATGACCCAACTGAGCATGTACTGTAAGAGGAGAATCGGTGGTTGCACAAGCTTTAGATGAGGAGAGGTAATAAAGGCCATCATCCGTCGCCAATCATCTGTTTCGAGATCCGATCCTGCAAGGAAACATGTTTCTTAGTGAAGGTAATAGCACAATCAAAAGACTCAGTCAAGCGTTTAATAGAAATTAAATTAAAGGGGCATTCAGAACATAAAGGACATTGTCAATAGATAAAGAGGGAGGAGTTGGGCGTGCGAATTCCTCGTGCTTGAGTTTTAGTTCCACTAGTGAGGTTAGGGTAGGTAAGTAACTGGATGTAGAAATAGAGGACAAAAGAGCTTTATTACGGTGATATGGTCGAGGCACGATGTCGGCGGCCCGGGGTAGGGAAGATGTTTGAGAGGCGCAAGCAAATGATTTACCAGTGTGTGCACTTGAAGCAACGGATCCCGAGTTCTGGCGATTCTCAAACCATTGGAGAAACTCTTCATAGTCAGATGAAGTTGGCTTAGCTTTAGTTGTGGTCTCAGATGTCTCTACCGAGGAGTGCGAGAGTCGCATTAACGATCGCGTGGGGGCGCCCGTGTAATTTCCAACATCGATCAATTGTATGCCCTAAATTGTGGCAGTGATCACACTTGGGCCGACTCTTGAACTTGGATGGAGGACCATGAGATCGTCCCTGATTGTTCTTCTGAGATGCAAGTGCAGCGGTGTCACTTGGCCCAGAGGGTGCCGAGACCTCAGGAGTAGACTTAACTGGGACCCGAAGAAGAACCGATGATGCATTGGACATAGTAGGAACAGCAGCAGATCCCAAAATCTGATCACGGGTGGCAGCATAATCCTGAGGCAAGCCATAAAGGGCGAGAAGCATAAAAAAAGTGCTTCGTTGCTCAAGTTCCTTCATCTTTTCAGTAGCATTAGATGCAGCAGGAGGTAATAGCTCATTAAAGTCATGGAGGGCAGCATGAACACGACCGAGATAGGTAGACATAGGACCATCAAACGTCCGTGGTGCAATGAGTGTCATTAAATCATGACACACCCCGTAGAGACGCTGAATATCATTAGTGTAGAGTTCCTTAGCTTGACTCCAAACCGATTCACACGTGAGGTGAGGACGGAAAATCGGTTTGATGACAGGACTAATGGTGGATTTGATAATCTTGCACAACCGAAAGGCCAATTTTTTCAAATTTCACACGTTCGGTGGTGTCGATCCACGATTTGACCTTTTTGGTGAGATGCTCCTTGTAACCTTGCCTACCAACCATAATCAATATCGGAAGCCCAAGTGTCATAGTTGGAGCCATCTAGCTTCTCTGTAGAGAGAGAGAGGTCACAAAACGGTGAACAGCTTTGAGGTTTCAGGTGGGGTCATAATCGATCTGAGAGAGAAAAACACGTCAAACAGAGAGAGAGAAAACACATGCTTTGTACGTAAACACGTACACCACCGTTGCTCAAAACACAAAAGTAAGGGCGGATATGGAACCGGAGAGGAAAGCGACGGCGCGATGAAAACGGAGGTCGAGAAACGGCCGGACGTGCGTCGCCACGCTTGGCGCGAAGCGGCGGTGGTGGTGGATCTCGCGGAGAGAAGAACGGCGCGTGGGAGAGCGTCTCGGTTTTCGTGTGCGTCTTTGTTGGAGGTTTTGTAGATCGGTGGATTCCGCAGCTCATCGGTGGTGGTTCCGTCGGAAAACTTCGCGGAAAAAATTTTCCGATGACGGCGGCGGTGGTTACAGTCGCGGAAAAGGGAACACAATGGCGGGAGCAGCAACCGAGATGAACACGGCTTCGTAGAGTGAATTTGTCACCGGAAAGCGAGTGGGTTCACTGGTAAGAGTTTTGTCTCAATTGGCTCTAGATACCATATTGAAACTTAGTATATTTCTGAAGCAATGAGTTACGAATACATACATATATATACACAATCATCCTACCAACAACCAACTAAACATAATAAATATAGTTTACCAACCAACTACTAACAACCAACTATAGTAATCAACAACCTTGTTTAGAGCTCGATAATCGGTGCAAAACCTCCATCCTCCATCCTTTTTCTTCATAAGAATTACTGGACTAGAGAAAGGACTGGTACTAGGTCTCACAATTCCAGCCTGCAACATTTCCTTCACTATTTTCTCAATCTCATTCTTCTGGTAATACGGATAACGATATGGTCTGACATTAGGAATGGAAGCTCCAGCTAGCAACTCAATTCCATGATCTTGTTTCCTAGCTGGAGGGAGGCCCGTAGGCATCTCAAACACATCACTAAACTCTTGTAACAAGTCATTTAGCTCACCTGTCACAGTAATATTCACTTCTTCTTCAACTTCACTTGATTGACAATCAACCAACAACCCTTCCCTTGCTCACACAGAGACTTAACCATAGATTTCCTGAAGCTTGCACATTGCATAATGCCGGCTCTCCTTGAATTACCATCTTCCTACCCTTGTCTCTCCAACTCAAACTTAAGTTCTTGAAATTGGCTTCTACATCCCCCAAACTAGCTAACCAATCCATGCCTAACACCATGTCAATCCCACCAAGCTCCATAAGAAAGAAATGTGCCTGGAACTCAATGCCTTGCACCACAAATTTCAAATTCCTACACACTCCACTGTTTCTGACCTGCTCCCCGGTTCCTAGCTCAACCAAGAACACTGGCGTCTCTTCCACTGCCAGCTTCAACTCCTTCACTACTCTTGGAGAAATAAAATTTCCACTAGCACCTGAGTCCATGAGAGTGATGATGAGCTTACCTCCTACCTCTCCCCACACCTTAAAAGATTTGCTAAGGAGTGACAGTATCAATGTCTTCATTTCTGTGACTACTTCAGCCTCTGCTTCTGCTTCAACAGTAGGAATCACCTCATCAGATACCTCTTCCTCTGACTCACCCTCTAATTCACATAGCATCAACTTCATATGCTTGAGCTTACACACATGTCCTTTCATCCATTTGTCTCCACATTTGAAGCATAAACCAAGTTTCATCTTCTCTTCTAGTTCTGCAGAACTAAGCCATCTATTTCTGCTACTCCCCTGCCCTTTCACAGTTTCAGTATCAGCCTCCTTCTTCAACCTAGAATTCTCCCAACTTCCTTTATATCTGTTTCCATTCCCTTTCCAATCATTTTTCTCGGGCAACAACTTACTCTTCTTACTAAGAGCAGTGTTCTTTTCCTCCAAAAGTAACGCTCTATCCATCAAACTAGATAAATCATCATATCCGTACAGCTTCATTTCTGCCTTGATTTCATCCTTCAATCCATTCAAGAATATATCCTCCAACATCACTCTATCTTCTCTCACCAATGGAGCGACATGTAACTCAAATTTCTCCGTATAGTCCATCACGGTACCTTCCTGCTTCAAACTCAGCAGTGGCCCGAGAGGATTGTGCAGAGATTCAGGGAAAAAATGTCGTACTGCAGCATTCTTGAACTCACCCCAGTTTCGCGCTGGAGCTTGCTCTTCCCACCACTGAAACCAGTTCAGAGCCTTCTCCTCTAACGCAATCACCACCGCATCCAACTTCTCTGCTTCTAACACTCAGTTGACCCGGAAATAGCGCTCGACCCGGACCAACCAACCATGAACGTCATCTCCCTTGAACACTGGTATCTCCAACCTCCGTTGTCCCCCTCGATAAGAATCATACTCATCGTTTCTCTTCGTGTAACGCGGTTTGGAGTGTTGCTCTGTTTCTTCGTCACCATCGAGCTGAGTAATTTTTTCTGATTCTTCCATTTCATCCTCAACGGTGCTCGTCACTTTCTTCCCCTTACGTTCTGCGTTGAGCTCCTCCACGACGGTAAGAACGCGTGCAAGCACATTCTCCATTCCGGCCACCTTCTGCTCCATTGTTTCCATTCTGTTTTCCATTTCGCTTCGTGTAGTCACCATTCACCGACGCAAGATCGACTGCTCTGATACCAAATTGATAAGATCAATTTAGTAAGAACGAGGAATGAACAAACCAGCCTAGAATTGAGCTGGATTCAAGTAGATATATTGATAATATGAGTGAGTTTGCAGAGAATCAGAGTGATTCTACTGCTTACAATGATGGAAACTAGCAAAGAAAAGATAAGAACACTAAAATGGCTCTTCGAGAGGCCTACTCTTCCAATGGAATAATTCCACAACAAAATGCTCGCTACCCCTCTCCAACAGATACTCTGCTATTAAGAAGATACGATTCCCACCTTTTCTCTCTCCACACACACACACGCCCTGCCACCTCAGCAAAAATGCACTCCCACGACTACCTCATGATGAGTTAGTTATTGGAGCTTTTCTCCCCTGCATCATGACCTACAGTTGGTTCCCTGCACCCCTTTTTTGTTTTTTTCTTTCTTTCATACACCAATCCTTTTCCAAACTTATCATATTTTAAGCATTTAACAATTATGTTATTAAATTAATTGAGTAAAATAATTTTTAATATGGACCAAAATCAAAATTTGTCAATTTTGCATTACAAACATATTTGAGCCTTTATTTTATTACCAAATGTCAATATCTCATTTTACCTTTCCCACAAAAATTGAATGAGTGAAGAATATTAAACTTAGATATGCCACTTGGCAGTCTGTAATTAAATGTGTAAATAAGTTAGCTGGCCCCAATTAAAAAGGTCTAATTTTTGGAATAATAAGGATGAGATTAGACGATTTGTGTCCATTCGGTTAATAATAATAATTTGCTCGCTGATAGTTAATAGAACAACAGCTATAATTAGTAAGATAAACAGCTCAAGTGGTTAGTTAGAGTAGTTTGTCCGTTGTTTAGAGTTTAGGAAGGTGTTAGGACATGTAATTGTTAATGGGCTGTTGGGAATAATTGGCTGTTAATGAGCTGGTAAGTATTTAGGGCAGTTAGTTAGTTTGGTAGGATAAGAGGTTAGTTAGATTCCTAGGCCCCATCATTTATAAATAGGAGGGCTCTAGCATATAGATGGGGCATTATTCAAATTTGTAAACAGTTAGTGAATAGAGCATTGCCTATATTGTTAAGTGGAAACCCTTGGAGGAGATAATTTCTCTTTTCTTTCCTTTCTTTCTCATTTTGTTTCACTAAAACGCTGTTTCTTTCCTATTAAAGTCCTGGGTTCCTGACAGAAGGGGAGGAGGGAAGCTACAGGACTCTCTCAAGTATCCTGGACTGTGCTGTCTATGGTAACATTAAAATTTTGCCTACGCTAGGTAGGGATCAAATGATTTGAGCCAAGTCTGAAGCTCAAGATTGGCTTCCATAGGATATATTGTTAGGATTGATTCACTAAAAATATTATTATTGCTTTCTTAATAATAGGTTTGCAAACTAACTACTTATTAATAATAAGTTTTGGGCAACCCTAGTGAACTGTTGTTTATTAAGGACTCACTGACATTATATTTATAGTGTTAGGATTTAAGCCTACAATAACATATGTAAGCCCCAAGAGGTTTAGCAACATTGGATGGGGCCCTAACAATACTTGTCTTCTTCGAGAGAACCTTGTCCTTAATATTGAAGTTCGGAAGTCGACTGTGGATAATGGAAACCTCTTCCCAAGTCACCTGTTCAGCTGGTTTGTTGGACCATTTTATTGATACCTGGTCCACATCCTTGCCATGCTTTGCAACTAACTTTTGATCTAGTGCCTTTGGCAGGGAATCCTCAGCCTGCCCTTCTAACTCTGATGGAAGAGTAACCTTGCCTACCCTTTCCCCGCTCCCTTTTTAAACTAAGAAACCTGGAGGACTGGATGTATTCTAGATTGTGGTGGAAGCCAGAGTCTAATGCTACTGGTTGGCGGCCGCACTTGCTTGAGTACCAAAAGTGGCCCACAATACGTTGTAGCCAACTTATCATCGTAGGAAGTAAAGACATTCCCTTCTGCTATATCAGTTCTGGTTGGCATAGAAAGTTGTTCTTCTGATGGACTTTTCCAAGTAGGTTTTACATCTGTTAGCTGCATTATTTTAGTTTTCTGAGAGTTGTAAACAACTGTCAATTAGTTATTCTGTTGCATAAAATGTTAAAACTGATGCAGTTTGTTTTCACATACACGCACGCATGCACACACTCAGACATATATACACTCTGTGGCGTAGCTAGATTTGGAGGTACAATTTCACTCAAATGAATAAATGGAGTTTTCTGAAATTCCCCCCTACTCTAGGTAGGGATCAAGTGAATAAGTGGTGCCATATGGCTTTCATCTACTTTGAAACTTGAGAAATACGAAATAGTCTGGGCTCAGGTGGTAAACTATTTGGAAAGGGCCAAAATATCTACCACCAAGCTTACGATTGATCTTGGAATGAGTTGAATACTGGTTTCAAAGTTAACTTCATTTCTTGTCCAGTTCTATTAACTGGTTTCAACTTTCAATTATGCATGAAGCTTTTTATCAAGATAGAAAAGAGAAGCATATACTGAAATCTGTGTCTTAACTACACTATGGACTTGGTATTCGTATAATGAATTGTTATGAACAAACTATTTAGTAGCTGATTCTTTTGATCCTTGGACTACTGTCAAATTCCTATTTTTATAATTGTCTAGTTCTTCCTCTTTGTAGAGAAGATGATAAGGGGTCTCACTCAGGTTTCTTGGGAGCGTGTGGACGTTAGCTTTCAAAAAAGTAAACAGCGCTATGTTGCTCACAGTACTATTCAGGTAAACTTTCTATATTGCATTTTTTTTTTTTTTTCCTAAATATTGTGTGATTTCCTTTTGATACAGTATTCTCAAATGCTCTATTCATTCTATCGTTCTACTACTTATGTTTTGTACTTAAATAGTGAAAATGGATGATACTAGATATTATTTGAAGAGAATGTACTTTTGCATCATTGATGGTAACTGTTAAGTAAAACGCTTTCTCCTGACTGTTGCTGGTGCCTCCTATTACCAATGCCTAAATAAGCATTTTGGGCTTCCTGGGAGTAGATCTGGACTGTATAACCATACATGGATGGTCATGATTGAAACTCGTTTAGTGACCACATGAACACTTGAAAAAATCACATGATTCTTCTGTTAATCTTAACCATTAATGATTTGATCTATGACCACAATTTTTTCCTCTCACCATCTCATTATAAAACTCCTCATAGTATACGCTATATATATATATATATATATATATATATATATATATATATATATATATATATATATATATATATATATATATATACACACACCATTCACCTACTACCAAAATACTAATTTCATCCCTTTTCCAATTACACAATTGGAGGCTATTTAGGTAATTCAACTTTTTCACTTTTCAAACTTTTTCACTTTTTCATTCTCACACACTTTTCCACTTTTTCACTCTCACACACTTTTTCACTCTCTTCTCCTCTTTCTTCCTCTAATTCTCTCATTTTTCCTCTTTACTATTTTAAAAATTTTCAAATGTGACAAATTTTTAATATCCGTTTTTTTACCTTGGATAATCTTTGGACTAGTTAAATTTGTCAACTTTAAAACTGTCTTGATTTTCACAGGAAATTGTGTTGATTTTTAGGGGATAATGTTCGGACTAATTAAATTTTGCCTAAGTTCATACATTTACTATCTATACAAATCACTCACTACCAAAATACATGTCTCCTTCATTTTTCCTTTTTACTATTTTACAAAATTTTGAAATTTTGGCAAAATTTTAATATTCTGTTTTCTTACACGTGTAATGTTCGAACTAATTAAATTTGTCTGAGTTCATACTTAAACCCGTGCCTAGGCATGGGTATACTGCTAATGTATATATATTCGAGATGTGGAATATCTTGAATTAAACTAGTTTTTTGGCTTTGCATATTAGATTTTGTTTTCCATATATACTCTTGCTTTGATTCTTCGGTTGCATTTTTGTTTGGAGAGGAAGCTTTTAAACTTACAAGATTTTAAATCTTATGTAGACTGTTTTTGCAAAACTCTTATGCCAGATACCGGTGACCACATCAGCCTGATATTCCTTTGCATAACTCTTATGTAGACTGTCATCATTTTTTATTTTTTTTGTATTTTGCTTTCAGGTGAAAACTTACTGGTTGAATTCAGATGGCGCTGATGTGGTTTACCATATGATAGACAACTTCCATCTTTAGCCTTTTTGTCAAGTTTGATGTCAACAAATCAATGCAATGTTGTGAGCAATGGTAGTAGTTTTTCTTTTTTGCATCGTGACAGATGAAGTTGATTTGTTGTAATTATATTGGTGTGTGGACTTAAGTCACCAAAAAAAAAATATTGGTGCATGGACGGTTGATTGCTATATTTGAGAGCACCTTTATGTATATGAGACCTTCATTAGGTCACCTAATATTTAGTGTTTTCTTGTACATCGATGTCATTAGAAATGTTGATATATAAAAAAAGATGCTATATTTTGTTGTCCATATGATACCTTTTTTTAGTTTTCCCTTTTTTCCGAAATACTTATTGTCAATTGATACTATTGCTGGGATTATGTTTAACACTTGTATTGTCTGAAAAACTAGAATAGTTGATTGTGCTTTGGACGGGTGGGCCGACCCAACATATTTTGAGGCCTAAAGCCACATTTATATCAAGCTCTTTGAAAATTAATTATACTATTTATTAAAATATGGGTTGTTTTTTTCATATCCCCACCAGCTTCCCCCATACCCCACGAGCCCTGTGAAAAGACTAAAATACCCTTAACAAATTTAAAATTTTCAAAAAATTCTACAGCTCCAATGTATATATCTCTGAATTCAGAGTATGTGCGCTTGAAAATGCTCAAGTAAACTAAAGCAATATGAAAAGGAAGGGAAGTGGAGAACGGAAAGTGGAGAAGCAACTTACAAAAGAGGAAAATATTCTTTTTAGTGGTGATTTACAACTGAGGCAATTGTGTCTTTTATAGAAAAAATAAGGTCTATTATTTAAGCCGGTAAAAGACTACTATTACATTCGGTAGCCTATAAACTAAAAAGACAAAATATCATTATTAATGCCGGGTACACTTGTGTGCCCTATCGTCACATTCATAATGATAAAAGTTGAGAAAATCAAAAAGCAAATAAAAAAGCAAATAGTAAAAAATATTCTTTCTTCTGAGTGGTTTATGACCACTTTTAATTGTGTTGGTTTTTTATGCCGACAAACATATTTGATGCTTGGATTTATTGTCCTTTCGCTTTAGTAATATTATGACTCATCGACTGAATCATTGCATCCCAGAAATCTTCTGGTGTCGGTTCTTCCTCTTCTTCTGCTTGATATTCTCCAGCTAGACAATTAAATGTATTTGAATCTAGTGAACCTTGTGAACTACTGGTCTTCATTGAAACATTCTCACTTTTAACTTTAAAAGTTTTAAAGAACTGATTCTTCATATGGTCTAGAGTTCTGACCATAATTTGTTCTTCCATTTCATTTGGATGTATTTTCTGAAAATAATTTTTCAGATTATCTATAGACATTTTTTGAGAACTTGGTTCTTTTGGCTTGGGCTGGTCCTCATTATAAATTGTTTCAATTTTGACTTCCATGTCTTTGAAGATCCTCTTTAGGCATTTTTGTCCACCATTTGTAGAAGAAATTTCTTCTAAGTTGGGATGTTAAATTTATCCTGGGCTATGACAATTGTCCATCTCCAAATCCATGGAATTTGGAATTTAATAAAGTATAAACAAGGACCTTGCCCTGTAATCATCCTTGAAGCATTCTTCAAAATTAATGGGCTATAATTGCATCATGAATCATATAAATTTAATATATTTTTTGGTAAAATCTCCAAAGAAGGACCAAATTTTATCCACCAACTATAAAGCCAATTTGGTATAGGTTTTTCCAGAATTTCTGGATTAATGCTAAAAAACCAAGAATGCTTATTCTTTGAATTTTGGTAATAAAAAGCTAATGAGAAAGCCCGGATATAATCCCAATAATTAAAGTAGACATATTTACCTTCAGCAATTTTTATTGCTTTCTCCCCATTAGGGTTTAATCCCCATTCTCTTGGCAGTAATATCTTATTGATATGACATTTACTGAAGTTTATAAAACTTCCTGGATTATTGTTCTGATAATGATGGGTAATTATTCTTGATTCAAGATGGCGATAACAAAATTTCCAAATGTGGTCTGGACTTGCCATAAAGTCCAGGATATCCCCTTGATTCGAGATATCTTGTTTTAACAGACCATCCATCATTAGGAGTCAAATTAATATCTTCTTCCTCAACATGCATTATGTCTACTGTGACAGGATTTTCATAATATTCTGTTACCTCTTAAGGTGTATCATTCATAGTTGCATCTTTATAAGTTGATGCTTTATTTGATGAAGAAGAAGGAATATCTTCTTTTCTTGGAGGTGCAGGCAATTGCTGCAAATTTCTAGTCCTATGGACTGCAGTCCAATCCCCTATTAGAGGAGTGTTTGTTTCTTGATAGGGCAACAAATTGTTGCGTCCCCGGCCACGGCTATAGCCACGACCCCTTCCCCTATTAGGGGTTGTCATTTCCCTGCAAAAATTCACGGGTCAAATAATTAGCAAGAGAATTATTTTCTCCTTTAATATATTGTATATCAAAATCAAATACTGACAATTGGGCTTGCCAACTGGCAAAGATTTGTTTCGAAACAAGATTCTTGACATCTTTCTCAATGATAGATTTAGCAGAACTACAATCAATTCGTAGCAAAAAATTTTGATTTAATAAATCATCTTGAAATTTGGAAATACATTTAATTATGGAAAACATTTCTTTTTTAATAGTCGAATATTTAGACTGTGTTAGATTCCATTTTTCAGAAGTAAATCTTACTAAAACTTCTTTATTATTGTCTGGTATGACTTGCTTCAATATACCACCATATCCTAAATTAGAAGCATCTGTCTCAACTATTTTGAAATACTTAGGATTTGCTAGGGCCAAGCAAGGTAAACATTATACCTTACGTTTGATCTTCTGGACAGCTAGAGAATGATTCTCTGTCCAAGGCCCTAGGTTTTTCTTTAACCTATTATATAAAATGGCTGTATCCTGAGCTAAATTCTCATAATAGTCTGAAATATAATTTAGACTTCCTAAAAATCTTTGTAATTGTTTCTTTTCAGATATGATATCAGAAAATTTAGAAGCAAATTCAATGCTTCTACTTATGGGAATAATTGTTCCTTGGTCTATTTCGTGACCCAAAAATCTAACTTTTGTTTGAAAAAGTTTCATTTTTGGAGTAGATATAACTAAACCATTATGTTTAACCAAATTTTTAAATATTTTTATATGTTTAAAATGTTGATCAATAGTTTTAGAAAATACTAAAACATCGTCAATATAAACAATCATAAAATCAGAATAAGAATTGAAAATATCATTCATAATATTCTGAAATTCAGAAGGAGCATTTTTTAATCCAAATGGAAGAACATTCCATTCAAAATGCCCAAAAGGAACTGTAAAAGCACTTTTGTATTTTTCAGATTCATTAATCTGAATTTGCCAATAACTTGACTTCATATCAAATTTTGAAAAGTTTTGTATTTCTCCTTTCATAGTTTCCCAATTCTTTGAATTAAGAACTAAAATTTCATTATCAACCTCATTTTTGATTTTATTAGTGAAATACTTAACAAACCATTTCACAAAAGGAATATAATCCTGTTTTACCGTCATATCCTCATAATAATCATCCTTAAACTTATTAAGTTCAGAAATCGAAAATTTCTTAAAATACCATTCCCTAAATTGGGTATATCTATCATGTTGGAACTCATCATTAATGAGTTCTCTCATTCCACTACCGGGAGAGAAGTCTAATATGTAACCCATCTATAGATGAAAACTCATTTCTGATTGAGTAGGAGATTCCCTACTCTGGGAGGTTTTCTGATATATACCATGTGGAATTTTATTCTCACTAATTCTAATATTTTCTACTGTCTCTATTTCTTCTATTGGATGAGAAGTAGAAAGTCTACGTAGTTCACTAGGAATTGTATAAAACTCACTAACAGAATGTCTTGCAGAAAGACTTCTTGGTATTCTAATAACCCTTTGGGGATTAAACTTTATTTCTATATCCCCTTCATTTGTGCAGGTAATTTGATCTATCTCTTTATTTAAGATAGGTTCAGGTTCCACAGCCTGGGGTAGCGACCATGTCTCAAGAAAGTTGATTTAATTCCATTTAATTAACCTATTGGTCACTATATTTGAAGTTAATAAATTAGTTTGGACAAGAGTTGTTGTCCCTGGGAAAGATGTTTGCTTAACCTTTGGATTAAGTGTATTCAAAACCTTATAATAAACTCTATATCATATTGCTATTATTTCACTACACGGTTTATAGTTATACCCACTAGTATTGTGATGAGTTGCATAGCATCAAGAATACTTTTGTCGAGATAAAGACAAACTCAAATTTGGAGACACATCAAAATAAACAGTCCATGACATAGACTTGTTTCTATTAAAGCGACTAGAGAAGATTTGAAATCTCTGCATCTACCATCTCTAACATATGCTAGAATACTAGCATTTAATCCTAGCAAAGTCAAAGGTTTAAAGGCAATTTGCACAAGACCAATATGAATAAAATTATAATCTTTAAAAGGAAGTAAATCTTTTTTACTTAATAATTTTATTGTCTGTGTATTTTCAGAAACTTGAACAGTCTGTTCAATAGTCTTAACAGCATATCGTGACTTGATATCAAACATACCAAATTTATATATTTGGCTAGAAGGAACTGAAGGAATTGTCCATTTGTTTAGTTGATCCAATTTTTTTGGATATTCAACCAATTCTTCATTTTTTATAGAATTATCTGGATGATTATAATCATCTAAATCCATATTAAAAGTTTGGAATATTGTTGTGGTTCAGACCCTCGACCAGAATCAGAACTATATGAGTCAGTTGAACTTATGAATATACTATTTTCCCAACATCTTATTTGTCATCTTTGCAAACAGTAAAACTATTTAACTATCAACCCAAAGGGATAGAAGGATTTCACCTAAATCAAAGATGTCAAATGTTTTTAGCAAAAATTTTCTTTTTAAAATCATCGTAATACTTCCTTCCATTGGAAAAAGATGATAATTTTTTAAGAAAACACTAAAAACATTCTTAGTTTTAATAAAGCACAAATAAGATGTTGTTAAGATAATAAATTCATAACAATAACTCACTCATTGAATGACTCCGATACCATTCGGTTGTCCTCAACACAACAATAGCTTAGTTAAGATAAATAAAATTAAATAAAACTAATACATATATATATATATATATATATATATATATATATATATATATATATATATATATATATATATATATATATTAAATATATATACACCCCCTCCAATCGTATATACACATCGTATATACTATATGGGGTTGTATATACGATGGCCAACATTGCGGGCCGTATATACACCCCTCAAATGGTATATACGACCCCTATTATGTTTTTTTTTAATTTTAGTCAAATAAAAATTAGAGATGAATAATTTAGGCCTAAAAATAGGTTTAGTGTGTAGTTCATTAACACATGACGATGTAATTTAAATCGGTATGAATTTTTTTTCAAGAGGTTCCACCAAATGTATATACGACTGCCAGAGGGCAAAACGATTGGTATAGGGATCCAACCATGAAGCATACTCCGAAAAAAATCAAGGACCAAGACTCCCATAGAAGGGACTTCGTACGGGACTACGGGCTCAAAATCCCAAATTCCTTCGTTTACTATTTTTTATTAATTTTTTTAATTTTTCATAGTCTCCAAAAAATCTAAAAAAAATTTCATAGCCTTATTTTGGTCTTGTTAGAATTTTAGTGGTGTTTTTATAATTTTTTGATTAGTTTTGACTCTTTAACGGATTTTTAGTACCCTATTTGTAACTTTTTTTAAAAATTTAAATAAAATACAATGGTTCCATAAATACAATTTGTATATACACCCCACAACACGTATATACGATACCCCCACGATTGTATATACCACCATAAACATATATATAATGGCCAAAATGTTAGGGTCGTATATATGTTCAATGAACATATATACGATTGATACAAAAAAAATTTATTAAAAAAAATACGTTTTGTTAAGGGTATTTTGGGGTTTCACTATTATGTGGGGTATAAGTGAAGAGGGTGGGGTTACAAAAAAAAACCTTTAAAATATTTTATTTTATTATAAATTTTTCGTAGCCTAAGATGAGGGATCAATTAAGTCTATCACTGGTGTACCGACATAATTGACAGTATTTTTTTTAGCTAAACAATAATTTTATTGATGGGAGCACTAGGAGTGTGCCAACTCATTTACAGAAAGGGAAGGGGGAAGGTCTCGTTAAAACCTCCTGCCCAAAACCCATCAATTGTGTGAAAAGACTGAAGAGCGATTTCAATTCACAACTTGGTATTCCAGATTGTTGAGATTTTATTTTATATCTTGACCATCGGAAAACAAGTGGCAACATATAATAGTAGATATTTCTTCATCTCTCACTAGTTAGAACTTTAGTTGGTATTATGCTTATCGTATGTGTTCCTAGGGAAGAAATTTGACCATTTTTTAAAAGGGCAAAAGGTTAAATAATAGTGTATTATAATTTTACTAACTTACCAAAAATATTCAAAAAAAATTTTGAAGTTACAAGTGTTTGTGTTTAAAACCAACATAAATTCTCTCCCTTTTAGGTTTTCACTTTTCATACGTGGAGAGTTAATGATATTAGACATAGAGGAAAACATTTGCTTTCAAAAAAGTGTGTTTTAAACTAAAGTATTGCTTGCAAAATATGTGAGGAAACAGAAAATAGAAAATATACTAACCTAGGAATTGATCATGAAATCCTTAAGCCAAAAACTAGGAAATAACTACCGTGTTGCCAAGAACATTAATGCAATACAATTATCAATCATAAATTAATAAAATCAACCGGTCAATACAATATAACAAATCAATCAATCAGGTAATACAATCAATCAATCAATACAATATAACAAAAGAATACGTTGATAAATTTACAAAATTAGACAATTTGGGTACTTGACACCTCACATTTTTTGGGAGCAGTATCGTACTTTTACTCACTTTTTTATTACTTTCGTTTTTATCATTTTTATTTTCTCTCTTCCCATCAATTATTCCCTCTTACTCAAATTCTCTCATTACTTAGTGCTAATTTATCCTCCAATTTTTCATTTTTTTCCTTCTCTTTTTTATCTCATTACTTTTCCTTTGTTTTGTTACTTTTGCAAACTCTACAACATTTTGGTCATTCAGCAACGCCTAATTTTTCCTTGTCTAAATAACCGTTCTTCTATGACACTAATAAACTATTGGGTACATCACTCTTGATTCGGTGAAAGGTTATAGAAAAAGCCATTGTCATAAGTTCCATTTTTCCCAAATCATTTAGCGCTATTCATTTATTCCTCCCTGTGAATTGCCATTTGCGAAAAACATCCCCAAGACTCAAAAATCAAAACACTGCGAACCCTAGCTTCTCTTCAGCCGCATTCAATAGCACTTTGATGTCGTCGCTTCACCACACTGCTCTCATGCTCTCCTTTCTTCGAAACCCCAACTTAGAAACCATTAGAAACCCAAACTGCTCTAATGCTCTTTGTTCTTCACTCGTTCCTCTTCCTTTCTCCTCCGCTCATTTTCGAGCCATGCCTTTGGGGATCTAGAGAGAGAAACACAGAAATTTTCTCAACTCGCGCTCCTCTTCAACACGTATAGTGAGATTCTACGAGATTTGATTTTCAATTTATTTATTTATCAATAGTTAAGTTTGTGCATTGCTTCACTGTTCCGTAGTAAATGTGAAATATTAGGGTTTGCTGTTTTGTAATTTCCATGTCGTGTTTACTTGATTCAATCTAGGATTTCTTGAAATAGGTTTGGGCTGTTTATGATACCATTTGCGTTAGATTTAGGTTTTGTGAATGCGATTATGTTTTCTGTCATGTTTAGAATTGGCTTGTTTTAATGAAGTCTTTGTGTAAACGTTTGAACTCCTCCTTCTTCCTCTTTCAGTAGCACTCCTTGCTTGTTTGTTCTGGTGCTATGCTAATTATATTCCTATCAATAGTTAAAGTTTGTATGTGTTGGTCTTCTTTTGTGGAAACGCACTTGAGACAATTGCTCTCATCATCCTCAAGACCAAATAATTGGAGAAACCTCTGAACCAGAAGTTCCTTTACAAGAGAAACATCTCAAAGTGCTCTCATATCTCAAATAGAACCTAAGAACATAAATGAAGCAATTGTTGGTGAATCTAGAATTGAAGCAATGCAAGAAGAGCTTGCTCAATTTGAGAAGAATGAGGTATGGAACTTAGTACCTTCTCCCTCACATCAATCTGTTGATGGTACTAAGTGGGTGTTCAGAAACAAAATGGATGAAAATGGTAAGGTGGTTAGGAATAAAGCAAGGTTAGTGGCTCAAGGTTACAATCAACGGGAAGGTATTGACTATGATGAAACCTTTGCTCCTGTTGCTAGATTAGAAGCTATTAGAATTCTTCTTGGTTATCTTTGCTCACAAAGATTTCAAACTTTTTCAAATGGATGTGAAAAGTGCTTTTCTAAATGGTTTTCTAAATAAGGAAGTTTATGTGCATCAACCTCCTGGTTTTGTTGATGAGAAGCATCCAAATCATGTTTTCAAATTAACTAAGGCACTATATGGTCTCAAGCAAGCTCCTAGAGCTTGGTATGAAAGACTAAGTACCTTTCTTCTAAAAAATGGCTTCTCAAGAGGAAAATTGATGTCACACTTTTACAAAATCTCTAAAAGATGAATTACTTATTGTTCAAATATATGTTGATGACATCATCTTTGGAGCCACAAATGAAAAGCTATGTAATGAATTTGGAAAGCTCATGATGAGTGATTTGAAATGAGCCTAATGGGTGAACTGAGATACTTTCTTGGTTTGCAAATAAAAAAACTTAAGAATGGTATTTTCATTTCCCAAGAGAAATACATCAAAGATCTACTTAAGAAGTACAAAATGAGTGATGAAAAAGCTATGGCAACCCCTATGCACCCTTCTGCAAGTATTGAGAAGGATGAGAAAGGTAAATCTGTGTCTGGGAAGGATTATAGAGGTATGATAGGTTCTCTATTGTATCTCACTGCAAGTAGACCAGATAGAGTCTTCTCAGTAGGGTTGTGTGCAAGATTTCAATCTGCTCTTAAGGAATCTCATCTATGTGCTGTAAAGAGATTTTTTAGATATCTTGTTGGTACACCTAACACTGGCTTGTGGTACAAGAAAAGAACCCATTTTCACTTAATTGGGTACTGTGATGCTAACTATGCTAAAGACAAAGTTGAAAGGAAAAGCACCAGTGGTTCATGTCAACTTCTTGGAGAATCACTTATCTCATGGTCATGTAGAAAGCAAAACACAATTGCCTTGTCAACCACAGAAGCAGAGTATGTATCTGCAGCAGGGTGTTGTTCTCAGATAATTTGGATCAAAAATCAACTTGAGGACTACTCTCTAAGCTATCCAGGTATTCCTATCTTCTGTGATAATACTAGTGCCATAAATTTGTCTAAAAATCCTATTCAACACTCAAGGTCTAAACACATTGATATTAAACATCATTTCATTAGAGATCATGTGCAAAAGAAGGATATAGAACTTGTTTTTGTTGACACTAAACATCAACTAGCTGACATTTTCACTAAAGCTCTTCTAGAAGAGAATTTTAGCTACATTAAAAGCATGCTGCTGCATATCATTGAAAACCCCTCTGATGAGAAGGGTTACGACCACCAACCTTCTCGAGCCTGAGAAGGATCATTTCCCAACCTTCACACTTTTGAGAAGGGTCAGTAGTTACTCTATGTCAGTTAAAATGAAAAAAATCCCAAAAAGATTTTATTTATTTCTTTTTATGTTGAGTTGTGTGTTTGTTTATTGTTTTCTCTAGATAGATTTGTTGCCTTAAGTGGTGTGTTTACTTTTGTGCTTTTTAACTTAAAATAGTTTACTTAGGAAAAACCCAAAAATAGGTTTCTAGCTGTTTAACGGCTCTTCCCTTAGTGGTAACATGTCATTTCATTCAATCTTTTCCAAATGTTACACACATCAGTCAATGATGTTGTGTAGTTGGACAATAACCGTTTGAAAGTGATTAAAAACACTTACATTCTCTCCTCAATCACACACTCAACCGTTGAATGTAAACACTCCTCTTCCTCTCTTCTTCTTGAATGACACACACAAAGAACCCACAACCCACTTCAACTACTCTGATTCCTCGCGCGAATCTATCCATAGAATTCCCAACTTCATTCTTCTTGGTCCTCCTCGGCCCATTTGTAACGTAAATCCTCTCGACTTCGCGTCCTGCAAAAATGAAGCATGCACCGACAAAATCAAGAAGGTCTTCACGAATCATCCTCCAAGTCATTGCTAAAAACACTTACGGGCTGATCCTAATGCCCCATATAGACTTGGAGAAGGATGAAAAGTTTCCTCTCAAGCAACGAGCAAATCGTTGCTTATGCGAGAAGGTTTGCTTGAGTAACCAAAGTCATCATCTAAGAAGAAACCACTAAGGAAAAGGCCAAAATAGCAAGTCGAAAGAGTGCAATGAAGATGCCTAAGGGTGAGAAAGAAGATGTTGCAAAGGAAAAGCCATCACAAAGAACAAAGAGAAGAAACTAGACATGAGTTATTGGAACAAAAAGGCCGATCTCTGGGCAAACTACTTAATAAAAGAGATTGAGAAAAATGGATGGAAGATCACTCCTTATCGAGCTTCCAGAAATGAAAACACTTCATCAACCAAAATCCTTTGGTCTATAGAGATAAGGTAAGAGAATTTTATGCAAATGCTCAATACTCTCTAGACCCTCTTCAAGTCACCTCTTGGATTGATGGTAGAGAGTTCAATATTTCTCCCTATAACCTTGGTCGTACTTTAAGTATTCCAAGTGAGGGTATTAAGATATTTGAAGAGAATTGGTATAATGCACTAGGCATTTCTGCTCAGGAACTCAGAACCATCCTTCTTAAGGACCCTTCTCTTGACATTTCTGCTCCAAATCTCAAACCTATAGTAAGGCTCCTCCATCACATTAGTAGTCACACTCTCTTACCTAGGGCAGGAACTTTTGAGAAAGTTACTACAGGTGATTGTATCATCCTGTATCTTCTCATGGAGAAGAAACCTTTGAGCCTTCCTTACCTCATGATTCACCACATGATAAATGCTATAAATGCCGGCAAACTCCAAAACTCCCTTCCATATGGCAAAATCCTAACCATTGTGTTCAACCATCATCTCTTTAGCTTTCCTGAGAAAGAAGGAATTCATGAGTCTAAGCCATTCACCTCCAAAAATCCCAAGCTTATGAAATTAGGAGATGCCCCAATGGATGAGCAAAATGAGGGTAAGTCTAAGAAGCAGAAGGTTGTGTTAAGATATTGGCAAGTGTACCAAATCGTGCAAGTAATAAAACCGGTGAAATCTGGAATATCGTCCTCAAGGATCGAACTAAATTACTATTTACGCTAACAACGACTAATATGAACCAAATTTAAATAAGGGTTTGTTTGAAATGGTTTGAGCTATGAAGCTCTAAAGTAAGCAGTAAAGTATTTTTGAGTTTTTCTAAATAATAGAACGAGAACGCGTTTAGGATAATACGATAGACAAGCTGCTAGGGATGAACTACTAGTAACTTCGCACCATTGTCGTGATTTGATTTGAAGGGTAAACTCTCTCTCTCTACTTTTTTTGCTATCAATCCCTACTCATTCACTAATTTCTATTCCTAGGTTGATTAGTTCTTTGTCGATAGTTAGAACCCGTAATTCCTTAAGTGATTCTAACCACGACAAGCATTTACAACGAGGGTTGCAATATACAACAACCATAGATTATTCCTAAGCTATGAATCGAAGGTATAGAATCTCAAACATTCAAAGATAAAACTTCCGTTTCATAATTCGAACAAACGATCATTGTATAAATTTCCCAACAATACAAAGCATTAAGCCACGAAATTTCTATCGCAAAATAGTAGAAATCACGATATAAATAAATTCTAAATCATCGAAAATAGTGCTACATCACAATTAATCCATCCACTAACATGATGAGATTAGCTACACATGATAAAAAGAGAAAAAAGGGAGAATTACAAGTTGATGATGAAGATGAATGCATGAGAAGCCTCAATCCTTGTTCCCAAGTCTTGATTCTTCAATAGCCGTCGGCTCAATGAGTTCTCTTTTAAATGCTGCTAGGGTTCCAATTCGTCCAAAAAGTCCCGGTCTCCTCAAAAACGCGTCTACGGTGTGTTTTTACGTGTTTCAGCGTTTTTGCGCTTAAGTCACGCTCGGCGCCACTTACGGCGCAAGGCGGAGGACGCTCTGATGAATTCTTGCGCCTCGATTGCGCCTCGCGCACTGCTGCAGCAGCCTTGAATGGGCGAGGACCTCGATTTCCTGCACTCCACTTGCGCTCGACTTGCGCTCCCGGTATGACTCTGCGAATGCTTACTTCCTTATATTTTTTGAGTGCGCTTGCTTGCATTTCTTCGTTCTTCAATTCCACCTAGTCCTGGGCACAAAAACACCACAAAATCCAAAGCATAAACAACTGCAAAACAATTAAATCTCAAATAGAACAACTCATTAATATTCTCCTAACAAGTTCCATTCATTCATCAAATTATCAAGTAAAATTCCCGTTTTTAGCGTTGAAAAACATCATGTGATAGGGATTCATCACAACCCCAACTTGGACATTTGTTTGTCCTCAAGCAAAAGACAAGACAAGGCAAAGACAAGACAATATCAACATCGGATAACATGCAATCAATGGTGAGTCCCTTTCTAAACAAGACAATCCGAACAAGCAAAAGACAAGTTGAGCAGCGACTTTCAGACTGGTCACTCAATTTTCAGCCCACACGTGGTACTCTTACTAGCTTAATCTTGCTCAATTAGTGCGTGTGTGACACTTAACTCAGTTGGTCCATAGCTAGTTTCAAAATGTATTCACCTAAACTAGAGGGTTTCCTTTCGAGAATGCCAAAGATGGTTCAAAATATAGGATAGATTAACGTTTCCACGTAAGGCTCAAGGGGCTTCAAGCACAACAAAGGGTCTTAAATAGGCATTTCACATTAGACCAGAGCACTAACTATTACCGCACACACATTCCACACGCAACACAACTCGCACATTTGTTTTTGGGCTGCAACCCCTTTCCTTACATTGGTGTTTGGATTTGATCCACATTTGCTTTGGGACATTGCGGCAATTTTCATTCTAAACAACACAACCACGACATACACTTTAAGCGTTCTTGGTAGACGCCACGAGTTTGCACACCTACGCACCCGAGCACACACGGCATACACTATGGCGTTACGGGTAGACGCCACGATCTTTGCACACACACACATTAACACACCACGACATACACTATAACGCGTTCACGAGTAGGCGTTACGATCTTTGCACACGCACCCAATGCATTGATCATCCTACAATCCTCATGCCCGACCTTAGTACAACCGCCCAGTGCACCCCCAATTTAACTTCTACAACTACCCTAAATTTTTAGTAAAATTTTGGCGACTCCCATGGTCCACCACACTAGCTTAGCTTCCCACATCTCTAGGATCACTAAGTTCCTTTGGTTAATTAGTGTTTTAAGTGTGGAAGCAAGATTGTACTAATTTGATCACCACGGGGTATTATTAGCTCAATTCTCACCGAATCATCACAAAGTTTGCTCAACCTGTCCTTTATTATAAAAAAATTAAACGGAAATTCACCATATGATTGCATTCTATTCATGAAATCGACGATAGGTCCTCCCCACTTAAACACACGATTGTCCTCACCGATTGATTTAGGGAAGACCTATTTACAAAGACTAAGGCAAAAACAAAAATAAAATTAAAAGCGACAACTAACCTAAGAGAAAACATCAAAGTACACAATCAAATAATGCAAGATAAGGGAAGGAGAAAAAATAACCATAGCGGTGAGTAGACTACTCAACCGCGTGCAGAAACTCCGACGGAGGTGGTGAAAGATGTCGACATCCGGATCCAACTGTCCTCCACTCGCATCGTTCACATTGCTTTGTATAGGGCTCTCATCCCAAACTTGTGCTCATTGCCATTCTATCTTGAGCACACCAAAGTTGCTCTTTGTTTGCTGTCATGCGCTCCTGGATAGCTGCCAGCACATCCATTCTTGCCTACAAGTGTGTAAATGTGTCCTAGATGCACACTAACATACTAATCAAATAAAAATAATGCGAGAAAATAAAATAAACTCAAATAAGGTAAAATTAAAAAGACGAGGATAGAAAAATTGGGTTGCCTCCCAATAAGCGCTTCTTTAACGTCACTAGCTTGTGTTGCTGCAATTCCCCTACTGTCAAGGTGGAATATATGACACGAAGAACACATCATCCTTCTTCTTCCGTTTATGAGGTAGGAAATTCATGAACTTGAGGTAGAATTTCATATGCTTCCATATCCTCTCAAGGTGAAGGATGATGAACAAGGCATAGAAGGAGTCTAAATATCGATCAAGCTCTTCACTCCCATCTTCCTTGCTTCCCAAAAGATGAGAAGGGAAAATGATTTTGTTGGGTGATTTCTTGTTGGATTTCCATACCTTCCCAAGATTGAGAGTTTTTAGCTTCCTTCCAGACAAGAGGATCCCCCCGTTCAATTCTCATTTCTTCCTCATCTTTCTTTTTCTCACATGATTCTTCTATTATTGATCCCTTTTCTTCTTGTTCTGATTTTTGAATAAGTGGTTGTTCATCTACTAACCAGTCATCTGCTAACCAGGGATATGATTTGTCAATAACTATCGACTCTGGCTCCTCAAGAATTTTAGGTTGGGCCAACCAAGGTAAAGACTCATCAAGGAGTACCCATTCTGGTTCACAAGAGCAATACACAAGATCTTTCCCACAAAGATCACAATAGGAGTATGTCTCACAATCGCCATTTAAATGTGGTCCTCCACAACAACAACGAAGTGGCGATAGTGTGGACTCCATGACTTACAAGGTATTCACTGGCTTTCATAGAATCAAGGGAGTAAAAGTGGTAAAAGGATAAAAAATATATGCATAAAGTAAAAGAAACAACAAAACTAAAAACAAATTAAAGTATATGCGGGTTCAAATTAGTTGTTGCCTTGAATTTACTAGTAATTGTAACCGATCCCGACAACGGCGCCAAAAACTTGTTAAGATATTGGCAAGTGTACCAAATCGTGCAAGTAATAAAGCCAGTGAAATGCAGGAATATCGTCCTCAAGGATCGAACTAAATTACTAATTACGCTAACAACGACTAATATGAACCAAATTTAAATAAGGGTTTGTTTGAAATGGTTTGAGCTATGAAGCTCTAAAGTAAGCGATAAAGTATTTTTGAGTTTTTCTAAATAATAGAGCGAGAACAGCGTTTAGGATAATCGATAGACAAGTTGCTGGGGATGAACTACTAGTAACTTCGCACCATTGTCGTGATTTGATTTGAAGGGTAAACTCTCTTTACTTTTTGCTATCAATCCCTACTCATTCACTAATTTCTATTCCTAGGTTGATTAGTTCTTTGTCGATAGTTAGAACCCGTAATTCCTTAAGTGATTCTAACCACGACAAGCATTTACAACGAGGGTTGCAATATACAACAACCATAGATTATTCTAAGCTATGAATCGAAGGTATAGAATCTCAAACATTCAAAGATAAAACTTCCGTTTCATAATTCGAACAAGCGATCATTGTATAAATTTCCCAACAATACAAAGCATTAAGCACGAGAAATTCTATCACCAAAATAGTAGAAATCACGATATAAATAAATTCTAAACCATCAACAATAGTGCTACATCACAATTAATCCATCCCTAACATGATGAGATTAGCTACACATGATAAAAAGAGAAAAAGGGAGAATTACAAGTTGATGATGAAGATGAATGCATGAGAAGCCTCGATCCTTGTTCCCAGTCTTAATTCTTCAATAGCGTCGGCTCAATGAGTTCTCTTTAAATGCGCTAGGGGTTCCAATTCGTCCAAAAAGTCCCGAGTCTCCTCAAAAACGCGTCTGCGGTGTGTTTTACGTGTTTCAGCGTTTTTGCGCTTAAGTTGCGCTCAGCGCCACTTGCAGCATAGCGGAGAACGCTTCTGATGAATTCTTGCGCCTCGATTGCGCCTCGCGCACAGCTGCGTAGCGAGTAGCGAGGACCTCGATTTCTGCACTCCACTTGCGCTCGACTTGCGCTCCCAGTATATGCTCTGCGAATGCTTACTTCCTTATATTTTTGAGTGCGCGCTTGCATTTCTTCGTTCTTCAATTCCACTAGTCACAGGCACAAAAACACCACAAAACCCGCATAAACAACTGCCAAAACAATTAAATCTCAAATAGAACAACTCATTAATATTCTCTAACAAGTTCCATTCATTCATCAAATTATTAAGTAAAATTCCCGTTTTTATGGATGAAAAACATCATGTGATGGGGATTCATCGGGTTGTCAAAGACATTGATGATGAAACTCTAGGCTGAAACTCTTAAGAGAGAAAAGGACAAAGAAGAAAAATGATCCTGCTAAGAGTTCTAAGAAGGTTGAAAAACTTAAGAAGGGTAAGGGAAATAATGAAGGAGAAAGTAAAGGAAGATCAACCAAGCGAGGAAGATTCCTCTAATTGGCTTGAGAAGAGTGCACAAGAGCACCGATGACAACGAAAGGACAATCAGCGATGAGAAGAGTGTTTACGCACTTTGTATCTCCAAAAGCGGCAAGGCTCATTTGTCAAAGGTGTACACTAGAAGCAATACTTGAGGTGTCTTTAAGAAACTAGAACAAGAAGCAATAAGCACTTTGATTTAAAGGTCAACAAACTTACTCTTGATAAGGAAATAGGCACACTAGAGAAGGATCTTGGTGTTGAGAAGGTTGTGAAATTCTCAATGTAGAGTCTTACGGTGAGAAAAGCAGTAGTGTTAGAGGTCAATGTGGATACTCCACAAGATGAGAAGTGTCGAGAAGAGTGATACTCTGGAAAGGTCTAAGAAGAGTGGTAGTTCGAGAAGAGTCTGAAAGAGTCTTTGCTCGAAGGATTTGAGCTAGGGAATGATCTTGATGATGAGAAAAGTGCCTGGCGTTGTCCTCTCGAGAGCAAAATGATGGCATTACCCTTACACAGCCAAACCCTTTATCACCTCGGGGAGTTTATCATAAACTTTTCTCCTTCTTCAACCCAATCACCATTACCCCTATGTTTCCCGGACCAAATGCCAACCTTACCACCGCTTCTCACCTCACTTCACCTACCAAAACCCAATCCATTCTTCACCTACACAAATTTCCCCACCAACTGAACCTTCTCCCATTACAACCATCTCGAGAATCACTTCACACAACCTTGAATCCTCACAGCTGCCATTGACATTGGAACCAACCTATCTCCACTAAAAACCACCAACACCATCACCACTTCAAACCTAAACCGGTTTACGAACCTCGACCAAAACTCCTCAAACCAGACTCACCTCGACCAATTTACCCTCCTTCCATTCCTCATACCATGCCATCGATATGCCATCACGGTTTGGATCTCTTGGTTCAACTTTTTCTTTGCTCTGAGGACCATACGGCTCTGCCAGAGAAAAACACTCTGAGAAAGGGTACTACCAGCATCCTGAGAACAAAGCTGAAGCCCATCAAAGCATCAGTGAATCACCCGGCTCTTACGCCTCTAGGAAAGAGGATGTCTAATATGGAGAAAATGATGAAAAGAATGAAGGAGTTGTTGAAGAATGTGCTTCAAGGTCAAGCAATTATCCAACAAGGCCAAAGGGCCCAGTGCTAGGGATGAGAGCTATAGAAGCTGGTTTTGCAACAAGGGTTCTTGGTGTGGTGGAAAGTATGCAAGTATACATAGTCACACAAGTAATATAATGATAAGAAAGGTTCGAACCCACAGGGGATTATGTAATGTAAAGTTTTGTATAGTTAGTGTACACTTAGTGTGTCTATACTATGCACAATTTGGTTGGAGTGTTGAGTGAGTAATAACAATATAAACAATTAAAATGTGTAAGGAATCGGTGAGATAAAGTAGTTGAGATGTTTTCACCAAGTAGTTTACTTCAAGTGTTATAGTGGAGTATGCGGTATGGGAACATTGGATGCAGCTGCAATAGTGTGTGCTTTTCAGTCACTTTCTTCAGAATTTCATTACAAGCTTCCTATGTCTAGGCATGCTAAATAGGTTCACTCTTGTCTCTTAAGTACCTTTGTATCACCCTAAGAACTATGTTATCCTATGTCTAGGACTTAACATGGTTTTAACAAGCAATTCTTTACTAAAGCTAGTTTAATAAAGATGTTGTTACAAACACTCATTCTTATTAACTCTTGAGTTCATAAATGTAGCCCATGTCTGCTTGCCACAAGTTTACCTATTCTAAACCAATTCGAATAAGTTTTGAAAGAAGTATTACACAAGAGTTAAAATGCATACACTACATAAACCATAATTACTTACTTAGAAGTTTACTACAAGGCTACTGACATCTCAAATAAGGAATTTAGCTCATATTACTCATGTTATAATAGAAAATCTGCAAAGAGCATAATCAAATGAGTAATATAGCAAAAGAACTTAAAAGGATAGAGATTACGAATAGAAGATCCTTTGCATGAGTTTTCCCAAGTTGAATTACAAGATGAGTTCCTTACACAAGTTTCCTTCAAGTAGAAGTGAAGGGAGTGGTTGTCAAGCACCTCCTTACCTTCCTTCTCTCTGAAGCGTAAAGAAAAACTAAAACAAAACTAAAAATAAACTAAACTAAACTAAGTGATCCTTTAAGAAACAAATGAAGAAATACTGGATGAAGGATGAAAGATGATTTGCAAGTGAAGATATGGCCTCTATTTATAGGCATAAAAGCTTTCCTCCCTTGAGGGTTTCCTTTGGCGCGAAAGATCAACTGAGGGGATTAACCATGGTTTATTTCAGACAACCAATTAAGCAAGTGGCTCGGGTTTGGTCGCTTGCATGGAGAACATACATGGGGAGGTCCAATGGAGAAGTGCCACATGTCTTTAGATAATGAGCCTTGCAACTTAATTTTTATGTTGATCGCGAAGATTACGCAAGTGGCTCTTCTCCAGGTGACTAGGCATAACGTCACAAATCAAGTGTGGAAGCATCAAAATGGTCCTTGGATGTTTTGGTACAAACTGCTGGTTTTTAGCAGGTGTAGGTAGTGTTTCCACTCTTGGTATAGGAAGTGTTTCCACTCCTAGTGTTAGCAGTGTATCCACTCCTGAAGTAGCTGCACTGAACAAAAACATCAAACCGAACAAGATATGTGTATTTTGCCTAGTTCAGTATCCTAATCCTTTTGAATCCTTAAAATGTTGTTTCTTAATAAATAAGCTATATTTATATATAAATGTACTTGAAAATAAACAATAACCTAAGTTAAAATAGATGAATAACTCTATATAAAATAGAGTTATCAGTTACCAATCAACAATTTCCAAACCTAGGCCCCATAGAGCAAATCCCTGATGTTCCTAGACCTGCTACTTCCTCCTCCTAAGATGGAGTCTTCCCCATCTAAGTAGCAATCTTAATCTTTTCCTCTTTCTTCCTCAACCTTTACGATGTGTGACAAAGGGAGAAGAGTCTTGATTAAGTTATGGTCTTAGGATATTTTGTTGATGCTTTGTCTTAGCCAATATTTGTGCATTCGGGCACTTTACTTTTGTTTGATGAAGTAGACTTCTCTTTGTTTGCTTTTAAATTTCTAGGCCACAAGAACATACAGAGAAATGTAATCATGTTAATGATTTTTGATGAATTGAAATGAATGTTCTTGATTATGTTTTCTTGTCGCGTTATATTACGATTTATGCATATATTGAACATAACTTGAAACATCAAACTAACAAGCATAAATTTAGGGAGTAAAAGAAAAATGCCTAGCCAAACTTATTTTTATGTTCTTCTATATTTTTAGTAAAAATCTAAATTTGACCTTAGTTTTCAAAAATTCCTTGGCTTTAGCTAGCTTTTCCATCTAGCGTGGTTTTTCAAAAACTCAATTTTTGTTGTGTCAAAGAAATTATAACATTGATCATTTCTAGAAAACAATGCTTTTTCTTATTCCTTTTCATCATTAAAACTTTGTCTCTTTTGATATACTTTTTGAAAATAATTTTTAGAAAAACAATATGAATTGATCATGCTTCATATTCATTTAAGTCTAACATACATACGATGTACTTAATTTTTCTTGTTAAAAACAATTTATCATGCTATTGCAAGCTTTGTTAAGTACATCTAGAAATACTTAAAACATACTAATATTGCATGTTCACATATTATTACTTAAATATTTCATATTCACGTGTCTACTCATATTTCTACTAAAACACACATAGCATATATCGGTATTCACATAGTGCATATTTAGTTTAAAACACATACTATTCTATACTATTCTCCACTCTCCCCAACTTAAATATGAGCGGTGTCCCTTTGCTCTAAGTTGAAATAAACAAGGGATCTAAAGATGGGAGATATAATCAAAAGTAGTTAAAAGTTAACACATAGTATTTGAACATATATTATAACATAATATTATCTTTGAAACAACATAAAAGTATCCTTTTACTCTTTTTCTTGATTAGAATTTGGATCTCATAGGGACATGTTTGGCCCTCATCTTCTTTGGGTTGGCTTTGGTAGCGGTGGCATCGGAAGTTGACACACAGGATCTCTACACTTGCTTGAGGATTTACTGCATGTGCGGGGACATTTAGTGTAGCCAATGTAGGAACCAGTGTTGCGGTGTAGGAACTTGGTGTTGGCACACCACTCTGCTAGCGTTTTCTCGACTTGTTGTTCGAGGTTCCTTTGGTTGTTGCTCTGCTACTTCCTCGGTTTATTTGTCTCATACGTAGGATTTTCCTTTTCAATTGCTCATTTTCACGAGAATTGCTCCTTGACCACCAGTACACCATAGAGGAAGTCATGGTCCACATTTTCTTTGTTGGAGTTGGCTTCCTTTTGTAGCCTAACATCTCCTTCTTTTTATTTAAAGCTTTAGGACTTCATGAATTGTTGCTTCTTGGCTGGTCTCCATCACCTTTGTTTTTCTTTGTTTTTGCACTAGGTGTGGACACACCGGCTACTTTGGTAACTTGATTTCTTCTTGCTCTTCCATCATAGAATCTTTTTGGCCTTCTTCTTTCTCGGGCTCTTGATGAAGTACTGCAAATTTTCTTTCTCAAATTCAAAGTTAGTAGGCTCGATAGGTTACGTGGGAAGGAGTGGGAGATTTACAGGATGGGATTTGTTCACAGGTGCATTAGCAAATCTGAGGGGCGCCAGCGACAATTGGACTGCGGCCCGACCCATCTCGATCGGCCCCATTACCGCGTTTGCTTGGGCGCGCAATTCTCGCCGGCCGAAATCTTAGCATAGCGGTCGGACCTCACGGTATATATCGCCATTCGCACATGGCATCAGTGCGTTCTCTAACCTTGTGCTATCTGCGGCGACCTCTCACTAGATCGTCGGAGTGTCTTTGCGAGTACCACCGAGGTGCTCAGCGCGTGAAGCCGGGCCAAGGTCCTTTCAACCTACCAGCAGCCGGCCCGTTAGGCGAAGCAACAAACACTTCAACTCTTCATTGGTCAAAATGCGATCAATTGGCGACCACGATGGGAGGCAGTGCGCTATCCTACCTCTCTTATGGCTCCCGCGGCCGGCCCCCGGCGCGGCCGCTTCTCGACTCAATCCTCGGCGAGAACGTGCGGCCCGACCCGGGCGTGGCGTCTGATCCACGAATCTCGAGACTTCCACGGCAAGAGCCTTGATGCACAGCGATGCGTGGGCCGGTCATCCAGCCGAGATCCATCCGTCCGTTCACGGAGACTTGCGCGCGGCGATTGAAGCGGGCATCCGGGACGCTCTGCGGAACCATGTTACTCAAGCCGTTTTGCGGATCTTGCAAAACAAGAATCAGTGATCATGACCAGAGATGCACTCATCTCCCGGTATGAAAGGGGTTGATTCGGGCGCGCGTGCGGGCGGAGAACCTTGACTCGTCGTCGCCCGCCGGCGCGAAGAACACCGCTCCCTCCTCGAAGGAGCATTTCCGCGCAGAAACGCACTTACTCATCGTTCTCGGCGGAAAAGCGGGGCGCGCCGTGTGCGCCGGCGGAGAGCAGCAGCGTGAAGCGCGTTCGATGTCAGATGACTATGAAGATTCTAGCTACCGTCGACACGGTGGCTCGCCCACGAATACTCATCTAACGAGTCATCAGGTCACGTCGGTCGAGAAGCGAATCTTGGGATTCGTGAAGAAATTTGGAAGAATGCTGAAATGGAAGAATTAGGGGCGTTTACGCATCGGCCTAGGAGGGCCAGCGGCGACCAGAAGGCCTCTCGGCTTCCGCCAGTGGCCCATGGGAGGATTCTATGGAATGTCGAACGCGAGGCATGCCTGCGCAATGCGACCGCTTTGGGTCGAGCGGCGTTCGAGATGAACATGGCGTTCTCGGGGAGATCGGGCGTTATAAGATTCAGAGAGATCTCATGAGCGCCCGATCTCAACAAGTTTGTGGTAGGGTGATCGGACAAGCATCTCCGTTACTTCAATAATTCTTCAGCTGCTCACGAGGTGGACCAGGCAGCTATGAAATGCGGGCTTTTTCCCCGATCGTTGGGCGGCCAGAGCATTGGAATGGTGGGAGTCTTTGCGGCCCAATACCATCTCCTCGTGGGGCGACTTTGATCGGAGAATATTCTTGTCTCACTACTGCATGCAAACAGCGCCAATCTGGTATGAAGAATACTTGGACTCTGTTGTTCAAGGAGATAATGAGGCGTTGAGGCGATTACATCGGCCAGGTTTAACAGCGAAATGAGTCCGTTCGTGACTTGTCGAGACAAGGACAAGTTGAAATATCGAGCGTGGTATCAAGCCGGACCAGGTTCGTTGAAGAGTTTACATTGAATCATTACCAAGATCTCGGTCACTTCCTAGCGAGGGCTAACGTCCACATGCGGTATGAAGAAACTCGGCGTGAAAGGCCCGATCGCGCCGCGACCTAAAGAAGAAAGCGACAAGCCCGGCCAAAGAGGCGCGAAGGTCGCGCGACAATCGGCACGACTTTGAGACAAAAGTTTGATCATCGCTTTCGACTCGGCACCTCCATTCGCGATTCTCACGAGTGTCGGAATAATGAGTTTGTGGGAGTTAAAGCGGCACAGAACCACTCGTGCTCAAGAAGGGGCACGGCCAGGCCAAAATATATTGCCGTTACCACAAGAGCAAGGTCATGATACTACTTGGCGCATGGCCTCGAGGATGATATTGAAGAGCTTATTGAGAAAGGCAAGTTGGGAAAGTATGTGAGGTCGGAGGAAGCGGCCGACCTCCGAAAGCCGAAAAAGCCGATCGAGACAGAGGAAAGGGGCCTGCGGCCATAGAGGCACCAAAACAAGGATCGATCTGAAGATCGTGACACTTCGGCGATCCGGAGGCGTAATGTTGCGATGGTTATTCATGGTGAAACCCCTGGATCGCGAGAGTCTAATAAAGCCACTAAGAGAAAGTGGGGCCAATTGTTAATGGTCGCATCCACCTCGGCACCACCACCGGTCTCGGCGGACCTCCCGTCGTTCGATGATAGCGACTATCTGACGGCAAGCCTAATAGCTATGTTCCATTAATGTCCAAGGTACATTATGGCAAACACGAGAAGTGCGAAGAATCACGGTCGATCAAGGTAGCTCGGTCGATATCATGTTTGAAGGCTTGATCGACAAAATAAGGTTGATCGAGCGAGATAATTCCCGAGGCGAACTACTCCTCTAACGAGTTTCAATGGGGTGGCGACCTATCCGTTTAGGAGCGATCAGCTTCTTTGTCACGTTTGGTGGCGGCGGTGGGGATAGTACTGCATGCGGGGCCAGTCGGGGCGGCGTTCCTTGTACTCCCCTCAAATCCACTATCAATGTATTATTGGTAGGCGACTTTGGGTAAGCTAGAGGCGTTACATCGGCGGTGCATCTAAAAATGAAATTCTATAGCAAGGGCGACCAAGTAGTTACCACAGCGGCCGACCTAGAATCGACAAGAAGAAGCCACGCTCTATACCAGAAATATGTAGCGAGGTAGATCGTGGCGACGATCGAAACACTTTAGTGAAGGCCATCAAGTCAATATCGATTTGGGCCTTTCGGTATGATCGAGACGAGACCCGGAGGGCGGTGATGGCGTTTTGGCTCGGCGCGAAAAAGCAGTGATAAGGCCAGGAGCCTCACGGAGAGTTGGTAGATGTTCAATTGGCGGCGACCCATCAAAAGCAGTGGCTTCGGTAACGACCTGCGAGCAAGTGAAGCAAGACCTTGTGCAATGCTTGAGAGACTCTGACTGTTCGCATGGCGGGCATCGGACATGCGGCATTCCTATCAGTAGCTGCCATCAACTTTGATCGATGAAGGATCAAGCGGTCAGCTCGAGAAGGCGTGCTCGAGCGAGGAAAAATCTCGAAGCGATTGCAAAGGCGTTGAGGACCTCATAAAGGCCAATTTTATAGAAGAGATCAAATACGACACGGCTATCAGCGTCGTGCTAGTTAAGAAGAAGAATGGAAAGTGGAGGATGTGTGTGGACTATCTTGATCTAAATAAGGCATGCGAAGGATGCCTTCCCGTGCCTAACATTGACAAAGTCGGTGATGGGGCTTGGGCTACAAACTCTTGTCCTTTACGGATGCTTACTCACGGATACAATCGAATCCACGATGTATCAGCCCGATCGGCCTGAGGCGACCTTCATGGCCGATCGGGAAATTTTCGATACAAGGTGATGCCGCCCGATGCGAAAAGCAGCATTTGGAAGCGACCTACCGGCGGATGATGAACAAGATTTTAAAAACCGGATCGGTGTCGCATCTCGGAGGTGTATCGGGCGACATGATCATTAAAGTGTAACCGACCAGGATCACGTGGCGACCTCGGAGAAATATTTGAAGAAGCTAGGAGGAACTTCGCTTAGACTTAATCACGAAAAGTGTACCTTTGGGGTGAGGGCGGCCGAGTTCTTGGGTTTTCACACAGCGAAAGAGGATAGAAGCAAACCACGAAAAGTGTATGGCGATCGCCGATGTAGAGCCGCCCACATCGAAAAAAGAAATACAACAACTCAATGGTATGGTGGCGCTCTATCGGAGTTCATCCCAAGCGGCACGCAAGTCAGCTTCCAACTGTTTGGCTCTTTGAAGAAAGAAGTGGATTTTGAGTGGGTAGAGCAATGCCGGTGGCGTTGGGCCGAATTAAAGCAAGCCTTGGTTGTTGCCGATCATGACCAAGCGTTCTGGGGCGAGGCGTTATATCATGCTTGCCCATCACGAAGAAGTTCTCGATCTTTGTGCTAGTTAGAAACGAGCTAAAGCGAGAATCGGTCTTAGGGATTGACGGCGTTTCACCTCGGTCGAGCACCTCGGACTACTTGGCCAAGGTAGGCGGCCAGCGAGTTATCTTACGTGGTTTTAAAGCGGCCCGGATGGCGAAAGGCTGGGTCGAAGAAGGCTGCGATCCGTTACGTGGGCTACTGAGGCGACCCTCGTTCATCGGCCAGGAGTCGCCGCCCGGAGTTAGTCTCTGGGGCGATCTTTGTGATACCCATAGAAATGGCGAGTTGAATTGGAGGACTTTAAACCCCCTACGATGGTTGACAACGGCCAGGCTGTCCAGAAGAAGCTGGACTTAATTGAAGAAGCTGCGCGCAAGCCGCTAAAGAGAGCGATTGATCAAGCGAAGTCGCGGCCGGGGTGCAACGCTCGAGTTCAAAAAGAGGAAGCGGGGCTCCTTGAAAATCTGAAGACTCATCATCGATTCTTCAAGGCTTTCCAAGAGTCGCTCGGTGTGCGGCACGGAGAGGCCACTACTGCGGTCGTTCCAACCAAGGAGGCCGGGATGGCCATTTGAGATCGGCCCGGATAGGATGCTCGGTCCCCATTCTTCCCGATCATGTGAGCGAGCCCGCTGACCGAGGAGGTGGGCGATTACATTTACTCTGTCGAAAGATGCGGGAAAATGAGGCACAGAGTCTTTGGAGATGATTAAAGCTATTGGCGAGCATGATGCGCCAGGATCCTAAAGCGACATACCTTGCCGACCGCCGTCTTGTCTGGCGAAAACTGGAGGCGAGATTGAGTGCGCCTTTGAACTTTCTTTATATTCTTGCATAGGCGCTTGTCGATATGTTATTCTAACCCCATAGCTTCGTTATTTGAACTTTTTCTTTATATTCTTTATAGCGAAATGACTCACTGCTCGAGAAGATCAAGTTTGGAGCGGCACGGATCTTGCGTGATGGGTCGTCTAATAGCAAGGGAGTGGGGCGGCTGTCTTTGGAGAATTCGGAAGGCACTTCTTTGTGGAAGTCTCTTTAACCTTTGCGTTCCACCGCCCAAACAACCGGGCGAATATGAGCGTGTATAAGCGACTGCGGCTCGCGAGAGACTTCAATGTTGGCCAAGAGTTGAACTCGGATCGATTCACTACTCGTAGTCGCGAATCAAAGAAGAATTATATGATGCTAAAAGGCAGCGTGCTGAAAAGTTATCTAGCAAGAGTGAAGCGCTCAAGCGATTCGGCCAAGGCGAAGTGGTGCATGTGCCTCGAGCGAAAGCGTTCGGCGGATATTCTATCAAAGGTAGCCAGTGCCAGACTCGGGCAATCATAAAGTGTGATTCAAGAAACATTAAATGGTAGCGTTTCGACCAAGACGAGTCAATCGTTGGCCGTTACGTGTTAATCGTACGGATTGACCCTGGATCGCCCCATCTAAGGTACATTGTCCGAAGAGAGAGGCGAGCGATCCAAAAGCAAGCTAAGTTAGTCAGGACTCGGGCGACCAAATACTCGGTTATAGAAGGAAAGTTATGCAGAAGAGGATACTCCTCTCCATTGTTAAGGTGTCTTCGTCGGTCGAAGCCGGGCCATGTGTTGAGGATATTCATGAAGGTGTTTGTGGAGTCACGGGCGCTCGCTCCATAGCTAAGAAGGCTCTCGGGGCGGCTACTGTTGGCCAGAGCCATGGGCGAGGATGCCAAGAAACTTCGTCGAGTGTGCAAAGAAATGCCAAGTGCATGCGGATGTCCCGTTGCACCTTCCTCGAAATTACAGTCTTGTCTCACGCCTTGGCGTTAACTGGTGGTGGGGCATGGATCTTCTGGAGGCGTTTCCACTGCTCCGGGCAGTTCAAATTCTTGATCGTGGCGATGGGTTACTTTACTAAGTGGATCGAGGCGCCGTACATTGTAGCAATCACATCGGCCAAAGTCGGCCAAGTTCTTCGGACCAGTGTGTACTGCAAGCCGTTTTAGGATCCCAAGCAATTAATAACGGTTCAGCGGCACGGTTCCGCAGACAAAGAGATTGATGTTGGTCGGCTTAGGGGTCAAAGCTTGTTTCCACCTCGGTGAGCACCCTCGGTTGCTAACGGCGGTAGGCGGCGAATGCGAGTTATCTTCACGTGGTTTAAAGCGAAAGGATGGATGAAGCGGGCGGATCCGAAGAAGGCTGCGATCAGATTACGTGGGCCTCTGGGCGACCTCATTCATCGGCAGGAAGTCGCCGCCAGGATTGGTCTCAGGGGGCCGTCTTTGTGATACCCATGCAGAAATGGGCGAGTTGAATTGGAGGACTTGAGCCCACTACGGTGGTTGACAACGGCCAGGAGCTATCAGGAAGAGGCTGGACTTAATTGAAGAAGCTGCGCACCCAAGCTTAGCTAAGAGAGCAATTGATCCAAGCAGGTCGCGGCCCGGTACAACGCTCGAGTTCAAAGAGGGGAGCGGGGCTCCTTCAAAATCTGAAGACTCATCATCGATTCTTGAGGCTTTCCCGAAGAGTCGCTCGGTGCGGCTGGAGAGAGCCACTGCCAGGTGTCGTTCCAACCAAGGAGGCGGGATGGCCATTTACAGAGATCGGCCCGGATGGGATGCTCGGTCCCCAGTTCTTCCCGATCATGTGGAGCGAAGCCCACTTAACCGGGAGGCGGGCGATTACATTTACTCTGTCGAAAGATGCAGGGAGGCCAGGCACAGGTCTTTGGAGATGATTAAGTGCTGGCGAGCGTGATGCGCCAGATCTAAAGCGACGTACCTTGCCCGGACCCGCCGTCTTATCTGCAATGAAAGCTTTGGAGGCGAGATTGAGTGCGCGCTTTGAACTTTCTTTATTATTCTTCTTGCGTGAAGCACTTGCCGATATGTTATTAACCATAGCTCGTTATTTGAACTTTTTCTTTATATTCTTTATATATGCGAAATGACTCTACTCCGGAAGATCAAGGCTGGAGCGACTGGATCTTGCACGTAGATGGGTGCCGTCTAATAGCAAGGGAAGTGGGGCGGCCTAATCTTGGAGAATTCGGAAGGCCTTCTTTGTGGAAGTCTCTTTAACCTTTGCGTTCCACACTTGAAACAACCGGGCGAATATGAGCGTGTATAAGTAGGCGCTGTGACTCTTGGAGAGACTTCAATGTTGGCCAAAGTTGAACTCGGATCGGATTCCTACTCGTAGTCTCGGAATCAAAGAATTATATGATGCTAAAGGCGGCGTCTTTGAAAAGTTATCTAGCGAGTGAAGAAGCTGCTCGAAGCAGATTCGGCCAGTAGCGAAGTGGTGCATGTGCCTCGAGCAAAAGCGTTCGGCGAGATATCTATCAAAGTGGCAAGTACGAAGACTCGGGCAATCATAGAAGTGTGATTCAGAAAGCATTAAATCGTTGGCGTTTGACCAAGCCAAGTCAATCGTTGGCGTTACGTGTGTCGACCGCAGTTGATGGATCGCCCCATCCTAAGGTACATTTATCGAAGGAGAGGGTAGAGCGATCGAAAAGCAAGCTAAGTTAGTCGGACTTCAGGCGACCAAATACTCGGTTGTTATAGAAGGAAAGTTGTGCAGAGAGGGAGTTCTCCATCTCTCCATTGTTAAGGTGTCTTCGTCGGTCGAAGCTGAAACCATGTCTTTGAGGATATTCATGAAGGTGTTTGTGGGAGTCACGAGGCGCTCGCTCCATAGCTAAGAAAGGCTCTGGGCAGGCTACTATTGGCCAGACCATGGGCGAGATGCCGAAACTTCGTCGGAGTGCAAAAATGCAGTGCATGCGGATGTCCCGCATTGCACGCTTCCTGAAATTACAAAGTCTTGTCTCTCACCTTGGCTAGTTACTTTGGTGGGGCATGGATCTTCTAGGCGTTTCCACCTCCGAGCCAGTTCAAATTCTTGATCGTGGCGATGGTGCTACTAAGTGGATCGGTAGAGCGCTGGCGACAAATCCACGCCGGCCAAAGTCGGCCAAGTTCTTGGACGGTGTGTACTAGCCCGTTTAGGATCCCCAGCAATTAATAACGGACAAGCGGCACCAGGTTCACGAGACAAGAATTCGAGAGAAATGTTGGTGGCAGGGGTCAAGCAGTTTTCACCTCGATCGACACGCCCTCGAACTTCTTGGCGGGCGGCGCGCGGCAGCGCGCGCGAGGCGCGGCGGCCAGGCCGCGGCGGCGGAGAGCGAGTTGTACACTGATTTTGTGTGTGTACATGTGTACTAG